>CM028349.1:17310020-17844059 GCA_016618105.1 Dendrobium huoshanense
GATCCATGTATCATTCATGATACTCACTTTTTTGCCATTAACCTATTTCTATCTAATAATATTATTCAAATACTTGGCTCCATCCACAAAAAATTTCCAAGATGAGGAATTACCTTTTTTAATCATAGCACTCCACACATCACTACCATTTTGAAATGATAGATTGATTACATAAAGAAAGAGGATTCTGAATGAATCTCCAAGTAATTCTAGATCTCAAAGGTCCAACTTTATCAACTGATGAGTGAAGACCCAATCCCCCAATCAACTTGGGTTTGCAAAGTTCTTCCCATGATACATAGTGTAAACCTTTCCTTCCTTTATCTCTATGCCATAAAAAGTCTCTACATAACTTGTCCAACTCATTTAGTAGTCCCTTCAGAACCAACGAATGAGTTGATAAAAAAATAGGCGGTGAAAGAAAAGTTCTCTTAACCAAAAGAGCTCTTCCCACCAAAGAAAGGCACCTATTCCCCCACGCATTTAACCTCTCCAAAGCAAGGTCTAAAATGTTTTGGAAATTCGAGCTTACAAGCTTTCTTATTGCCATCTTCACACCCAAATATTGCATTTCTTTCATAATAATTGAACCCCAACTACTTAGCAATTCTCTTCTTGCTCCTTCTCTTAACTGAATTTCTAAATAAAATTTGAGATTTCACATTATTCACCTTCTGGTCGGTCCACCCATAGAAATCCTTCAAAATTCTTTTCATGCTATAAGCTACTCTAGTAGAAGCAATTGAAAATAATAATGCACCATCTACATATAATAAATGCATAATTTTTTCATATTTTGGAGATACCTTATGTCACAACCCGACCTAATATGACCCGATATCACACTGGCCATACCATGTTCAATTGTGGCAAGACTAACCAAAAGATCTAGTTGGAGAAGTATTGAAATAAAACTTTTAATTTATATACTACATAGAGCCACTACTGAATGTAATATAAGAAAAAGACTACTGAATCTCAACATGATTTTTTTTAAATATGATCCAAAACATTTATAATCTAAAATATATATAAAACAATGTTTGGAAACAGAGAGCAAAATAAAAATAAAAGCCAAGCCTACAAAAATAAAAACTAACCAAAACAGACCTACAACACAGATCAGTGCTTGCTATCCTAACTACTCATCTCGCTTCTTACCCTTCCTTAGGCCTGAATAAATGCAAAAGCAGGAATGAACTAACATGGCTCAGTAGGCTATCATAGCCTAAAACAAAGGTCAATAATAAAAACCAAAAGAATTGAGATCACTATGCTAAATCATATACTAAATTTAAATACAATTAAATAAATATTGAATGAACTTAATTATAAGCAAACACTTCATAACATAATTCCACCTCGATAGCCCATTGGCTCTGGCATAATAATACTTAGGTAACAGAATCTCACCAACATAACAAAATCCCATCTCGATCGCCCACTGGCACCAGTATAATAGAATCCCACCTCGGTCGCCCACTAGTACTAGCATAATAGAATCGCACCTCGGTCGCCCACTAGCATTGGCATAACAAAATCCCACCTCAATCGCCCACTAGCTCCGGCATAACAGAATCCCACCTCGGCTACCCACTGGTACCGGCATCACATCATATCACTTTACAACATATTTTTAAATGTATTTCATTAATTAAATCATAATTGGACTGAATTCAAAATTTGTCAAATTGTCCCAACGATAGACTATAGAAATACTACTGAGTAAAAATTCATAATTGACAAACATAACAAAATTACCACAATTTGTGTAAAACATCATTATGAAGTTTTAATTGAACTAAAGCACTATTTCTAGATGTCAAAAAAAAATTGAGTAGGCAAAAATTTTTGCTTTTTCAAAATCACCTGGTGAAAAATTTCTAGAATATACTCAAGATGTTCATAATCATATTATCTATAACATATAAAAAGTTACGCAGTGAAAATTTTACCAAAATAAAGTTATCGTCATTTTTCGGTAACTAAAATATAAATTTAAGCAAAAAAAAAAAAGGCAAAAAAATAAAATTATTGAAATCTAAAATAGGCAAAACGTAACCAACCCCGAGACAAGCAAATTTTCTAACTCGGCCGATGGACGAAAATTGCTCTATGTTACTCAAAACCAAGCTTCTCTCTTCCTCTCTCCTCCCTTTTCTCTTACTTTCATTTTTTTTCTCTATTCTGCACCTGAAATGAATGGGGGTGGAATGGGGGTGGGGGGTTACCTAAGAAATAAAACATAGTGCTTTTAGATATTTCTTTTATAATAATTTTATAATATTATAATCAATTTTTTGATATAAAATTCATATAAATACATATTAGGCTTCAAAAATTATAGAAAAAAATTCATAAAATAACTTATTTTATTTGAAAAATTTTGGTGAAATTAGTTTGCAAAACAGACACCTGACGCTTCCAAAATCCCACTTGTACTGTCAGGTACTGATTTCTTAAAGAATTTCACCAATGCCCAAAAATTATGAAAATTTTAGGGAAACTAAGGAACAATAATAGAAATGTTATGGAGAATATGGTTTATGATTTGAACTTATAACGACTCCTAAATAAATTTTGGCTGTTGCAGGTCAAAATGTAGTTTTCAAAAATTTAAGTTATAACACCTTAATTCCCAATTAAGAACCCCTTTAATATATGGAATTAGATAGCAACTCGGAGCACATTATATATAAATAAGGGGACAATGGGCATCCTTTCCTAAATAAACTTTTAGCTTCAATCCAATCCGACCTTCTACCATTAATAAGGATAGAGAATCTCACATTTTGAACATATTCCATAATAAGATTAATGAGTTTAGGAGGCAAACCAAACCAACTTAAAGACTTATCTAAAGTTGTTCAACCAATACTATTATATGCTTGCTCCATATCAACTTTAGCCGCCATAAGTCCTTTCTTGGAATTAGAAAATCTGAGCTTATTGAAGATTTCTTGAGCCAATACATAATGATCCGACATTGATCTTCCAGGTACACAAGCAATTTGATCTTCAGTAATGATCTTAGGCAAAAACATTTCATAATGTTCATTATTATTCTAGCCACCACCTTATAAATCGATTGGCACAAGCAAATAGGTTTGAATTACGAGGGCTCTCGGACTCTTCACTTTAGGAATTAGAACAATCAACGTATCCTTCCATTCAGGATGCATTTCTCCTTTTGTAAAGAAACCATCCACTGCTCTCCACAAATCATCTTTTATAATGTTCCAAAAGAACATGATAAATCAGGCGGTAATACCATCCAACTCGGAGATTTGTTGTTCCCCAAGTTCTTGATAGCTTCCAACATTTTTTCTTGAGTAAAATCTACATTTAGCATATCTGATTCAGAATTATTTATTCTTTGATGTTTAAACACTTCAGGCCAATCTGAGAGCTTGAAATCCCTATGGCACCATTTTTTACTAAAGAAATTAAGGAATGCAGTTTCAATCTTATCTTGATCTTCCATAAGGCCCTCAATACCATTTTTTATCTGATTAATCCACTTCACATTTTTTCTAGTTGAAGCATAATCAAGAATAAACTTTGCATTTGTGTCACCTTCTTCAATTCATCTTGTTTTAGCTCTCTGATTCAACCAGGTGGCTGTCGTGCCAAAGTGACATTCAACTCTTGCACTTTACTCTTAATAGTTGCAGGTCTTGCTAATTAAGACCCTCTTATGCACTTTCTTTTAGTTGCAACTCCATGATCTCCTTCTTCAAAACCTCCAAAATTGACAAATCCTTCACTCTATATTTATTCCAATAACACAATGCTTTCAAAGGTCCCCTCTCAATATAGAAAGAATATCACACACCAATTTCTTCTCGAGAATCTCCCATAAACTTCTTCTAACCCACACATCCTTACTCCCATGTACCATTGCAACACTCCAACACCCCTTATTCAAAATTTGGAAGCACCCTAACACCACTTGGGACGAATCAAACACAACATCAAAACTACCCTCCGACCTCTTCCAAAGAACAAGAGTACCCCCAAAAATACCAATTCCATGATGGTGAAAAAAAAAAATCCCAATCATCCCCAATAGTCCTATTAACTTCCTTTCTATCAATACAAGACAACTTAGTCCCTACAAACACAATGAAAAATACCTCGTTATCCCTCACAATCTCTCTAAGATAATGATAAGCCTCTTTTTTTGTTTTTGGCTCATCTAAAACTCAAAAACAAAAAGGAAGACATCAAGAAACCAATGGGAAATGATCCCTAACACCATGCCAACAACATTTAGCAAGCTTCCATTTCTTACTAAAAGAATATACGCCATTAACAACACAAGAAGGAGATAAATTGTTATCTATTTGAACAGAGGAATTCCTTGCTATAAGCACATCACCATTTCCATCCAACTTTTTAGATGAACAACCACCATTACCACTAGCAAATGGAGTATCTTCAAGATAAGTAGAATCACTATTAAAAGAATTGAATTAAAAAATTGATAGAGAATTCTGAATTTCAGCATAACTAGACAGATATGCATCCAACCTTTTTAATGCTTAATTTGCATCACTATTTGTAATATTTTTTTTATTTGTATGTGTACTAACTTTTTAGGAACACCGTGCACCATTCAACGAAGATTCAAGGCTCAAGATTGGGTAGAATAGGTTATGTTATAACAATTTTTGTAATATTCATTAGTGTATTTTTATTTTATTGATTCAAGTCCTGTAAAGGTGTATGCTTGCTTGGTGATCATGCACATACACAGTCAGGAGAAGTGAGATTGAGTCAAAATCAAAAGTTCATTTTTTGAACTAATCATATTATATGATTTATATCATATTGTACGATCAGCTCATCTAACTAATCATACTAGATGATTTAGATTGTCCAAAACGATCAGTTATGATCATGAAAAATAACCGACATTATAATTTAGGCAAGATTTTGAATTTTATTTTTTGTTATAATCATCTAGGATGACTTACAACGTACTGGATGATCTATGTCAATCATGTCTAAATTAATTATGTGATTAGGGAACTAATTATAGTTAAATTACTTGATCAGATCATATAAGATGATATTAAGATAGTACTGGATGAACTTTGATATTTCATGAGATAACCTTAAATCGTACTAGAAGAAATATCATAAGTTTTCTTCTTATCGTCAAGGATGATCCCTAATAGCATACTAGACGATCTATACAAATTTGAACTAATCATACTGGACTATCCTGAGATTATCAAGGACTATCAGGTCAAATTCTTCACATCGTACTGAACGATCCTACAATTGCCCTGGATGATATTTGGCACCATAATTGAGTTTTTAGGATTTTCGGAAGCCCTCTATTTAAGTACATCGTACTGGATGATCCTGCAATCATAATGGATGATCTTTACTACTAGAATTAATTTTTAGGGGTCTTCAAAGCCCTCTATTTAAGCTTTGTCAATGCACTTGGTAAGTGTTTTTTGGCAGTCATTGTGTATTCATTCTTCTGGAGAAAACTTGAAGAGAGAACTTGAAAAGGAGAGAGAAATTAGTGGAGTTTGAGAGGGAGAGGATCCTTAAAGGAGGTTTCAAGGGAGTGTGGAGGGGGTTTCACATAGTTGCTTTGTCAAGCGTGCACCTTAGTACCATTTGATTCAAGGTTCATCTTGATGGAAATTTTGTGAAGAAGATCATCCCTTTGATGTCAAAGGACTCGGTTTCTCCACTGCATCAAGGAAGGTAGAAGTGATTTTATAAAGTCTTATCTACCTAGCTATGGGAACTAAAGGAGAACCACTAAAGGTTTAGTACAATACTCGGAGGGTGCCTTCGGGGAGTGGACGTAGGTCATGTTGGAGTGAACCACTATAAATCTGATGTATTCTTTTCTATTTTATTATTCCTGCACTTTGTTTTTTATATTTAGTTTTGGATATAACAGCTTGGTTGAAAATTTATGATTGATATTACGTTGTATTGATTATCTATTTTCACAAGTTGAAAAAATTTTAAGAAGGGGATTTTGATTTTGTTAAAAGAATGTTTTTTTTTTAATATCCAATTCACCTCCCCCCTCCTCCTCTTGGTTAGCCTTGGGACTAATTCTTTAGGGTTTAACCACTTCCTCAAACTTCCAAGTGGTATCAGAATGGGATTAAAAAAAATAAATTTTAGAAAAGTTTTGAAAAAAAAATTAATAGCTAACTTTGGAAATTATAATATTGCGGAAGGATATTCAATAACGCGACCACCTTTATTTGAAAATATTTCTTTTGATTTTTAGAAAATTTGCATGTCTACTTTCTTACAATCAATTGATTATCTAATATGGCATATGATTAAAATTGATTATTATATACCATCACGTATTATAGATGGAGTCAAAATTGATATTCCTTTTACTAAATGGAGTAAAATAAATTAAATTTATGCTCAATTGAATGCTACATATATGCTTAAATTATTTTTTATATGCTACAAATTTTGAAGATTATATGTTAATATCCATATGCACTATTGGCAAAGAAATTTTGGATAAATTACATAATATATATGAAGGTACTAATTAAGTCAAGCAGTCTAGGCTAAATATTTTAATGCATGATTATGAATTATTTTGTATAAAATCATATGAGACTATTATATATATGTATACTAGATTTACTCAAATAGTGACATCATTACATGCCTTATGGGAAGAACTTTAAAACATTGAAAAATTCAATAAAATTCTATATTATCTACTTGATAAGTTTGATGTCAAAGTCATTGCTATTTGTGAATAAAAAATTTGAATGAATATTCTATTGATAATTCGATTGACTCACTCATTGCCTATGAGCAAAGTTTGAGTCAAAAATCTTTTAGATGCTGGTAAAACTATAGTGCTAAAAGTTGAAGATATATATAAAAGCAATTTAGTAGATGTTAAGAGTAAAGACATAGCTTCAATTATAAGAAAATTTGAAAATCTACTAAAGCACATGCATCAACATCAATAAAAGTGGAATAAAGGTAAAAATAGTGAAAACGTTAAGATTTCCTTTTATATTATTTATTTTGGGTATAGAAAAATTAGGCAAATGAAAAATCAGTGTCCTAATATAAAAACTCTTCTAGCAAAGAAAAATTATAAAAATAAGTAAAATGCAATAAGGGCAAATGATAAAAAGCAAAAAAAAATCTGCAAGGCATACCTAGTTTCTGAATCATCAAACCAAGAGTAAGATAATGGGATATAAAGTTTTATTTGTGTGTTTATGTATTGTAGTTAATACATGCGTATATGTTCTATATTTTTTTATTCATTATAAATATTTTCTGTGTTATTTTTGATATTTTTGTTTGTAATCATTTTATTTTATTTCTCTTATATATTATTATGATTTATCTCCTATTTATATACACATCATTTTTTACATTATATTTGCATAAGAGAATCAATTCACTTCTCTCAAAATTTTTTAAATGGAAATTTTACCTCCTTTTTATCTTAAAAATTAGTAAGTAATAATTGACTTCCTTAAATCAGTTAAAAGAAGAAACATCGATGATTGTCTCTCTTCCTCTAACTCCTTTAGTGGAGTTTTTTTTTTTGGTGCAAAATATATTTCAAATTAAAAGTTAAACTTTGAAATTGAGATCTATTATATCTTCTTATAGTAATCTATCTCATATGAATAATGCTCAAAGTCATTAAATCTCTTTCAAGTTTTCTTGATTAGGTTGTTGCATTTATAATATGGATATAATTCTGATTTATGGTTTATTCTTTATTATATTAGATAGTGAATTTTTTCTCTTTTATCTAGAAGATAATCTCATAACTAAGAGTTTTGAAATATTTTGAAAGGAAGTCAGCTTGCAAAAAATAATAAGAAGCACAAAATGAGCCAAAAAAAAAAAAAAGATGCGCAATAACCGCCAAGTAATTACAAGATACACCAAGTGTTCAGAAATAAAAAGATACATAAAGTGCTCCAGATATTTAAAAAATATGCACAAAATGAGCCCACAAAAATAAGCTTCCTTCTTTTTTAAATCTTTAAATCTTAGAAGAATTCATGTGACACTTGATATCTTCAAACACTTGATTTTTGCAAATCATAATTTGGTTGATTACTTTGCAATATTATTATATCAGAATTTTTTTTTGAAATAAAGTTTGAACTGATCACTTTTCTTATCTAATTTTTTGTCTAAATTAGATTTTTATCTTAAAAAAGACTTTAACCTGTAAGTAGTCTGAACAAAGGTTAATAAAGTTTAAATTTCCAACCTTTCTAAATCTTAGTGCAGTCAATTCATTTCTTACTATATTTTTGAATAAAATCAAGATGTAACTTTCTTATTTTGAAAAACATTATTGAAATTAATTGATTTTTCTTAAAACATCACCATTACCTCTGCATGATCAGAGTATATTATGTGTGTTCCAATTTATTTATTGTGTGTTTCGCTTCTTGGTGATGTATTTTATCAGACTCTGATCATATGAAGGTAGTGTTGATGTTTTAAGAAGAATAGGTTATGTTTCATTCTATTTTATAGCATACTTATTAGATACTGCAAAAATTGTTATAGCATAACCTTTGAAACACACAAAAAATAAAGGTGTATGCTTGCTTGGTTATGTTGTAATAATTTTTGTAGTATTCATTGATGTATTTTTTATTTCTTGAGTCAAGTCCTGTAAAGGTGTATGCTTGCTTGGTGATCATGCACACACACACACACACAAAAGGGAGTGAGATTAAGTCAAAACCAGAAGTTTATTTTTTGAACTAATCGTACTATATGATTTATATCGTAATGTACGATTACCTCATCTAACTAATCGTACTAGAAGATTTTTATCGTCCAAGATGATCAATTATGATCATGAAAAATTATCTATAATCATAATTTAAGCAAGATTTTAAATTTCACTTTTTGTTCTAATCGTCCAGGATGATCTATATCGTACTGGACAATTTATGAAAATAATGCCTAAATTGATCCTATGATTAAGGAACTAATTATGGTTAAATTTCTCGATCAAATCATACATGATGATCTTTGATATTTTATGGGATGACCCTCAATCGTACTAGATGAAATATCATAAATTTTCTTCTAATCATCCAAAAATGATCCCCAATATTATATTGGACGATATGTACAAATTTAAATTGATTGTACTAGACTATCATGAGATCATCCAGGACTATCAAGTCAAATTCTGCACATCATACTGGATGATCCTACGATCATCAAGGATAATATTTGGCACTAGAATTGAGTTTTCAGGGTTTTCTAAAGCCCTCTATTTAAGCATATCATTCTGGACAATCTTGCAATCGTAATGAACGATCTTTGCCGCCAGAATTAATTATAGGGTTTTTTAAAGCCCTCCATTTAAGCTTTGTCAAGGCACTTAGTAAGCGTCTTTGGTAGCCAGTGTGGCTTTGTTCTTCTAGAGAAAACTTGAAGAGAGAACTTGAAAGGGAGAGAGAAAATGGTGGAGTTTGAGAGGAAGAAGATCCTTTGAAGGGGGTTTCGAGAGAGTGTGAAGGGGGTTTCACAAGGTTGCTCTGTCAAGCTTGCACCTTAGTACCATTGGATTCAAGGTTTGTCTTGAGGGATGTTTTAGGAAGAAGAAGATCCCTTTGGTGTCAAAGAACCCGCCTACTTCGCTGCACCGGGAAAGGTGGAAGTGATTTTGTAAGGGTTTCTCCACCTTGTTGTGGGGGCTAAAGGAGAGTCACTAAAGGTTTAGTGAAATACTCGAAGGGTGCATCCGGGGAGTGGATGTAGGTCATGTTGGACTGAACCATTAAATCTTGTGTGTTCTATTTGATTTTTTCACAGTTTATTTTTTGTATTTATTTTTTGATATAATTGTTTGGTTAAAAATCTGTGATTGATATTACGTTGTATTGATTATCTATTTCAGATGTCAAAATTCTTTAAGAAGAGGATTTTGATTTTTTTTTTGAAAGAAAGTTTTTTTTTTAATATCCAATTCACCCCCTCTTGGTTAGCCTCGGGACTAGTTCTTTAGGGTTTAACCACCCTCATGTACTTTAAAGTGGTATTAGAGCACTTTCACCCATCACGTTTTCTTCAAGTCCAACCCGAGAAGGAACCTCCATATCACTCCTATTCAAGACCTTTTTGTTTAGATCCTTATTTCTGAAGAATCTTCCCATCTTGTTCTAAAATTTTACATGGATCCAAGGTCTATATTCGGCTTCAACCTTTTTGTTCATAATATGCTTATTTCCTTCATCCAGGCTAGGAATTGAGGCATATTCATTATGAGAGTTCTTATTGTCCACAACAATATCTTCTTCAAGGCATGAATTAGCCTTTGTCCAATCTTTCCACATTTAAAGAAAAAAAAAGAAACAATTTTTAGATACTTTATCTTTTTATAGAATCTTCCACCCAGACCATCCACCCAAATACCTCCTGCCAATTTAGCATCCAATTGATTTGAACACAAACCTTTATGAATTTCCCTCCTTCCCCATTTGAACATGTTTCCATCAAGAAGCATAGGGACACCCGCCATTGAAGCTATCGTAGTTATATTAACCTCATCCGAACAATGCAGCGGGAGATGGGGCATTCTTATCCAAATAGGAGAAGATAAACCCTTCAAGGAAAGTGGAGTAAAAGTAGGTGTCCAACTATCAATTCAAATGATATAACCACCTACATACTCAGGAACTCTACTCATAACTCCCTCCAAAGCTTCAGTAAAGTGGAAAGGACATAAAATCCAATCTAACCCCAAGGATGTTAAATGGAATCCTCCAAATTTACTCCATTGCTTTCTCAATTCCATACTACAAAAAAAAGGAACATTCTTCCCTAAGACTTTCACAACCAATGAATTCTTCAACACTTGAGCATTGGCATTCTTCTTATCTGAATTAAGCTTCACAGCAATTCCATCTTCCGACATTTCAGTAGAAACAAGATTCAAATCTATTTTTATATAAGGATTAACATTCCACGAATTTGTCGAATTATGGATATTCACAGATTCCTCAACTAGCTCAGAATTGTTCACATGATTAATAAATTTAACAACATTAACTCCCACAATAGGTTTATACATAGCATATGAAAGATTGACTTGATTCAGTGATATCCCAATTGCAGGCATAACATAATCAGAAGTAGTAGGTGTCATAAATCTACTAACTTTTAACTTCAACTCAGATGATGAAGCCTCGAAATCATTATTTCATGGATTCAGACTCTACATTCTCAACTAAGTAACTTTAGCAGTCTTCAGATTCTCAACAATCATCATACCTTTACCTTCAACCAAAATTGTTCAATACATTGGTGGTCGAAACCCTTCTCTGATCACTAATGTCGAATTCCTAAGCGACGTATTCTGTGATGTTCCTTTCGGGAGAGACACACCAACCTTGTTATTACCCTTAGGTCCTTAGCCGCGATTGAAGAAGGGATGGAAAGGTGACATACGGCGAATGCCGGCAGTCATCCTTTGCCATAACAGCCTTTCCGCAAAAAAAAAAAGGAAATAGAAAATTTGAAAACCCTCTCTCATAGAAAACACTCATACTATCTCTCTCTAAAAAATGCTCAACTCTCTCTAGAAACCTTCATGAAATATTTCCTATTCATAAATATTGTATGCAAAGAAGAATGAATAAAAAAGAAATTATATATGATTATATTTGTATGTGCGTTCTACATGATGGAATCACTTATGATATTAGAAAAGGACTTTTTTTCGGATTTAAATTAATCTTAAATATTAGAAAAGGACATAATATACCCATAATTATAAAAGATAAAAGGAAATGAATTACTTACTATTAGAGGTCTACTTGAAAAGTTTATTAGATGATGTGTCATTAATTGTACAATTCAGGCAATGGTCCTATGATGGGTGTATTATAAAATAAGAGATTAAAATAATAAAGAATGCTAACAATTTCTTTTTGAATTAAGATTTTGTTTGATACAACTTTTTTACTGCATTTAAAAGCAATTTTTTATCATACAAATTTATGGTTCAAAGAATTTTTTTATACTAAAAATTTGCTTTAAAAATATTAAAAAAAACCATCTCAAATGAGTCCTAAATTGGGAAGAGTATAGTTCTATACAACAAAAGGACAAATTCATGAGTTAAAGTATTATAAAAATTAAATGTATTAGTATGGATTGGTATTTCTGAAAGTATGTATTATGGAGAAAAGTTGCACATAATTTGTTCATGAATAAAAGGTTATGATTTCGCAGGATCATTTTAAATTAGATGTTACTATAAATAGAATGTGAAAATGCTTAAAATTCTAGTCCAGCTATCTGTTCCACATTGATAATCCAAGCTCCTGAGCCAGATCAAAACATCTTGTTCATATGATGAATTTGAACTTTTTTTTTGTAAAGGAGACATTTAGATCAATTAAGATAAATTCACACATACATATGATATACGCAAGACTCGAATTCAAAAATTCTTGATTATAGCAAAAAAATTTAACCAACAGATCAAAATGAACTATGTTGAACTCAAAATTAAATAAACCTCGTTTAGACCTTTTGGTGGAGAAGATAGGGGCAGCTGTGAAGGCTTGTAAAAAGGAGATTTCATAAATTGATAAGAGGAAGAGTGAAAAGCGAATTCCTTCGGTTCAGGCCGAAGCCAAGCTAAGAAAAAGCTCTTACCGAGATGACGAGGAGAAGACCCATAGGATAAGGAGAGAAATCTCCTACAGCTGAAGTATAAGAAACAATCATTGGGAAGCGAAGAACAGTGAACTACAACACAGAGGAAAAGCAGCATTCTCATCTGAGGTTTAGGACAAAATTCTATCATAAACTTCTTAAAAGAAAAACAAATTAAACATTCAATGCAAAATCTATCTCAACCACACTGCCATCTTTGTCAGTACTCCAAACATGAACATAGGCATGTCAAACTTGTGCACACATATAAAATGCAACAAAACAATCAGCAGCCAAACCTCTCAATGTACATCAATCAGGACAAACTTTCACTGGAAAAGCAATACACACAAACTCAGGATATCAAAAGAATCAAACATCAAACAAACAAAAGAATCATCACCACTCAGTTTCAGCTACAATTACCTTCTCTAGTTTGCTTCTGAAGTGAGAATCTCAAGCTCCGCCCACCAAAGAGGTGATGCCATTGGTACTGCACGATCTGGGGTCATTAATGTTATATCTTTCAGTATGTTAACAATCTTTGACATTGATGATCTCTCCTGAAGGTCTGGATTGATACAGGTCCTTATCACCTTACACAAAGCAATTGCATCCTCTTCACGAAAAAAGGTGAGTGTCGGATCCATCATTTCTTTTACAGGTCTATTGCCATTAAGATAACATGAAGCCCAATTCTCAAGCAGGACATCCCCAGATGCTGGAATTCTGCCTGATAGTATCTCTATTAGTAATAATCCAAAAGCATAGACAGTGTTCTTCGGCTCTAGTATTGGCACCTCCAAGGTGCCTGAGAAATGAGAAGGTGGTGACTTGGTTTCTTCAGATTCAACCCAGAACCTGATATCTGAAACCTTTGCAGCATAATCCTCGGTTAGGTATATGGAAGATGAGTCCAAGTTTTTCATGATCAGAGGAGAACTAAGCTGGTGCATGTGATCGAGACAATATGCTATGCCCATGGCTATCCGCAACCGTGTAGCCCAGTCCAAGTGTTCTGCTTCTTTTACTGAAAAATATATATATAAAGTTATTTTGAGTGGATAAATACCAGATCGCTGACAAAAAACACAAGCAGAATGCAAACTATCAAATAATGACTAAAAGGCCGTCTAGTTGCAAGACATTTAAGTGTAAAATAAATCAAATTCATGCATTTTGAAAATTTAGCTGTTTGGTTGAAGGAAAACCAAATGCAAGGTTTTTTACCAATGAATTTGGAATTCATTTTTTTATTCAATTTTTTGTGAATCACAAAATTATTAAATTTGAAGAATTTTTTGATACATTCCCCCCTCTGCCACCGCCCAGCTCCCCCCACCCCTGGCCTCCAAAAAAAAGTAATTTTACTTTAAGGCAGACATAAAAAAAGTAATTTCTTATATTTCTAGTGTACTCAATCATATAACTTAAAAATATTTTTAATATACAACATTTACTTTACACTATTCATTTTACTCTGCATTCCTTCATCAACAAAATAAACAGCCCCTAATGAAAAATCATATGTCAAGTAGCACTGGACAATGGCTTAATGTTGGGCTGAAATTCTATTTTGGTTCAATGAAATCTTAGTCAGATTGGTAATTTAGTCTCCTTTGGATGTTTGTTTGATAAAGAGCTTATTGCAATTCCAATTTCAGTCAGAATTAGTCACGTAAAGCAGTTTTTCATTAATGTAAAACCAATCAGACACTGATCACTTTAAGTAGTAATCTTAATATATTTGAAAATCTTGCTTAACAGTAATTCTGGTTGATTGCACATTCGAAAAATGCAAGCCTTATTGATTCTGATGAAACTGATGGCAAGTTCTCATTGAAGTATGCCAATTAGATCCTGATCACTTTAAGATGGTAGTCTTATGCGTTTGTTAATTTCTTTAATTAATTAAATACTAGAAAATCATCAAGACCTTCAAAATCTTCCTTTAACTTAAATCATGTTAATTGCATAATTCCAGAAGTGCAAACCGACTAAATAAAATGAGTTTGAGAGAGTCTGATTTCTAGAGAGATAAAGCAATTTTGAAATTCTGTTTCCCTCGGTTTCGGCTTCCATTTTGGCGGCGGATGGTCATCGTCCATCCACCGGTGGTCCTCAGGCATTTCCGATTCCATTTTGGCGGCGGATGGTCACCGTCCATCCACCGGTGGTCCTCAGGCATTTCTGATGGGAGATATTCGTCCATCAACTGGGGTTTCTTCAGTGCATTCTCGTTCTGGTTTAAAGTTCTCTAGTCATTCTTCTAGCAAAGTTTTTAATGTGTTGTCGGGTGGTTCCTCCTTACTGGAAGTTCGCAACAAGACGATCAAAGATAAACCTTTAGTCATTAACGAAGGTGGGTTGTTGAATGTTAAGAAGGTTGCGGATGTTATTGGGAAGGGTAAAGAAGTGGTGGTGGATGTTGGTTTCAAAAGACCAAAATTTGCTAATTCTAATTCCTTTGGTATCGGAGGTAACGGGAATTTGGATACGGAGGCCTCATTCTCATATGGGTTAAAGATTTATGTTAAGAGATTTGGGAATTCGATTTCAATTCCTGAAACATCTGAAGATCCATTAGTAAAACTGGCATGTTGCTATGTGGCTCAATTGCTTCGGAAGCTAATAGTGATATTGTTGACAAGGTTAATGTTCGATGTTTTGAGAAGCCTAATGTTGAAGTTCACCAAATTTCGGATGATCGTGAGAAGGTCAATCAATGTGATTCAAGTGATTTGAATTTGGTTGACCAAGGAATTAATGAATCGTCATTACCAACCATGAAGGATCATGTTGGGAATGTCATGCCTAATGTTTGGAGTAGAAAGCCAGATATAAGAATTGATAATTTGGATTTGGAATCTTTCTTAACGGAATACGGGAAAGCTGTGAAGTTGCATGTGGAGAATGAGAGTGGGAGAATACTAGGAAGCTACAAAATGCTTTAGTTATCAAAGTGTTTGGAAATAACATTCCATTTCATGTGATTAGCCTTGAATTGAGAAGGCAATGGAGTCGTTTTGGTAAATTTCATCTCACCATGCTGGGCTTAGAATGAGTTTTTTGTTCATTCAATGAATCAGAGGCCATGGATTCAAATCTTGACTGAAGGGCCTCGGTACATTAATGGTCATATCATTAGTGTTGACAAGTGATCACCTTCCTTCTCTCCTTCAGTGAATGGCCTATCAGCTCTGTTGACCTTCAGATAATATCCGAAGGAAGAAAAAAAAATATAACGATAAAAGATACCTCGTATCCCGTCGGATCCACGAGCTCCGCTGAAAATCTTCCGCGAATCCTGCCGAGGTTACGCTGAGTCGGCGCCGCTCGTGTCTCGTCTCCGCAAATCCTGCCTAAATCCTGCGAACCGCCTCGATCGCATCCTGAATCGCGTCTATAAAACGAGCGCTGCTTCTGCTCTCAACCTCCATAAGCCGCAAGCTCTTCTTTCCCGACATCCTCCATTTGCTCCCGTCGCTGCTCCACACACAACTCTCCCTCTCAATTCCACTGTCGAAGCTCCCCATCCACGATTCTTCCCTCTCCGAACCTCCAGTCTGCCGAACCACTCAACCTCCTCCGACCTCACCCAGGCGAGCTCGCCTCCTCCCGTCCAGCCCAATCCCGAGAGAGAGAGAGAGAGAGAGAGAGAGAGAGAGAGAGAGAGAGAGAGAGAGAGAGAGAGAGAGAGAGAGAGGAGAACCTCATACCTAGCCGAGCTTCAACCCCGTCTCCCTCCTCCGCTGAGCCCGTCAAACTCCTCTCCCTACCTGGAGCCGGAATCATCCTCTCCCTTTACCTTGCTTCTTCGGTTCCTCCAGTAGGATCGGAAGCTACAACATTTTGACGGAAGCAACAACGAGGGCTCGCGGCTGTGAAGGTAACTTTCTCCCTTGTCACGTGCTGCTTCGGCCGAATCCCATAAATTTGTCAAACCAGAGAGTGGAGAGGGAGAGGATTTTGATTTATTAGTTATTTTAATAATATAATACACATTTAATTATAATTATATTAATTACAATGATTATTTTTAATTAATCAAAGTTTATAAATTAATTATTATTAATTAATGTTAATTAATTATATTTTATTAGAATTGATTAATGTTAATAAGTCATAATTAATTCTGAATTAATTATGACTTATTTTGTTTAATTAATTTTAATAATCTTAATTAATTATTTTAATTAATTATAATTAATTAAAAAAATGATTAATTAAATATTGTTATTTAATTAATTTTATTTAATTAATTTTAACTATAATTAATAAAAAAATGTTCGCTCCTCGCATCGGTTCACGAGCCTCAACCACCGTCAAAGCCCGCGAAGGTACGGATCTTCTAAACTCAGATTCTCGCGTCGTTGTTTGCAGCAGACCGGAAAAACTCCTATACACGCCTTTATTGCACGTGGTGGGATGGGACCCCGGTCTGATGCTTACGACGAAGCGAGCAATCGCCTAAACTCTACTTCGACGTTCGTGGCGCACCGGAATACCGCCTATACATGTCTTTATTGCACATGGTGGGAAGGGACCCCGGTGCGGCGCCTACGGCGAAATGGAATCATTTATAAGTACCCTCGAGCGAGGGGAAAGCAAACTATGTTATTTCTTTATTGTTATTCTTATGCATATGCACTTGAAGACCCCATACACGTCTTTATTGCACGTGGTGGGAGGAAAGTACACGGCCGCGGTGTCCTCGTCCGAGGGCACCTACCATACACGCCTTTATTGCGCGTGGTGGGAAGGCTAGTCTCCCAAAATTTCCCCTAAACGGGGGAGACGCCGGGAGGCTGCCGAAATTTTGTTTGAAAAAGACAAGGACTTGAACAGAATTTGAACATATTGGACTTGAACTTGTGAAAAAAAAAAAAGACTAATTTTGAATTTAATTGAAATGAGCTCATACTTTAATATAACTTGAACAATTTTAATAAAATTTTGAATGAATAGAAGATAATAAGACTCATGATTGCAATAAATGGGACTTAATTGAATATTAAATGATGACATTCAAAATTTATTGAAGTTGAATATAAGAGAAGAACGTTGAATTGAGCTTCATATAAGAGTGATAATTGCAATCAAATAGCAATTGATCAAAATGATGAATTTAAAAGAGATTTGTGATCTCTACAAGCATTGAATGATAAGTGACAATTATAATCATTCAAATGAAGATCAAGCAAGCAATGGCAAGGGGGCCTAAGTGAACAAATGCAAGAGATATGAATCTTGAACTTGAGCTAGCCTAACTTGATCAAATTCATACCACATAATAATGAGCTTGAACTTGCAAGGATCTTATGGAACATAGCATCATACATATGATAAATATGTGATTAACAAAATAATGAGCTCCTAATTACATGACCCTATTGAACAAAAAGTGTGTGATGAACAAAGAGCTTGCAAGTGTAATTTGATTACAAGTAATAAGAAGAGCACAAAGAATATGGTTTTACACCAAAATCATAATATTGGGAAGAGGCCATTGGATCATTTACAACATTAGAAACAATGCATCATCAAGCAATGATCAATAGAGTTGGCAAAGAGTATGACAATTTATGTACAAGCTACAATACAAGACCTTGAATAGATGTTATGAATGATTCATGAATTTCATATCAGTCAAAGTGCGAACTTTCAATCGACAAGAGCACTAATGTTGTCACTCGCATCATGGGTCAAATGATGATGTACTATAAAGATATATTGCATATTGATGATCTCTTGGAGTTAGCAACAGGAGATATACAATCAACACATGTATGAAGAGTACACTATATCCATAAGCAAAGTGAAGAGAATTTCTTGAAGGAGATTTTGATTACTATCAATAGAAATCGACATCTGTATACAAACATACAAATAAAAGTCAAAGAGATGAAAATTGGAAGTGTATATACAGTTGATTGCAAGCAAAAATTAATGATACAGGTCTACCACGTTGACCACAAGTGAATATAAAAGAATTCTCATTCATATAGTAGCCCACTTGTAGGGGATGACGATTGATGTGCAGTGGATGCAAGATCATCCATATACTTGAAAACCATTCAACATTAGTAAGATATATAAGCCTTCTACAAGCAGGGACAAAAGATCTGCAACATATGATCTGTCTACGAAGACAGATGTATGTACCACATGCTACTGATGGGTAGATGCAGAAAGATTTCAGTAAGTGCAGTATCCTGAAGTCAATTTCAATATATGGAGTACATCTACCTGCCCACCTATAGCAGTAGCGGATATACTATACGAGATCAAATACCACAACAAAATACATGAAGAATACGACAAGTGCAATCTCTTACGACCTAAGGCAGGAGATTAGTTAGTGCACTATGATCCGTCTACAAAAATCAACAAATAGTGCACGACAGTTTACCTGTACAAAGCAGCGAACAATCCTATCCAGAAGCTGCTACGCCACGCCACCGGATCTGCAACATTCGTACAAGCAGACAGAAGGCGTCTATTCCAAGAATACCCCCGCACGTGCACCGTAGTTTGTATACACATAGGTACACTAAGGGGAAAAATATAATCAAATACCCGCATGGGCCTCGGCGAGCGTGTTATTGGTACACACGTGACGTCCAGGGATGCTACGCGGGTCAACAAGTGAATTCATGTTCGAACCCGATCCTTCTATACTGATCAATAGGAGTCGACAGGTTTCGAACAATTGAACAAATATACGGTTGCGGCGACCGGTATATTTATCTTAATACATTCATATTAGGCCTTTAATGCCTATAATGATGAGAATTCACTAATAAGGGCACAAAGCCAACAAAACCCAATCCTCTGTCGACAGCCCGACAGAGTTGACAAGGTTCAATCCATAAAAAGAAATGACCCCCAAACACCCCGATGATGGTCGTGTTGAATGTTTATTTCAACCGGAGGGGTTCACAAACATTTCAAATGACTCCCAAATATCCAAATGTCTTCCAAGCTCCATCCAAAAACCCAAAAATCCCAAAATTTCATAAAATTCCAAAATTCCAAAAATATTTAAAATATGAAATCCATCAACGCACTTAAAGTAAAATCCATCCGCCCTCCGCAACAGTTTGTCGGGGTGGACAAATTCAAATAAACTCTAGCTCACAAAGAGCCAAATGCCTAGTCGAAAATATCACTAGGATCCATTCTCAAACAATCTCTTGCCAGTAAGGGCGTGGTACGTGTCCTCTAACCGGCAGTTTCGCCGCCAAATGGCACTGCAGGTAAACGGTTATGACCCGGGGCCCTCTGAACCGAGTGGTTTTGCCGCCAAATGGCACCACAGATAGCGGTTATGGCCAGAGCCAATACGCTCCTTAATGGCGTTAAATCCTTGAGATATGAATCAATAGGATATGATCGATAGGGCACAAAGCCCTCTATTAGCTAAGGTGGATTCAAATTTGTCCCCTTAGACAAACATTCAACCCCGGTCTACAAGGTCCCCTTGGACGAAGCAACCCATGGCTGCCGACAAGGATCCTTCTGTCAGGTTGGGTCGACTACCTCCTCTGACTAAGTAGACCAGGGACCACGATGGCCCGGGACGACGGAACCATGGGATCTTGATCGGGTCTATCATCCATTCCCCCACCATCCGCTTTAAATGCTAGATGGTGAAATTTCTATTTTAAATATCAAATCTCCCAAAATCTCCAAACTTTCCCAATTATTTCCAAACTTCCCAAACCTTTCCAAATACACAAATCTAGACTCAAAATCCAGTTTTCAAATCCAAACCCATTGCTGCTGCTATATGCCAGATAACACGTATTCTATACGTATCTGATCGACAACTAGCCTTAATCGAAAGTTCTCTCTCGTGATCGGGAGGGGTAATTAACTATAGGGGCTTGCGCCTATAGGAAACCAGAACTCAGATCATAAAGTCCTCACAAAATGAGGGCGAAATCTCTGGGTAGTGTCTTATCTACAAACCCATCTGCCTTCCAAAATTTACCTCGGAACTTAGTTCGTTAAAACTCCCTCGCCAAAAAAAAGAAAAGCGAGCGGAGGCCGGGGCCGAATTTTCGGAGCCCACAGATTTCTGGCGACTCCACTGGGGATTGGTTTCTCTTTCCATCTTTGGCTAGTCGTCTCAGCGCTATAGTAGCAGTTATATCAAATCGTACTCAAAATTTTGAGTCTATCAAAATGATCTTTTAACAGTTCAAAACTCTGAATTTTCTAAAATGATCATTCAAAAAATTTTCCATTGAGATAACATATTTAGCAGTATTTTAGATTTATATTATTTGAACTGCTTGCTAATGTTATTTTTTCTTATTTTTGTGTTCTGTGTAAGTCTCTGCATTTTGAAAGTGCGGGGTGATGTATCAGAATCTGATTACTAACCCTTGCCTTTCATTTATGCAGATGGATCTACAGAACACGCCGATGACTGTCCAGCTGGGACAAGGAGCCAGGATCCAGCTGGCTAATGCTATTATCGAGACCGGAAACACCGGAGCTACCATCCAGTTTGGTAGCGTTGACTTTCCGGCGATTGCTGCAAGGAATGCTGCCATTCCTCTGAATGGTAGGAATGTTGAGAAGTCTGCCAGAAGACTCAATGCTGATGAAGCTGTCACCCGTTGTGTGCATCTGCCGGCACAACGACTTATTGCTGAAAATTCTCGTGGGAGAATTTCTGTGTTCGAGAGGCTGTCACAGCCTGAGGCCCTGACCACTAGAAGAATTGTGGCTGGTGGAAGAATCTCTGTGGTGACTACAAACACCACACCCCTGTCGACCAGGTTATATGCGCCTGGAGAGTACAATGCTGAAGCCTCCTCATCTAGAGGGAGGCCTACAAGAAGACAAAGGAGAAAGATGAATGCTGAACTCCGAGCTCAGCAACAACAACCCCCTGTTCACCCTTCCAATATGTCGGCCCAAGTGCCTGAAGCCAATGTTCCTACCCGGAACAAGTTTTCTGACTTAAAATGGGTGAAAAGGAATAGCTCCACTGGTGAGCTAAAGAAATCTTTTTGGGAGCAACGACAGGAGGTCCTAGCTCCTCCAAAGAGAAAGGAACCTGAAACTCTCTCAGCCCGGGTCTATCGGGTCTTGAAGACTGTAAAGGAGAAAGGTCTGAAAAAGAAAAAGTTCCAACGGCCCTTAGTGATAGAGGCCAGAAGAACTCCGCCAAGAGAACGTCTATCTGCTGTGGCGGAAAGAAGAGAAAGAAGATATGTCCCACGCGGTGAACATCGGGGTGTGACACCTGAACCATATGTTCAGGGATCCACTGCTGAAAGGTCCCGGTGGAAAGGAAAACAAGTCTGGAGGCCAAAGCCTCGAAGAAATGAAAAAGAAAGAAGAGAAAGAGGAACTGATCTGGGTGTAACATCTGGTGAGGCTTCCCGGAGATCAGTCCAAGTCTACAAACAACGTCAGAAGTGGGCCCCGAAAAGGACCCATAATGATACTCCTTCAAACGGTAGACACCTTGGAGAATCCTTCAGGGGATCCCGTCGCCCTCCATCTCCTCCAAAAGAAAAGGCTAACTTCGATCGCAGCCCACTAATCGAAGAAGTCCCCGTGCCTAATCAAGAACCGGAAATCCAATGGCGTCGTCGTTCGGAGATCCGAGTACTGGAGGAAAATATAGATGATCAAAATATGGAGGGAGAAGAATTCCTTGAAGGAGAAGAAAATATTGAAGAAAATATTGATGAATTTATGGAAGAAAATATTGAAGAAAATATTGATGAATCTCTAGAGGAAAATCTAGAAGAAGAAATCAAAGAAATAAATAATACTCTGGACATGGAAATTGTCTATATGGTGAGACACACCAATGTTAATGAGGAAACCTATTATGATGAGGGTGAAGATGAAGACGATCAACAACCGCCGATTAGGCGAGTTTATCACCGTCGTCGTGAAGCTGGGTCCACCACTGGCAGAGGTGGTCATTCTCAAGTTGAAGAAGAAGGAGAAGAAGCCGAGGAGAATCCCTTCGCTGACGAAAATGTCACGCTTGCAGACATGCAAAGACATATGAGGCGACAAATGAGAGCTAAAGATAGAGAAATCTCTCAGTTGAATGAGAAGATGACTGAGATGATGGCTCAGATGGGGGCAATGATGCAGATGATGCAGAGAACTGTTGCTGTTGGTGCCATTCCCAATCCTCCTCCTGATCCTCCAAATTTTCAGATGCCTCAAATCTCGGGAGTACGAGGTATTCCTGAAGGTGGTCACGATGCTCATAATGTGATCCGTCAGCCCACTCCACAAAATGTTGCAAGTACTTCTGAACCTGTGACCGCTGCACAATTGGAAGGAATAATCACAGAAAGGATCAGGGCCATCATAGCCGTTGATCAAGCAGAAAAGTTGGTGGGCAAAGGTCGTCCGTATCCTACTGAATACGACCAAGTACCGTACCCAAAAGGATATTCTGTACCAAAGTTCAACACTTTCAATGGTACTAACAACCCCCGACAACACCTGGCACAGTTTAAAGCCACATGTGGGAATACAGGAGGAAATGACGCCCTACTCTTCCGACAATTCGTCAGCAGTTTGACAGCAACAGCTTTCGAATGGTATGCTGAACTACCGAATGATTCTGTGAAGACCTTCGCAGAATTAGAAAATATGTTCATGAAGAGATTCGCTAGTGCAACCGAGAAGATTACAATCGCTGATCTCGCTCTGGATAAGAGAAAAAGAGAAGAATCAGTGACTAAATACATCACTCGTTGGCGAAACTTGAGCATGAAATGTGAGCAGCAGTTAAAAGAAGAGCATGCCGTACAATTGTTAATGGGCAAAATTGATGACAAGATGCAACCCTTCCTGTGTATGGCTACGATAAACACATTTCAAGACTTGCTCGACAGAGTGGCCAAATTTGAGAAACTGAATTTGTCCAAATCAGAAAATCATGCTGATAAGCCCAAGAAGGCTAAGGCCCCGGGTGCTAGAAGGGGTGAGACCGACTCTACATTCTTCTCTAGAGCTGATAGAGAAAAACAAGTGATTTATAATGTAGACAAGGGCAAGCAGCCGATGCAATATCAAGAAAAGCCCAAACAGGCCTACAATCCCAACCCCCAGCCAAAGTTGATACTAGGGGGAAATGATAAGCCACGGACTTATCAAGCTGGAGGTCAGAGACAAGCAATAGGAACTGGTGATAGAACGTTCCAATCCCTCAAAGATAAAATGAATAAAGAATATTCATTCAAAAGGGAGAGTGTCGCCAAATTATTTCGACAAGTGTTGAAATCGGGTCTAGAACTGCCTGAATGCAAGAGACCCGAAGAGTCGAAGCACACTGGTGACCCAAATTACTGCCCATATCATCGGGTGCTGAGTCATCCTATTGAAGATTGTTACATCTTCAAGGATTGGCTTGAAAGAAAATATCAGAAGGGAGAGATCACATTGTCCGACAATGTATTGTCTCACCCTAAAAAGGAATCAGCTCGGGTAGTCACGTCCTCTTCCGTACCCCTGGTTGAAGAAAGAAGAAAAGAAAAGCCAATTAAAGAAGAACAGTGGGAGACTGCGATCTCCAAGAAGACTGTAAAAATGTTGAAGCAGCTTGAAGGAGTTTCAGGTGTAAAGTGGAAGTCTCCTATTGAGCCAATGATAGATTTGAAGGCACTGCCGGAGGTACGACCTTCTACTTCAAAACAGTTTTCCAATCAAGTTAGTACTTCAAAGTCTGGAAAGGTGAAATCCTCCAAGAGGAAGACCAAATTGAAGAAGCCCAAGGAGAAAAAGACTGCAACTCAGAGGGTTATTGACAGTTTGGATGAGTACTACCAGACTGTGAGACGACCTATCAAGCTTGCTGACTTCATGACAGAGCTCAAAATAGATGAAGCTGAAGAAGGAGATGAAGATTGTCTTCCAAAAGAAGTATGTCGGGTCATCTCAGTGGCGCCTAGTATCCCGATAAAAGAGGAATACACAGAAGAAGTACCCTCTGAATCTTGTATGATGGTTTTGCCAATGGATTACAGTTCAGAGGAGGATTTGTATTTTCCAGAGGAAGACGAATCAGACCCTAGCATAGCATCTCGGATGGGACATGTAAATCTGGTTGGTGATTCTGAATCAACAGATGAGTCCCTAGATGCAACAATGGCTGATTCTGAAGAAAATGCTCCGTTAAATGACTCTGAACCGGAGGAGATTGCTCAAGTGCAATTAAGAAGCGGCAAGATACTACCGCCTCCACCGAAGAAAGGGGTCTCCAACAAAGACAAGGAGAAAGAGATAATTATCAACGATGACATTATCCCTGAAGATCATAAGAAAAAGAAGACCTCAGCCAATGGGATAGACTATAATATCTTATCCCATTTGAGAAAAATCCCGGCACAGCTCAGCATATACGATGCTTTGGTGATGTCTAAAGACCTTCGGGAGACTCTGATTCAGGCTCTCAAAGATCCCGAAAGATACGAGGCGTATTTTGCTGAACGAAGTTTGACTGAGGTTCTGCAAGCTCAAAATGAGCCATTTATTACTTTCTCCGAAGAGGACATGATGCTTGGAACTGCAGATCATAATCGTCCTCTGTATGTTACTGCAGAGAGCGATAAGCTGATCATCAGTCGAATCCTAATCGATCATGGATCATCCGTGAATCTGATAAGCTTGAAAGCACTGAGATCCCTCTGCCTTGATGTGGAACACCTCGGGCCAGATAAACTGATGGTGCATGGTTTCAACGAGAAAGGGCAGAAAACCCTTGGATCATTCATGCTCCCTCTAGTATTTGGAGAGCTACATACAGAAGCTAAATTCCATGTGATTGACGCGGATACTTCATTCAAGGTGCTACTAGGCCGTCCCTGGTTACATGAATATGGCATTGTCCCGTCAACATTACACCAGTGTATGAAATATCTCAAAGATGGAGAAGAATTCAGGATCTCTGGTGATGTTCAACCCTTTACAGTTCATGATGCAACAGTTTATGAAGATGCACGGTACTTCATGCCAAAGAAGCAAAAGTCTTCGAGCTCTCTCGAAGCTAAAGCATCAAATTCGAATAGTATAAAGCGACCTGAACAGGAAGGTGATAAAAAGCAGGTGCGGAGAAAGAAGGCAGTGCCGACTCTTCCCAAAGCGCCGACCATTCCAAAGGAAAAGAAGCATGTACCTCATCTGGGAAGTGACACAGATGAAGATGATGTTACTCCTGCTAAATCTCGGAAAGTGTGCCAGTCAACGGATGAATGGAGCAGGCAGGTCGAATTTTCAAATGATGATTATGACTACGACTCCATTTACATGAACACGGTGCAGAATGTGTTCTCTAGAAGAATTGACAGCCTATCAATTTCAGATAGTGTACTCGTAGTCACGCGTGTTCCTTTACAACATTTTAAAGAAATTATTCCGCGCGAGGTGCATAAAGTTGAAGAACTCGCCACCCTCTATCTGCCTCCCCGTAAAAATGGGACTATTCCAAAGAATGTGTTATATTCTACGGGAGTTCGTGAAGAGGAGAATCATGACTGGGATTGCATGATCCTCGATTCTGAAGAGTTATTTCCTACGAGGCTACCTAGGTTCAATACCAAAAATATTCAGAGAATGCTACGAAAGCAAGTCAATATTCCTACTACCAAGAGACAACTTCGTACAAGTTTGGACCTCTGGTATGGAAGGAGTCCGCGTCCGTTACAGCAGAAGGATACAGACGCATATAAAGGTATTGGATTTATCAAAAGAAAATTCCTCCGGAAAGAGATTTGCCGGGCAATCACATGCATGGAAATTGAATCCGACGATGGTGATGCTGAAGAGACATACGAGGCTGATGATTATGATGAACAGCCCGTAGAAGCCGAGCCTGCACCAGAAGAGCTTGAAGATGGTGGACAGGCAGCCACTATGGATGAACTAAGAGAAGTCAACTTGGGAACTGAGGAGGATCCTCGCTCAACCTTCATTAGTTCTCTCCTACCCGAAGAACAGATAGAAGAAATAAAAGAACTCCTATGTGAATTCAGGGATTGCTTTGCCTGAACATATGCTGAGATGCCCGGCTTATCCCCTGACGTAGCAGTTCACAGATTAGCAATCAAACCGGATGTAGCACCCGTCAAACAAGCTCCAAGGAGAATGAGACTGGAGATTGAAGAACAGGTGATTGCCGAGACAAAGAAGCTCATTGATGCAGGCTTCATCCGAGAAGAAAAGTATGCTGATTGGATCGCAAATATCGTCCCAGTGAAGAAGAAGAACGGGCAAATTCGTGTCTGTATTGACTTTAGGGACCTCAACAAGGCGTGCCCAAAAGATGATTTTCCACTTCCCGTATTCGAACTCTTGGTAGACAATACGTCCAACTACGACATGTTCTCTTTTATGGATGGATCGTCAGGATACAATCAAATCAAAATGGCGCCCGAAGATGAAAAGCATACATCATTTAGGACGCCCATCGGAATTTTCTGCTACACAGTCATGCCCTTTGGCCTGAAGAAAGCTGGTGCCACCTACCAGCGGGCGATGACTCACATATTTGATGATTTGATACATCAGAAGGTCGAGTGTTATGTAGATGACCTTGTTGTCAAAAGTCTTGGCCGAAATGATCATTTAAAAGATCTCAGAATTGTATTTGAGAGAATCAGAAAGTTTGATCTGAAGATGAATCCTCTCAAATGTGCTTTTGGAGTCTCCTCCGGCAAATTTTTGGGGTATGTTGTTCGTCATCGAGGCATAGAGATCGACCCCAACAAAATTAAGGCAATCACGGAGATGCCACCACCAAGGAACCTTCGACAGCTTCGTTCGCTGCAAGGACAACTGGCTTTCATTCGAAGATTCATATCAAATCTATCAGGTAGATGTCAGCCCTTTTCAAAGCTAATGAAAAAAGATGTCCGTTTCAAATGGAATGCAGAATGCCAGGAAGCATTTGATAGTATCAAGAAATACCTATTGAATCCGCCCATTCTAGCAGCGCCAATTCCGGGGAAGCCTCTTATACTGTATACAGCAGCACTAGAAGAGTCCCTCGGAGCACTATTGGCCCAGAATAATGAAGAAGGCAAAGAAAATGCGCTATACTACATCAGTCGAAGGTTGATTGGAGCAGAAAGCCGTTATTCCCCAATTGAAAAGCATTGTTTGGCGCTGATTTTTGCAGTTCAGAAACTCCGCCACTATATGCTATCCCATAAAATCACACTGATATCAAAGATCGATCCGCTGAAGTTCTTGATGACAAGACCAGCGTTGACAGGTCGTTTAGCCAGGTGGGCAGTATTGTTATTGCAGTTTGAAATCATATACATGCCACAGAAGGCGGTGAAAGGACAAGCCTTGGCAGATTTTCTTGCTGCACACCCAATCCCGGCTGACTCTCCACTCAACGATGATTTGCCCGATGAGCAAATGATGCAGGTCGAGGAAAATGAAAAGCTACCATTTTGGGAGATGTACTTTGACGGTGCATCGTCGATTAGACCAGTTCGACCTTCAAATATTGCAAGAGCCCGAGCCGGCATTGGTCTCATTTTCGTAGCACCCGAGGGAGGCATAATGAGGTTTTCATTCAGTTTGACTGAACCTCGGACCAACAACGAAGCCGAGTACGAAGCTCTAATAGCAGGGCTGGAAATTGCGATCGATGTCAGAATCCAACATCTTCAAATCTTCGGTGATTCTCAGCTCGTGATAAATCAGGTCCTTGGCATTTATAAGGTTGGCAAAGTTGAATTGGCCTACTACCATCGGCGAGCCCTCGAGCTTCTGAAGCAAATACTAAATGTCAAAATGGCTCGAGTTCCTCGAGGACAGAATGCTAAAGCAGATTGTCTGGCCAAATTAGCTAAAGAAATGGCGAACATCAACGAGGAGAGACCTATATTCATCGGGGTTTACACTCGTAGGGTCTTGGAGCCCGCTCTATTACAATTCCCGATGGCAGAAGGAATTCCAGATTCAAGTCAGCAGGATGAAACTTCAGTTGACCCTCAACCTCTCCATCAGGTCGTTATGGAGAATTATCCAGAAGAATATCACGTGGCCAAGAGACATAAAGCTAGTAAAGCTTCAGAATCGTGGTGGAATTGTTTAGATATTGAAGTCGAAAATGATTGGAGACAGTCATTCATTGACTACTTTAAAGAAAACAAACTCCCGACAGAAAAGTCTATGGCCGCACAAATTCGAAAAAGGGCGTTGAGGTACGCATTTGTCAATGACATGTTGTACAGACGAGCCTTTGATCAAATGTGGCTAAGATGCCTGGGGACCAGGGAAGCTGATAGAGTGGTAGCAGAAATCCACGAAGGGCTTTGCGGAGCACATCAGTCAGGTCCCAAAATGGCCGCTAAAATCAAGATGATGGGATATTATTGGCCGACAATGGTCAAGGATTGTATCGATCACGCTAAGAGATGCCACGAATGTCAAATCCATGGTGATGTTATACATCAACCTCCAAATCCTCTGCATCCAACAATAGCATCCTGGCCATTTGAATGCTGGGGCACAGACATTATTGGTCCAATAGATCCGCCGTCATCAGCGGGACACCGCTTTATTCTAGCAACGACAGATTACTTTTCCAAGTGGGCAGAAGCGGCTCCATTCAGAGAGGTCACATCTGAACATGTGATCAACTTTTTCACACAATGTCATCTACAGATTCGGTGTTCCACGCCGAATAATCTCAGACAACGGTACTGCTTTCAAAAGTACAAAAATCTATAAGTTCGTTGATCGGCACAAAATCGATTGGCGATATTCCTCCATATACAATCCAAGAGCAAATGGATTGGCAGAAGCCTTCAACAAGACGCTGGTGAAGTTGTTGAAGAAGATCCTCACCAAGAACAAAAGAGAGTGGCATGCGAAGATGATAGAGGCACTGTTGGCGTATCGTACAACCTACAAAACTCCAACCAAAGCCACTCCGTATTCTCTAGTGTTCGGTGTTGAAGCCGTATTACCATTAGAGATTGAACTACCGTCACTTCGGGTAGCAATCCAAAATGATCTTACTCAAGAGCAAAATGCCCGTCTCAGAATGGAAGAGCTTGATGCACTCGATGAAATCAGGTTACAAGCTCAACAAAACCTGGAAATCTACCGAGGAAGAATGACAAAATCATTCGATCGTATGGTGCGTCCTCGGACATTTCAAGAAGGGGAATTGGTCCTGGTGCTGAGAAGACCAATCATCCCGCACAGAAAAATTGGTGGTAAATTTGTATCCAATTGGGAAGGCCCCTTCGTCATCGAGAAGGTGTACCAAGGAGGAGCATATCAGTTGATCAATCTGAACGGTCAGAGACCTATGCCACCTATCAACGGACGACATTTAAAAAAGTATCATGCATAAAATATTACGTCTAATGTATTTTGTGATGATCAAAATTCTATATGCATGTTTACTTATATTTTGAAATTCTCTTGTATAGCAAGAATGCGATTCAAAATCTCCCATCAGACTGGGGGCATTTTAAATATTTATTCAGGTCGACATCGCGCTGCATGCCGAGATCCCCGAATAAATATTTAAAATCTCAAAATAGAAAGGCCTATCCAAAATGTCCCTTCGAGACAGGGGGCATTTTAAATATTCATTTGGGTCGACATCGTGCTGCACGTCGAGATCCCCAAATGAATATTTAAAATTTTATATTTCAAATTTATTCCATTCTAAAATGTCCCTGCGAGACAGGGGGCATTTTAAATATTTATTCGGGTCGACATCGCGCTGCATGCCGAGATCCCCGAACAGACTTCTCAACATTCCTACCATTCAGAGGAATAGCAGCATTCCTTGCAGCAATCGCCGGAAAGTCAACGCTACCAAACTAGATGGTAGCTCCGGTGTTTCCGGTCTCGATAATAGCATTAGCCAGCTGGATCCTGGCTCCTTGTCCCAGCTGGACAGTCATCGGCGTGTTCTGTAGATCCATCTGCATAAATGAAAGGCAAGGGTTAGTAATCAGATTCTGATACATCACCCCGCACTTTCAAAATGCAGAGACTTACACATAACACAAAAATAAGAAAAAATAACATTAGCAAGCAGTTCAAATAATATAAATCTAAAATACTGCTAAATATGTTATCTCAATGGAAAATTTTTTGAATGATCATTTTAGAAAATTCAGAGTTTTGAACTGTTAAAAGATCATTTTGATAGACTCAAAATTTTGAGTACGATTTGATATAACTGCTACTATAGCGCTAAGACGACTAGCCAAAGATGGAAAGAGAAACCAATCCCCAGCGGAGTCGCCAGAAATCTGTGGGCTCCGAAAATTCGGCCCCAGACTCCCCGCCGCGCGATTTCTTTATTATTCGGCGAGGGAGTTTTAACGAATTAAGTTCCGAGGTAAATTTTGGAAGGCAGATGGGTTTGTAGATAAGACACTACCCAGAGATTTCGCCCTCATTTTGTGAGGACTTTATGATCTGAGTTCTGGTTTCCTATAGGCGCAAGCCCCTATAGTTAATTACCCCTCCCGATCACGAGAGAGAACTTTCGATTAAGGCTAGTTGTCGATCAGATACGTATAGAATATGTGTTATCTGGCATATAGTAGCAGCAATGGGTTTGGATTTGAAAACTGGATTTTGAGTCTAGATTTGGGTATTTGGAAAGGTTTGGGAAGTTTGGAAATAATTGGGAAAGTTTGGAGATTTTGGGAGATTTGATATTTAAAATAGAAATTTCACCATCTAGCATTTAAAGCGGATGGTGGGGGAATGGATGATAGACCCGATCAAGATCCCATGGTTCCGTCGTCCCGGGCCATCGTGGTCCCTGGTCTACTTAGTCAGAGGAGGTAGTCGACCCAACCTGACAGAAGGATCCTTGTCGGCAGCCATGGGTTGCTTCGTCCAAGGGGACCTTGTAGACCGGGGTTGAATGTTTGTCTAAGGGGACAAATTTGAATCCACCTTAGCTAATAGAGGGCTTTGTGCCCTATCGATCATATCCTATTGATTCATATCTCAAGGATTTAACGCCATTAAGGAGCGTATTGGCTCTGGCCATAACCGCTATCTGTGGTGCCATTTGGCGGCAAAACCACTCGGTTCAGAGGGCCCCGGGTCATAACCGTTTACCTGCAGTGCCATTTGGCGGCGAAACTGCCGGTTAGAGGACACGTACCACGCCCTTACTGGCAAGAGATTGTTTGAGAATGGATCCTAGTGATATTTTCGACTAGGCATTTGGCTCTTTGTGAGCTAGAGTTTATTTGAATTTGTCCACCCCGACAAACTGTTGCGGAGGGCGGATGGATTTTACTTTAAGTGCGTTGATGGATTTCATATTTTAAATATTTTTGGAATTTTGGAATTTTATGAAATTTTGGGATTTTTGGGTTTTTGGATGGAGCTTTGAAGACATTTGGATATTTGGGAGTCATTTGAAATGTTTGTGAACCCCTCCGGTTGAAATAAACATTCAACACGACCATCATCGGGGTGTTTGGGGGTCATTTTTTTTTATGGATTGAACCTTGTCAACTCTGTCGGGCTGTCGACAGAGGATTGGGTTTTGTTGGCTTTGTGCCCTTACCCTCTGAATCTTGTATGATGGTTTTGCCAATGGATTACAGTTCAGAGGAGGATTTGTATTTTCCAGAGGAAGACGAATCAGACCCTAGCATAGCATCTCGGATGTGACATGTAAATCTGGGTGGTGATTCTGAATCAACAGATGAGTCCCTAGATGCAACAATGGCTGATTCTGAAGAAAATGCTCCGTTAAATGACTCTGAACCGGAGGAGATTGCTCAAGTGCAGTTAAGAAGCGGCAAGATACTACCGCCTCCACCGAAGAAAGGGGTCTCCAACAAAGACAAGGAGAAAGAGATAATTATCAACGATGACATTATCCCTGAAGATCATAAGAAAAAGAAGACCTCAGCCAATGGGATAGACTATAATATCTTATCCCATTTGAGAAAAATCCCGGCACAGCTCAGCATATACGATGCTTTGGTGATGTCTAAAGACCTTCGGGAGACTCTGATTCAGGCTCTCAAAGATCCCGAAAGATACGAGGCGTATTTTGCTGAACGAAGTTTGACTGAGGTTCTGCAAGCTCGAAATGAGCCATTTATTACTTTCTCCGAAGAGGACATGATGCTTGGAACTGCAGATCATAATCGTCCTCTGTATGTTACTGCAGAGAGCGATAAGCTGATCATCAGTCGAATCCTAATCGATCCTGGATCATCCGTGAATCTGATAAGCTTGAAAGCACTGAGATCCCTCTGCCTTGATGTGGAACACCTCGGGCCAGATAAACTGATGGTGGATGGTTTCAACGAGAAAGGGCAGAAAACCCTTGGATCATTCATGCTCCCTCTAGTATTTAGAGAGCTACATACAGAAGCTAAATTCCATGTGATTGACGCGGATACTTCATTCAAGGTGCTACTAGGCCGTCCCTGGTTACATGAATATGGCATTGTCCCGTCAACATTACACCAGTGTATGAAATATCTCAAAGATGGAGAAGAATTCAGGATCTCTGGTGATGTTCAACCCTTTACAGTTCATGATGCAACAGTTTATGAAGATGCACGGTACTTCATGCCAAAGAAGCAAAAGTCTTCGAGCTCTCTCGAAGCTAAAGCATCAAATTCGAAGAGTATAAAGCGACCTGAACAGGAAGGTGATAAAAAGCAGGTGCGGAGAAAGAAGGCAGTGCCGACTCTTCCCAAAGCGCCGACCATTCCAAAGGAAAAGAAGCATGTACCTCATCTGGGAAGTGACACAGATGAAGATGATGTTACTCCTGCTAAATCTCGGAAAGTGTGCCAGTCAACGGATGAATGGAGCAGGCAGGTCGAATTTTCAAATGATGATTATGACTACGACTCCATTTACATGAACACGGTGCAGAATGTGTTCTCTAGAAGAATTGACAGCCTATCAATTTCAGATAGTGTACTCGTAGTCACGCGTGTTCCTTTACAACATTTTAAAGAAATTATTCCGCGCGAGGTGCATAAAGTTGAAGAACTCGCCACCCTCTATCTGCCTCCCCGTAAAAATGGGACTATTCCAAAGAATGTGTTATATTCTACGGGAGTTCGTGAAGAGGAGAATCATGACTGGGATTGCATGATCCTCGATTCTGAAGAGTTATTTCCTACGAGGCTACCTAGGTTCAATACCAAAAATATTCAGAGAATGCTACGAAAGCAAGTCAATATTCCTACTACCAAGAGACAACTTCGTACAAGTTTGGACCTCTGGTATGGAAGGAGTCCGCGTCCGTTACAGCAGAAGGATACAGACGCATATAAAGGTATTGGATTCATCAAAAGAAAATTCCTTCGGAAAGAGATTTGCCGGGCAATCACATGCATGGAAATTGAATCCGATGATGGTGATGCTGAAGAGACATACGAGGCTGATGATTATGATGAACAGCTCGTAGAAGCCGAGCCTGCACCAGAAGAGCTTGAAGATGGTGGACAGGCAGCCACTATGGATGAACTAAGAGAAGTCAACTTAGGAACTGAGGAGGATCCTCGCCCAACCTTCATTAGTTCTCTCCTACCCGAAGAACAAATAGAAGAAATAAAAGAACTCCTATGTGAATTCAGGGATTGCTTTGCCTGAACATATGCTGAGATGCCCGGCTTATCCCCTGACGTAGCAGTTCACAGATTAGCAATCAAACCGGATGTAGCACCCGTCAAACAAGCTCCAAGGAGAATGAGACTGGAGATTGAAGAACAGGTGATTGCCGAGACAAAGAAGCTCATTGATGCAGGCTTCATCCGAGAAGAAAAGTATGCTGATTGGATCGCAAATATCGTCCCAGTGAAGAAGAAGAACGGGCAAATTCGTGTCTGTATTGACTTTAGGGACCTCAACAAGGCGTGCCCAAAAGATGATTTTCCACTTCCCGTATCCGAACTCCTGGTAGACAATACGTCCAACTACGACATGTTCTCCTTTATGGATGGATCGTCAGGATACAATCAAATCAAAATGGCGCCCGAAGATGAAAAGCATACATCATTTAGGACGCCCATCGGAATTTTCTGCTACACAGTCATGCCCTTTGGCCTGAAGAACGCTGGTGCCACCTACCAGCGGGCGATGACTCACATATTTGATGATTTGATACATCAGAAGGTCGAGTGTTATGTAGATGACCTTGTTGTCAAAAGTCTTGGCCGAAATGATCATTTAAAAGATCTCAGAATTGTAATTGAGAGAATCAGAAAGTTTGATCTGAAGATGAATCCTCTCAAATGTGCTTTTGGAGTCTCCTCTGGCAAATTCTTGGGGTATGTTGTTCGTCATCGAGGCATAGAGATCGACCCCAACAAAATTAAGGCAATCACGGAGATGCCACCACCAAGGAACCTTCGACAGCTTCGTTCGTTGCAAGGACAACTGGCTTTCATTCGAAGATTCATATCAAATCTATCAGGTAGATGTCAGCCCTTTTCAAAGCTAATGAAAAAAGATGTCCGTTTCAAATGGGATGCAGAATGCCAGGAAGCATTTGATAGTATCAAGAAATACCTATTGAATCCGCCCATTCTAGTAGCGCCAATTCCGGGGAAGCCTCTTATACTGTATACAGCAGCACTAGAAGAGTCCCTCGGAGCACTATTGGCCCAGAATAATGAAGAAGGCAAAGAAAATGCGCTATACTACATCAGTCGAAGGTTGATTGGAGCAGAAAGCCGTTATTCCCCAATTGAAAAGCATTGTTTGGCGCTGATTTTTGCAGTTCAGAAACTCCGCCACTATATGCTATCCCATAAAATCACACTGATATCAAAGATCGATCCGCTGAAGTTCTTGATGACAAGACCAGCGTTGACAGGTCGTTTAGCCAGGTGGGCAGTATTGTTATTGCAGTTTGAAATCATATACATGCCACAGAAGGCGGTGAAAGGACAAGCCTTGGCAGATTTTCTTGCTGCACACCCAATCCCGGCTGACTCTCCACTCAACGATGATTTGCCCAATGAGCAAATGATGCAGGTCGAGGAAAATGAAAAGCTACCATTTTGGGAGATGTACTTTGACGGTGCATCGTCGATTAGACCAGTTCGACCTCCAAATATTGCAAGAGCCCGAGCCGGCATTGGTCTCATTTTCGTAGCACCCGAGGGAGGCATAATGAGGTTTTCATTCAGTTTGACTGAACCTCGGACCAACAACGAAGCCGAGTACGAAGCTCTAATAGCAGGGCTGGAAATTGCGATCGATGTCAGAATCCAACATCTTCAAATCTTCGGTGATTCTCAGCTCGTGATAAATCAGGTCCTTGGCATTTATAAGGTTGGCAAAGTTGAATTGGCCCACTACCATCGGCGAGCCCTCGAGCTTCTGAAGCAAATACTAAATGTCAAATTGGCTCGAGTTCCTCAAGAACAGAATGCTAAAGCAGATTGTCTAGCCAAATTAGCTAAAGAAATGGCGAACATCAACGAGGAGAGACCTATATTCATCGGGGTTTACACTCGCAGGGTCTTGGAGCCCGCTCTATTACAATTCCCGATGGCAGAAGGAATTCCAGATTCAAGTCAGCAGGATGAAACTTCAGTTGACCCTCAACCTCTCCATCAGGTCGTTATGGAGAATTATCCAGAAGAATATCACGTGGTCAAGAGATATAAAGCTAGTCAAGCTTCAGAATCGTGGTGGAATTGTTTAGATATTGAAGTCGAAAATGATTGGAGACAGCCATTCATTGACTACTTTAAAGAAAACAAACTCCCGACAGAAAAGTCTATGGCCGCACAAATTCGAAAAAGGGCGTTGAGGTACGCATTTGTCAATGACATGTTGTACAGACGAGCCTTTGATCAAATGTGGCTAAGATGCCTGGGGACCAGGGAAGCTGATAGAGTGGTAGCAGAAATCCACGAAGGGCTTTGCGGAGCACATCAGTCAGGTCCCAAAATGGCCGCTAAAATCAAGAGGATGGGATATTATTGGCCGACAATGGTCAAGGATTGTATCGATCACGCTAAGAGATGCCACGAATGTCAAATCCATGGTGATGTTATACATCAACCTCCAAATCCTCTGCATCCAACAATAGCATCCTGGCCATTTGAATGCTGGGGCACAGACATTATTGGTCCAATAGATCCGCCGTCATCAGCGGGACACCGCTTTATTCTAGCAGCGACGGATTACTTTTCCAAGTGGGCAGAAGCGGCTCCATTCAGAGAGGTCACATCTGAACATGTGATCAACGTTTTCACACACAATGTCATCTACAGATTCGGTGTTCCACGCCGAATAATCTCAGACAACGGTACTGCTTTCAAAAGTACAAAAATCTATAAGTTCGTTGATCGGCACAAAATCGATTGGCGATATTCCTCCATATACAATCCAAGAGCAAATGGATTGGCAGAAGCCTTCAACAAGACGCTGGTGAAGTTGTTGAAGAAGATCCTCACCAAGAACAAAAGAGAGTGGCATGCGAAGATGATAGAGGCACTGTTGGCGTATCGTACAACCTACAAAACTCCAACCAAAGCCACTTCGTATTCTCTAGTGTTCGGTGTTGAAGCCGTATTACCATTAGAGATTGAACTACCGTCACTTCGGGTAGCAATCCAAAATGATCTTACTCAAGAGCAAAATGCCCGTCTCAGAATGGAAGAGCTTGATGCACTCGATGAAATCAGGTTACAAGCTCAACAAAACCTGGAAATCTACCGAGGAAGAATGACAAAATCATTCGATCGTATGGTGCGTCCTCGGACATTTCAAGAAGGGGAATTGGTCCTGGTGCTGAGAAGACCAATCATCCCGCACAGAAAAATTGGTGGTAAATTTGTATCCAATTGGGAAGGCCCCTTCGTCATCGAGAAGGTGTACCAAGGAGGAGCATATCAGTTGATCAATCTGAACGGTTAGAGACCTATGCCACCTATCAACGGACGACATTTAAAAAAGTATCATGCATAAAATATTATGTCTAATGTATTTTGTGATGATCAAAATTCTATATGCATGTTTACTTATATTTTGAAATTCTCTTGTATAGCAAGAATGCGATTCAAAATCTCCCATCAGACTGGGGGCATTTTAAATATTTATTCAGGTCGACATCGCGCTGCATGCCGAGATCCCCGAATAAATATTTAAAATCTCAAAATAGAAAGGCCTATCCAAAATGTCCCTGCGAGACAGGGGGCATTTTAAATATTCATTTGGGTCGACATCGTGCTGCACGTCGAGATCCCCAAATGAATATTTAAAATTTTATATTCCAAATTTATTCCATTCTAAAATGTCCCTGCGAGACAGGGGGCATTTTAAATATTTATTCGGGTCGACATCGCGCTGCATGCCGAGATCCCCGAATAAATATTTAAAATTATCAATCCAAATATTCTTTTATGATAAAGAGTACAAAGATTTCTTTTTCAAAGCATAAGCAGGTGATCTTTCAAAAGATAGAGACAATACCTTCTACAACAAATCAAGAGTCAAAAGTCAAGAAAGAGACTTTTGTGGCTATACACTCCTACAAAATTGAGCCGAAGAAGCTTGTAGTCTTCCAACAGCCTGAAGCTTAAGGTTCGAATGGGTGTAAAAGGTCGGATCCAACACGCCCAAATATGGCCGGATCGCTGGCAGCTCCGTCTACTCAACAAGCCATAAGAAAGGCCGTAGTAGCGGAACCCCCACTTCGTCAACCCGTCAGTAGGGACTGTAGGAAGTACGAAGGCAAGTTTGGCTCGACAAGTTCAAGTGATCGTAGTCTGCAAAATTCTCCAAAATGACTGGAGAATAAAAGTTCCAGTGGAAGGATGAGTCTCGAACGACTACCAAATATTCGTAGGCTCCAAAATTTACAACCACGAAGGATGACTCTAAATCTATCAACTTCAGCAAAATCAGCATTGGGAAGCGCAATTCCCATAGCTCAAGTCTGAAGCCTGAATGGGTGTAAGAGGTCGGATCCAACAAGCCCAAATATGGCCGGATCGCTGGCAGCTCCGTCTACTCAACAAGCCATAAGAAAGGCCGCAGTAGAGGAACCCCCATCTCAGCAACCAGAGGAAAAAGAGCTATCAAAATCTAGCTCTTCCAATCTGATGAACTCAAGTGATTCAGATTAAAGTCTTCTCAAGTGGTTAAGGATCAAGATACTACCTACGTTCGGTACTATCAATTGAATCCAGAACCTGCAAGTCCTTCAACAAATCCGTAAAGCACAAAGCAAGGATCGAACGAATCTTTCTTCAACAAGTCCGTCAAAGCACAAAGCAAAGGACCGAAGAAAACTATCCCAAAGTTCATACAAAGCCTTAGGCTGAACTTAGTGAATTCTGTCATCAACAAGTCCGCAATGCACAAATCTCTAGACCGATGACTTCTCGCCATCAACCTAGTACAAACCTAAGGGTTTAGGTCGTCGGCTTCTACTCCTTCAACGAGCTCGCCAAAGCAGAAAGCACAGGGTCGAAGGTACAAAAATCACCTAACAAGTCAGCAAAGACAAATTAGGCAATTCTCCATCAATGTCCGCAGCACAAAGCACAGGGCAAAAGAAATCAATATCTCAGCCATCTATTGATACATCCAAGAGATCTATGGAGAAGGAAAATCTTAGTGTGACATCCAAACAAATTTTGGAGATCCACTAAAGAAAATCTTAGTGTGACATCCAAGCAAAATTTTTGGAGATCCACTAAATGAGACCTTAGTGTGACATCTAGAATAAATATCTAGAGATCCACAAGGCCAAACAACTTACAACAAACGTGATTCGCTTTAGACGCGTACCACATTTGTTGGGGGGCATTTGTTGACCTTCAGATAATATCCGAAGGAAGAAAAAAAAATATAACGATAAAAGATACCTCGTATCCCGTCGGATCCACGAGCTCCGCTGAAAATCTTCCGCGAATCCTGCCGAGGTTACGCTGAGTCGGCGCCGCTCGTGTCTCGTCTCCGCAAATCCTGCCTAAATCCTGCGAACCGCCTCGATCGCATCCTGAATCGCGTCTATAAAACGAGCGCTGCTTCTGCTCTCAACCTCCATAAGCCGCAAGCTCTTCTTTCCCGACATCCTCCCTTTGCTCCCGTCGCTGCTCCACACACAACTCTCCCTCTCAATTCCACTGTCGAAGCTCCCCATCCACGATTCTTCCCTCTCCGAACCTCCAGTCTGCCGAACCACTCAACCTCCTCCGACCTCACCCAGGCGAGCTCGCCTCCTCCCGTCCAGCCCAATCCCGAGAGAGAGAGAGAGAGAGAGAGAGAGAGAGAGAGAGAGAGAGAGAGAGAGAGAGAGAGAGAGAGAGAGAGAGAGAGAGAGAGAGGAGAACCTCATACCTAGCCGAGCTTCAACCCCGTCTCCCTCCTCCGCTGAGCCCGTCAAACTCCTCTCCCTACCTGGAGCCGGAATCATCCTCTCCCTTTACCTTGCTTCTTCGGTTCCTCCAGTAGGATCGGAAGCTACAACATTTTGACGGAAGCAACAACGAGGGCTCGCGGCTGTGAAGGTAACTTTCTCCCTTGTCACGTGCTGCTTCGGTCGAATCCCATAAATTTGTCAAACCAGAGAGTGGAGAGGGAGAGGATTTTGATTTATTAGTTATTTTAATAATATAATACACATTTAATTATAATTATATTAATTAAGTAATATTAATTACAATGATTATTTTTAATTAATCAAAGTTTATAAATTAATTATTATTAATTAATGTTAATTAATTATATTTTATTAGAATTGATTAATGTTAATAAGTCATAATTAATTCTGAATTAATTATGACTTATTTTGTTTAATTAATTTTAATAATCTTAATTAATTATTTTAATTAATTATAATTAATTAAAAAAACGATTAATTAAATATTGTTATTTAATTAATTTTATTTAATTAATTTTAACTATAATTAATAAAAAAATGTTCGCTCCTCGCATCGGTTCACGAGCCTCAACCACCGTCAAAGCCCGCGAAGGTACGGATCTTCTAAACTCAGATTCTCGCGTCGTTGTTTGCAGCAGACCGGAAAAACTCCTATACACGCCTTTATTGCGCGTGGTGGGATGGGACCCCGGTCTGATGCTTACGACGAAGCGAGCAATCGCCTAAACTCTACTTCGACGTTCGTGGCGCACCGGAATACCGCCTATACATGTCTTTATTGCACATGGTGGGAAGGGACCCCGGTGCGGCGCCTACGGCGAAATGGAATCATTTATAAGTACCCTCGAGCGAGGGGAAAGCAAACTATGTTATTTCTTTATTGTTATTCTTATGCATATGCACTTGAAGACCCCATACACGTCTTTATTGCACGTGGTGGGAGGAAAGTACACGGCCGCGGTGTCCTCGTCCGAGGGCACCTACCATACACGCCTTTATTGCGCGTGGTGGGAAGGCTAGTCTCCCAAAATTTCCCCTAAACGGGGGAGACGCCGGGAGGCTGCCGAAATTTTGTTTGAAAAAGACAAGGACTTGAACAGAATTTGAACATATTGGACTTGAACTTGTGAAAAAAAAAAGACTAATTTTGAATTTAATTGAAATGAGCTCATACTTTAATATAACTTGAACAATTTTAATAAAATTTTGAATGAATAGAAGATAATAAGACTCATGATTGCAATAAATGGGACTTAATTGAATATTAAATGATGACATTCAAAATTTATTGAAGTTGAATATAAGAGAAGAACGTTGAATTGAGCTTCATATAAGAGTGATAATTGCAATCAAATAGCAATTGATCAAAATGATGAATTTAAAAGAGATTTGTGATCTCTACAAGCATTGAATGATAAGTGACAATTATAATCATTCAAATGAAGATCAAGCAAGCAATGGCAAGGGGGCCTAAGTGAACAAATGCAAGAGATATGAATCTTGAACTTGAGCTAGCCTAACTTGATCAAATTCATACCACATAATAATGAGCTTGAACTTGCAAGGATCTTATGGAACATAGCATCATACATATGATAAATATGTGATTAACAAAATAATGAGCTCCTAATTACATGCAACTATTGAACAAAAAGTGTGTGATGAACAAAGAGCTTGCAAGTGTAATTTGATTACAAGTAACAAGAAGAGCACAAAGAATATGGTTTTACACCAAAATCATAATATTGGGAAGAGGCCATTGGATCATTTACAACATTAGAAACAATGCATCATCAAGCAATGATCAATAGAGTTGGCAAAGAGTATGACAATTTATGTACAAGCTACAATACAAGACCTTGAATAGATGTTATGAATGATTCATGAATTTCATATCAGTCAAAGTGCGAACTTTCAATCGACAAGAGCACTAATGTTGTCACTCGCATCATGGGTCAAATGATGATGTACTATAAAGATATATTGCATACTGATGATCTCTTGGAGTTAGCAACAGGAGATATACAATCAACACATGTATGAAGAGTACACTATATCCATAAGCAAAGTGAAGAGAATTTCTTGAAGGAGATTTTGATTACTATCAATAGAAATCGACGTCTGTATACAAACATACAAATAAAAGTCAAAGAGATGAAAATTAGAAGTGTATATACAGTTGATTGCAAGCAAAAATTAATGATACAGGTCTACCACGTTGACCACAAGTGAATATAAAAGAATTCTCATTCATATAGTAGCCCACTTGTAGGGGATGACGATTGATGTGCAGTGGATGCAAGATCATCCATATACTTGAAAACCATTCAACATTAGTAAGATATATAAGCCTTCTACAAGCAGGGACAAAAGATCTGCAACATATGATCTGTCTACGAAGACAGATGTATGTACCACATGCTACTGATGGGTAGATGCAGAAAGATTTCAGTAAGTGCAGTATCCTGAAGTCAATTTCAATATATGGAGTACATCTACCTGCCCACCTATAGCAGTAGCGGATATACTATACGAGATCAAATACCACAACAAAATACATGAAGAATACGACAAGTGCAATCTCTTACGACCTAAGGCAGGAGATTAGTTAGTGCACTATGATCCGTCTACAAAAATCAACAAATAGTGCACGACAGTTTACCTGTACAAAGCAGCGAACAATCCTATCCAGAAGCTGCTACGCCACGCCACCGGATCTGCAACATTCGTACAAGCAGACAGAAGGCGTCTATTCCAAGAATACCCCCGCACGTGCACCGTAGTTTGTATACACATAGGTACACTAAGGGGAAAAATATAATCAAATACCCGCATGGGCCTCGGCGAGCGTGTTATTGGTACACACGTGACGTCCAGGGATGCTACGCGGGTCAACAAGTGAATTCATGTTCGAACCCGATCCTTCTATACTGATCAATAGGAGTCGACAGGGTTCGAACAATTGAATAAATATACGGTTGCGGCGACCGGTATATTTATCTTAATACATTCATATTAGGCCTTTAATGCCTATAATGATGAGAATTCACTAATAAGGGCACAAAGCCAACAAAACCCAATCCTCTGTCGACAGCCCGACAGAGTTGACAAGGTTCAATCCATAAAAAGAAATGACCCCCAAACACCCCGATGATGGTCGTGTTGAATGTTTATTTCAACCGGAGGGGTTCACAAACATTTCAAATGACTCCCAAATATCCAAATGTCTTCCAAGCTCCATCCAAAAACCCAAAAATCCCAAAATTTCATAAAATTCCAAAATTCCAAAAATATTTAAAATATGAAATCCATCAACGCACTTAAAGTAAAATCCATCCGCCCTCCGCAACAGTTTATCGGGGTGGACAAATTCAAATAAACTCTAGCTCACAAAGAGCCAAATGCCTAGTCGAAAATATCACTAGGATCCATTCTCAAACAATCTCTTGCCAGTAAGGGCGTGGTACGTGTCCTCTAACCGGCAGTTTCGCCGCCAAATGGCACTGCAGGTAAACGGTTATGACCCGGGGCCCTCTGAACCGAGTGGTTTTGCCGCCAAATGGCACCACAGATAGCGGTTATGGCCAGAGCCAATACGCTCCTTAATGGCGTTAAATCCTTGAGATATGAATCAATAGGATATGATCGATAGGGCACAAAGCCCTCTATTAGCTAAGGTGGATTCAAATTTGTCCCCTTAGACAAACATTCAACCCCGGTCTACAAGGTCCCCTTGGACGAAGCAACCCATGGCTACCGACAAGGATCCTTCTGTCAGGTTGGGTCGACTACCTCCTCTGACTAAGTAGACCAGGGACCACGATGGCCCGGGACGACGGAACCATGGGATCTTGATCGGGTCTATCATCCATTCCCCCACCATCCGCTTTAAATGCTAGATGGTGAAATTTCTATTTTAAATATCAAATCTCCCAAAATCTCCAAACTTTCCCAATTATTTCCAAACTTCCCAAACCTTTCCAAATACCCAAATCTAGACTCAAAATCCAGTTTTCAAATCCAAACCCATTGCTGCTACTATATGCCAGATAACACGTATTCTATACGTATCTGATCGACAACTAGCCTTAATCGAAAGTTCTCTCTCGTGATCGGGAGGGGTAATTAACTATAGGGGCTTGCGGCTTTGCGCCTATAGGAAACCAGAACTCAGATCATAAAGTCCTCACAAAATGAGGGCGAAATCTCTGGGTAGTGTCTTATCTACAAACCCATCTGCCTTCCAAAATTTACCTCGGAACTTAGTTCGTTAAAACTCCCTCGCCAAAAAAAAGAAAAGCGAGCAGAGGCCGGGGCCGAATTTTCGGAGCCCACAAGCTCCGGTGTAGATTAGAATGCCAAATCTTCCATTGCAATGTTTGGACGAGATTAATGTTTGCATAATAGCATCTCAAGTAGGTAAGCAGTATATGTTGGATGGGAATATATTTTAATGGGGAAGGAGAGAGTTTGTTATAGTTTGTGTTCAGATTATGTTGGATAGCTAGCTTCCCTTAGGTGTGTGGGTTGAACAAAGTTCTAGTAGGTTCTTCCAGAAAATTGAATAAGAAAGAGACTCTTAATTATGTTTTAAGTGTGGTAAAATTGGCCACTATAAAAATAATTGTTCATAAGTGAGATTGAAGGAGGTTAAGGGTGGAGTTTCTCAACCTGAGATGCACTGCTCTAGGGATAAGGATTTGCCTGGTGTTGTTGCTGCTCAGGATTCTAAGGGAGGTAGTGGAGCTGCTGATATGGAAAAAAATGGATCTGGTTATGAACCTTGGATCCATGTCAACTATGGTAAGGGAAGATTTAAGTTTTCTGATAGGAGGAGGAATCAGAATGTTGTCAGAGCTGGTAGGGTGAATCAAGTTGAAAAGATTGTGCCTGGGGACGTTGGGGATAAAGCATATCTTGTTGCTGATACAGGGGTGGTGGGTGGTCCAGAGCAGATTATTAGAGGTGGTTCTTTGTCTTCAGCTAATCCAGTCGGTGAAGTTGATGTTAATCAAAATTTGAAGGTATTGTCTCCTTGTGATGCTGCAATTTTAGACTTGGGTAAGAAGTGTAATTCTATTTCATCTCCTATTATTCATGATGTTAATAAGTTTGATGTGTTAAATGGGGTTGGTGAAGAGGTGGGGATCTTAATGTTGGAAGTGAGGGGGAGGATGTTGTTGCTAAATCTGGTGGGGATAAGATGGGGGTTTTGGGTTCTCCTAATGTGTCCGAGAATGATAAAAGCTTTTGGAGGCGACTGGGGGTGATTTTAAGAATGGAGATACTTTATTTGTTAAAAGGAAGCTTGGTAAAGAACTTAAGAGGCTAGGTCCTATTATGTTTGTTCCTAGAAGTAGAAAAATGGATGTGGGGAATAAAGATAAAGTGGAGAATTGTTCCCCTTCATATTATTAATAACGTCTATTACTTTTTGAAACTGTAGAGGAGCTACAAAAATTCAAGCTTCTCTCTACCTTAAGAAATTTGTTAAGGAGTATGATGTGGGTTTTGTTGGTTTCCTGGAGACTAAGTTAACTTCTATTGATAGGAAGTTAATTTGCTTATCAGTGTAGATTAGGATTTTTTCCATTTTCCTTATGATGGGTTGTCTGGAGGTATCCTGGTATTATGGAAGTTGAATTTGGCTTCTTTTTCTACTTTGGAATCTTCTTATCAATGTGTGATTGGTGAGTTAGATATCCATAATAAAGAAGTTTGGAGGATCTCTACTATTTATGGGAATAAAGATGTTTATAAAAGAAGGGAGTTGTGGAACAAAGTTGAAATGCTTTCTTCCAAGGACATTCCATCGTTGGTGGGTGGAGATTTTAATTGATTGTTGTCCAAAGGTGAAAAAAGGGGAGGGAAAATGTTTATGTTTTCCCAAGGACCCAAGGAGATGAAGGCTTTTTTAACTAATATTGATTATCATGAGGTTTAATATATTGGGCCAAAATTCACTTGGTGTAATAACAAAGGTTGGGGGAGCTTGGATTTTGGAGAGATTGGATAGGTACTTTTTTTTTTTGGATAGGTACTTTGTAAACTCAACTACTTTGAATGCTTCTCAGTTCAGGGTGGCGTGGCATCTTGCAAGGGTTGCTTCGAATCATTGCCCCATTATTTTAAATCTTTGGAGTTGTGATCCTAAGCCCTATAGGGTCATAAGATTTGAAGGTACTTGGGCCTCTCATTTTGCTTCATCGGCTATTGTCCTAAAAGCTTGGAATAAGAGGACGATGTGGAGTTATTTTGAAATTCTTAATATCAAGTTTAAAAGGGCCTTAAAAGCATTATACTATTGGAGTAAAGCGAAGCTTAAAGATCTTAATCAATTAAAGGATTGTCTGAAAAAGGAAATTCTGGAGTTGCAAATGGAGGAAGCGAATGTAGGTGGCCTCTCTTATGAGAAGATTCTGATTCTCAAATCGAAGGTGAATGAACTTAATAGTACCCTTGTTCGTTTGAATACTTGGTGGAGGCAACGGGCTAAGATCAAATGGATGGAAGATGGGGATACTAATTCTAAGTTTTTTCATTCTTTTGCAAGTGCCAGAAGGAATGCTAATCGTATTTACAATATCAAGGATGGGAATGGGTGATAGTTGAAGATCAAACTCAGATTACAGATATATTTTTTAATTTCTTTAAAGAGAAGTAGCGGGCTAGAAATTGTGTGCTGGAGGGCTGGCCGTCCCCACTGTGTGTGCTGAATGAAGTTAATAGGAGGTTGTTGGAGGCGGAATTATCTATGGAAGAAGTTATAAGAGTGGTGAATATACTTGGTGGTAATATATCGCTGGGAAATGATGGGATTTCATATTCATTTATTAAGGAATATTAGTCCATTATTAAATCAGATGTGTGGAATGCTATCAACCATTTCTTTACCACTGAATGAGTGGACTCTAATTGGAAGGATACGTTGATTGTGCTCATTCCAAAGGTGGATAATCCTTTGGTTCCATCTAACTTCAAACCAATAAGTTTGTGTAGGAAGATATATAAAGTGGCGGCTAAAATTCTCCTAAATAGATTCAAATTTATAATTCCAAAGCTCATTTCTAAAGAGCAAGCAGCTTTTGTGAAGGGACGTTCTCTATCCAAGCATGTGTTGATAGCTCAAGAAATGTTTCACGGATTCAAATTATCTAAATATTCTAAAGGTTTGGTTTCCTTTAAAATCGATATGGAGCAAGCCTATGACAGTATGGGGTGGAGTACACTGGAGAAAGTGTTAAACTACTATGGCTTTCCTTTGAAATTTTCAAGGCATATAATGGAGTTGTGTGGAGGATCCCAGGTTTTCGATTTTTATTAATGACAAGTCTTCCAACTAGATTAAAGCTAGAAGTGGGTTTCGACAAGGTTGTCCCTTATCCCCATTCTTATTTATTTTATGCTCTCAATTGTTATTAAATGTTTTAATTCATAAATGCAATGAGATTGGTATTAAAGTTCATCCAAATGTTCCGAGGATCTCTCATTTGCTTTATACATATGATATTTTGATTTTTGCTGAAAGCTAATATTAAGGTAATGAAGAAGATCAGGAAAATTTTGTTGGACTTTTGTAGTTGGTCGGGCCAAAAGGTTAACTATCAAAAATATGTCAGTTTTTGGGAAAGCTGTGAAAAGGAGGAAGAAAATTATATCTCGTTTGATGGGGTTTAAAGCTGTTAAAGAAATGAACTATTTTGATGTGAAGATTGCTCTGTGGAGGCTCGTGGCTGCTAATTTTTAGTATATTCTTGATAAAACTATGGGGAAACTTAATGCTTGAGGAAACTTAATGCTTGAGGAAACTTAATGCTAAAGAAGATTATGAACATGTGGCTGTGAATTGCTTGAAGCTTATTCAGGTAATTCAATATTTGAATAAATGGGGCTTCTGTATTCTTTCTTTGGCCTCATTTCAAGAATGATGCACATGGTTGGAGAATTGTGCATCCAAGAACAAGTTTTTGGTAAACCTTTATTGTTCTGTTGTTTTTCTATGTTGGAAATCTAGGAATAAAGTTGTGTATGGTGGCAAGGAGGATAGTAGTCTTTTTATTGCAGCAAATTATGTTAGCCTTGCTTCAATATCTTCTTCGATTGGATGTGATATGGTAAAGTCGGGCTTCTGGGGTGTTTAATCAACTAGATCGGTTGGTCAATAAATGTTGGCACCCTCCTCCTCCCGATTGTATCAAAGTTAATGTAGATGCTTTCTTACAACCGTCATATCAGGCGGGAGTTGGGGGTGTATTCCGTAATAACAAAGGGAGGTTTTTATTGGCATTCGGATTCAGTGGTGTACATTGCGATGTATATCGATTGGAAACGTTTGCTATCCATTCCTTGAGTTCGGTCATGAAATATTAGATGTTGCGTTATAAGGGAATTATAATTGAAGGGGATAATGTTAACGTCATCAAGTTTCTTCAAGATAGTTTAAAGAAGATGGGTGGTAATAAGGCCGTCATTGGGATGGAACAATTTGCGTTCCTTAAAGATTTTCATTATGTTATTTTTAATTGTGTGGATAGGGATTGTAATAAGTTAGCTGATATTTGTGCTAACCTTGCTCTTAGTTATAGTTTTCTTTGGCATGATATTAGTATGCATAATATTCCTCCTCATTTTCTTCATCTGTTAAAGGATGAATGTGATTGTATTGGTAGTTTGTATTAGGCCTTTCCTTCTTAATAATATTGCTATTGCATCTTTCAAAATAAAATAAAATAAAATGAGTAAAAAAGCCACATCTGTTATGCAAACAGTATATAATTCATTTTTAATAAGCTATTTTTTCCAGTAATGATAAGAGTGATAAAGTTACTCACCATGCAAATGCTCAAATAGCGTTCCATTAGGAGCATATTCAAATACCATCATCCTGGTGAAAGGTTCCTCTTCCTCACAGTAGCCGAGAAGATTGACAAAATTCTTGTGGTTCACCTTAGAAAGTGTTGATAACTGAATTCATAGAAATCATAAGGTTTAGAGCACAATGGGCATCACATTTGTCTGAAAAAAAGGCAACTTCTAGGTTACCTTCTTTCTAAATTGGGATTCACATTGTTTTGACCAATCTTTTGAAGATGATATCAGAGTAGACACCACTGCTATTTCTACTCCACTGGAAAGGGTTCCTTTGTAGAACTTGCAGTCGGGTAAAGATCCGATAATATTGCTGAAATCCTCACAAGCTATCTCAATTTCTGATCGTTTAAGTGATGGTACACCTGTAATGAACTCCCTTATGAAATAGGTACCCGAAACATCCGTTTTGGAATTTTAAGCAGTTCGAGTGAAACCAAACCTGTCACAAATGCCTTTTGTAACTGCCCACTTAGTCCTGTTGACCAAGGCCTGACAGTGACAACCTTGTTGGCTCGGCAGCAGAAAACAAAAAATATGGTCAAGGCAAGAAGAAAGGAAACTCCTCCAATTATTGAAATGTATATAGTCCGAGAGATTGTATGTTTTCCTTGATTAGTCTCTCTTACTGATGAAGGGCTTATGGTTGGAGAAGGTAATAACTGAGAAGGGTTAGGAGCCAAAATTGTAGGATTAAGGCTGAAAATTGGAGCAAGAGCAGGAACCTCACTTGTTGGTGAAGTAGAGGATGCAGGGGCAAGAAAATCACTAGGAGAAGGTGATGGCTGACTTGCTGGAACGTTATTGCTAGGAAACGGTGGGAGGAAAATTGGCAAAGGTATAGCAGCACTAGATGGTAATGGTGACAAAGATGGCCTTGATTGATGTATCAATTCCTGGGAAGATGGAAAATGGGTTGGAGATGAAGAAATTTTCTGAGTGATCTCGTTACTATGATACTGTTTTTTTCCTTTCCCGCCCACTTGCAAAAGTTTCCGCGCAACACCATTGTCGGCATTCCTAATCAATATAAGAGCAATTTCTGCTAAGAACCACATTGGTTTAAAAAAATAGGATAGTTTAGAATACAAATGGCATGCAGTCATTGGCAATCCCTTCAAACTTACATTATCAAAATTTGAAGTGCTGCAAAAGTATTTTTCAAAGTGTGGAGTCAAATTTTTATTAACTATCTTGGATAAAATTTTATCTTGATTTTTCAGGATTAATGACTACCAATATAAGATCCATTAAATTTTGATTTTTTTTTTTTTAATTGTGGTTACCTAACACAATATTAATTTACATTTGATTTTAAAATATGATGACTAACTAACTTCAACTCCATTTGCACTCAATACTTCACATGTGGAGCCAGACTTAGTCTCCCAACCCAAGGCATTTGATCTTAGCACTATGCCCTGCACTTGTCACATCCCTTCATTATGTACAATCGCACATCTCGCCTCACACATCTGCAGAGCCCGCTTGCCCTTCCTATGCTCTGCTCATGGTGTAGCTATTTCTCACGTCACCTTTCCCATTTGTGCTTATGCCCGAGACACATCTACACTTAAGCCATGCCCTAGCAATAGTTTGCCACACATACTACTGATATCAACTAGAGAACCATCCAAGGTTGCAGACCTACCATCTTTCTTGCTTGAGAATCATTTCTCTCACCTCTAAACGGCTTTCACATTTACTCGCTCAAAATCTATCTCGTGTCCTAGTCTTTATCGGGTAGCACATCTACTCATTTTCTCTCTCATTGGCTACACCTAGGTTTTATTTTGAACCTCCAATTCGGTCCCTATCGCCGCCATTGTTCATGGATCCCTTCTTCAAGAAGGATCCTCCTACTTCGTATCTTTGGAAATTGTGCCTCTTGCTACTCTCACTTCTAGTTTATTTGCAAATATAATTTGTTCATTATTCAAGAGTTAATGTCTCTCCATCCAACCACTTCCTTTTATTTTTTTCAACAAAATTCATTTCCACCTCAATGCAAGCAACCATCCCATTGTGAGATAATTTGTAAATATTTTCATTGAAGATGATATCTCTATGCTTGTTAGTCCACTCCCTTTTTATGTTGTTAATAAATTCTCTTTGATCCACCCCAAACCTAGAGGTTATTCATAAATTCACGGTAGGCTTCCACTAAATTGCTGACTATTTTGTTGGCCTAATTAACTCTCGTCATACATTGTAAGAGTTTTCTTGGGCTTAACCCTCCTTATGAGGAAGATTCATGCATATAAATTCATTACATGGCATGAATTTCTATGCATATTTTGGAGTTCTCAAGTGAAGAAGTTACTGCGAGACTGACTATGTTGTGCTCATAATCATATGGAGTAGAATTAAATGTGTTCAACACTCACAAACCAATCTATAAGAATAAAATTCTCTTCCTTAATGGCATGGTGTAAGACCAAAGGGAACTTTCTACATATATGTAAATTCTTTAGTGCACAACAGGAGGAATGAACAAGTAGTTTTTGGTGTTAGAGTTGAGAGCTACTTCCATCTACTAGGCAATTATGTGAGGGCGAATGAGAAATTCAATGTTGAGTAAGGGTAGACGATTATGGATCATCCTATCCACAAGAATCCATTGACAAGGTGATCAAGTGTGAGTTGTATGTGAGTTTTTCCTAGTTATCCGCACACTGGTGAAAAGCATTTTGCTTGTAATCCTCTAGTGGTCTAGAGAAGTAAAAGGCATAAAACCCATTATGATCTATCGTGGAGGAGATTTACTGAACATGCCCTATAAATTTTCTGAGCTGGAGTTACCACATAATGATATTGTGTTCTGTTTGGTTGTTTTGTTCAACTTTTCTTTTGTTGTTAGTGAATAGATTTGGAGATAGCATTGCACGTTTTCTTCACCTATCCTGTGGTTAAGATTTATCATGTGTTAATTCCGGCATAGTATCTTGTTGAATATTTTTTGCTATGTTTGGCTTTTGCACTCTTATTCTTTCCATTCTTTTAACAAAGATTCTAACAACTTGCATATAGGCTCTCCCTCATCTTCAATGACGCTGCCAACTATTATCTCTAATATATTCACTACTCACAATTTGCCATTTCTATCACTCATATATCATTCTAATTTTTTGCAACATAAACTCTACTTGTCCATACCTTACTAGTTTCTTGGCCTTCAAGTCCCTCCAATAAACAATTTCATAAGATTTAGAGAAATTTTCTATGTTCATTAAATGCAAAGTACACCAGCACTCACACCAAGAAAAAACGCTAATAATGCTACTTATATTGTCCACAGTTGCACCTTTAATATATATATATATATATATATATATATATATATACCTATCATATTTAGTTACCACATGTGAAGACAGAACTGCAAGTTAGCTTAGAGGAATAAAATAGAGAAAGGGAGATCAATGCAGAGAACATTCTATTCATTTCACCCAAAGATATCTCAGTACACTGCAATGCATTTGTATAAATAGCTAAAGAATACTATAGAGTGTATGCTAGCAGGAGCCGTTGGTGACAGTCGGCTACAAAGTAGGGAGATAGTGCCAGCTGATGTAGTTGGAGCAGAATAGAGTATGAGTTCTCGCGGTGCATGAGAATGTGTTCTAACAACACCTCCTCAAATTGAGCTTGTGTGGAACGAATGCTCAATTTGTCCTAGAGATCTATAAATCTGTTGGATTGAGAGGTTTGGTCAGCAGATCTACTGATTGATCAATTGAGTTGATATGTTGGATTGTAACTTCTCCTTTGTCGATGTAATGCCTTATGAAATGATAGTCTATCTCAATGTGCTTAGTCCTTGCATGAAAAACAGGATTATGAGCTAGGGCCATGGCTGAAGTGTTGTCACAACAGATGGGTGTGGACGAAATTTGAGTGGCTTGAAAATCATATAAAAGACGCCGCAGCCAGATAATGTTTGAGGTTGCCAATGAGAGAGCATGATATTTTGCCTCGGTGGAGGACTTAGTGGATGCAACCTATTTTTTTACGCACTATGAGATGGGTGTCTTCCTTAGGAGGTGCAGAAGCCAGTAATACATTTGAGGTCTGTGGAGTCCCCTGCCCAGTCGGCGTCGGAGTAGGTGCTTAGTTGGAGTGACATGGGATTGAGGGGCAGGCTGAAATGTAAGGTGCCTTGTATGTAATGTAGAAGGCACTTCAAGGCAAGGTAGTCAGCAACAGTGGGGTAATGCATGTGTTGACAGATGTTATTTGCTGCATAGGTTATGTCCGGCCTGGTAATTGTCAGGTACTTTAGAGAGCCTGCGAGACATCTGTAGTGGTGTGGATCGGTGTATGGTTGAGCGGCGTCTGAGCACCTAGAGTGTTTAATAGGCATTAGTGTTTGCACCGGCTTGCAGTTTTGAAGACTTGCTGCTTGGAGGAGCTCGACTGCGTATTTGGCTTGGTGCAGGAAGGTGCCTTGAGATGTTGTAGTGACTTGTATGCCAAGGAAGGTGGAGATGGCTCCTAGCTATTTGAGGGAAGAAGTATGTTGAAGTTTCAAGAGCAGCTGGTGGAGGGTGGGTTGATGATTGCTAGTGACTAGAAAACCATCTACATAGATGAGAAGAAAGAGCTGGACATCGGCTTTGATGTAGATGAGGAGAGATGGATCGGCCTTGCTGAAGGTGAAGCCGAATTCAAGTAGGAATGAGGTGAATTTGTTGTACCATTCCCTTAGAGCATGCTTAAGACTGTAAATGGCTTTGTGGAGCTTGCACGCATGCTTGGGAAGTTGAGTATGAAACTAGGAGGTTGGTGCATGTAGATTTCATCATGAAGTTCTCCATGTAGAAAGGCATTGGAGATGTCAAATTGAAGGGTAGGCTAGTTGCGGTGAAGAGCAACTAGAAGAAGGATTCAGATCATTGGAATTTTGTCCACCGGGCTAAATGTCTCGCCATAGTTGATGTTCTGAATTCTTGATTGAAGCCTTGCGCTACTAGGCGGGCTTTGTACCTCTCAACTTGACCATCTGAGCCATATTTTATCTTGAAGGTCCACTTGCATCCGAGAACATTGGTGTGTTATGGTTATGGAACTAGTGACCAAGTGCCTTGCTTCTAAAGAGCAAGGAATTCTTCAGCATGGCGTCCCTCCAGTGTTTGAATTTGACGGCTTGGGCATAGGTGGAGGGGTGTTAGTGGATTGAGGATTGGCGAATAGATCAAAGATTATTTTGGGACGTTGAGTGCCGGTTTTGAGTTTTGTTTGCATTGGATGAATGGAGGTGATGGGATGGGGTTGAGGTGGGAGAGAAGGAGAAGATTGTTGTGGTTGGGGAGACATATTTGGATGGAGATCTATGGTTGGAGAGATGGCAGGAGAACCGGTAGGTGGTTGTATAGGAGGTGAGGGTGTAAGAATGTTTGAGACTGAATTAAGTAGTGTGGATGTTGAAAGAAGTAGATAAGGAGAGGATGGTGTATCATGGCTGGAGAGTGGAGAGGGAGGTGATGGTGTGAGAGATAGGTAGGGAAGATGTGTTCGTGAAAGACTACGTGCCGAGATATGTGGAGTTTCTTGGTAGTGAGGTTGAGACATCGGTAGCCTTCGTGAGATGTAGAATAACCTAGAAAGAGACATTCTTCAGACCGCGGGGAGAGTTTGGTTGGGGCTAGGGGTTGTAGTCAAGGAAAGCACAGACAACCGAATGTTTTCAAGTGAGAGTATGTAGGAGGTCGATTGTATAAAAGTTGGAAGGGAATTTGATTGGTGCATGCCTAGGTGGGAAGCTTGTTGATAAGATAATTGGATGTGAGAAGTGCTTCAGCCCAGAAGTGATGTGAAAGGTGAGCTTCATGGAGAAGTGTACGGGTGGTGTCAAGTAGATGATGATGCTTGCGTTCAGCAAGTCCATTATGTTCAGGTGTGTAGGGGCAGCTTAGTTAGTGTGTGATGCCATGCTAGAGAAGATAGGTACAGAAGGCATTGCTTGTGAACTCTCCACCGCCGTCGGAGCGAAAGGTTTGAATTCGAGTTTTGAATTTATTATTGATAAGTTTATGAAACTGTTGAAATTTGGAAAGAGTTTCTTCTTTTGTGTGCATTAAATAAAGCCAAGTGGGTCTAGTATTGTCGCAAAAAAAAAAGAATATAGTAACGGAAATCGTTAAGAGAAGAAATCGGGACCAGACCCCTAAACATCTGAATGTACTAACATAAAAGGTTTGGTTACCGATTGATAGTAGAAGAGAAAGATAACTTGTGGCTTTTAGCCACATTACATGATTTGCAGACGAAGGAAGAGGGGGGAAAACATATAAATGATACTGCTTGAGCTAGCTGATGTTGGGTCCAGGTGTTGGGGTGGCCAAGCCGTGCGTGCCAATTGTTGGAAATGGTGGAGGTGGAATGTATAACTGCCTGGGTGGTGATGGATGGAGTAGTAATGATGGGGTAAAGGCCATCACGGCTGCATCAACAAATGAGGATGCGATTGTCCTGAAGGTCATTGATAAGGAAGCTATTGGCATCAAATGAAATTGAGAAATTATAGTCAGTGGTTAGTTTATGTGTTGAAAGGAGGTTATGAGAGAGTAAGGGAACGTGAAGTAAGTTGCAGAGACGGAGCTTACGAGTGGAGTTGGGTAAAGGGAGGAGCCCTTGTTCAGTTTGATGGATCGGAAGGAAATTGCCACTTGCGGTGGAGATTGTTTCATTACCGGTGTATGGAGTGGGATGCTGAAGATTGGAGGCGTCCGGTGTGAGATGGGATGATGCGTCTGAATCAAGAACCCATTCATTCAGCGAAGTAGGTTGTGAGTTGGTCAGTAGAGCTCTGGGAGAAGCAGTTATTGGAGAACTATAATTAGCATTGTAGCCATGCCAGCAGTTTGCCGGTATGTGCCTGGTTTTGCTGCAGATCTAGCAGATGGCATGGGTCGGGTGTGTTCTAGAAGTTGAGGGCAATTGGCATTGTTAGGATTTGGTCTGAAGGGAGCTCCACGACCCCTGGAGCCCCTATAGTTGGGGCAACGGTGAGATTTGGTTGAATGGGTAGAGTATAGGGTGATGTTGTCCGTGAGCTAAGTGATATCTTGGTGGATCTCTACTTGTTGGTGGATCTCTTTGCTGCATAGAAGAGAGTAGAGCACGTCCAGACTGATGGGAGTTTGGCAAGTGCGGAATGCTGTTTTGAAGGGATTATAGGACGGTGACAAGCCATTCAGTATGTAAATGAGAATGTCTTTGGAGTCTAGATGAGATCCTGCGACAGCTATATTATCTACCAATGCTTTGATTTTAGCTAAGTATTGCATCATGGTGAGATCCTTCATCTGAATATGATGCAGCTCATTTTTTAGCTGAATCACGCGAGATCTGTTGGAGGGTTGAAGGCAGAGTTCTAGCATGACCCAGATTTCCCTGGCCAACGAGAGATTCAGGATGTAAGGAAGGACTGAAGGGCAAATGGTGGAGAGAAGGGCAAATAACAGGTTTTGTTCTACAAGCTTACAAAGGCAATATTCAGATGAATTGGTCTAAGAGGGTTTGGGAGTGTGACCGGTGAGGTATCCATCAAATCCATTTGCTGAGAAGAGATGAAAAAACCTGAAGCCGCTAGACAGGGTAGTTATCACTGGTTAGCTGATTGGGGACTATGAGTTTTGGGTTTTGTCATGACAAATTTGAGGGGTGAGGGAATAGTGAAGTCCTCCATTGTTCCTGACAAGGAGGAGATCGATTGAGCCAGAGAGGAAGAGACCTATTCAACCATGAATGAAGACGGAGGAAGCTACTTCTATAGCTCTGATACCATGAAGACAGACCTGCAAGTTAAATTAGAAGAATAAAATAGAGAAAGGGAGATCAATGAAAGAGAACATTCTTTTCATTTCATCCAAAGATATCTTGGTACACTGCAATGCATTTGTATAGATAGCTAGAAAAGACTATAGGTGTAGGCTAGCAGGAGCCGTTACTGACAGTTGGCTACAAAGTAGTGGAGATAGTGCCAGCTGATGTAGTTGGAGCAGGATAGACTATGAGTTCTCGCGGTGCATGAGAATGTGTTCTAACAACATGATCTCCAAGACTCCCTATCATTGAATGTTCGCGATCATCCTTTTCATGCTTACAAAAATTGTCATACGTTCAAGTCGATTTTACTTATTATAAGGCAGTTATGTTTTAAAACTTTTCTCCGCTGCTTTACTTGGTAGATTCATACCTCAAAACTAGAATACATCATTTTAATTTCTTATAATGTCCATTATAAAATCATATTTAACGAATACAAAGGATAGATACTTAATTTTAATTTTGTGTGGGAGAACCATTTCAATACTCTAGCCTTCTTACTACTCTTCAAGATATTCAAGACAGCTTCAATCATACCCTTGGCTACACTTTTTATCCTTAATATTCATCAAATTATCAAATTAAGCCATTCAAAGGCTCAATCACATGCCTTTTCTATCCTACAAAAAGTCTAAAAAGATATATATATATATATATATATATATATATATATATATATATATATATATATATATATATATATATATATATATATATATATATATATATATATATATGTTAAATTAGAAAGGAAAGGCTTTAAATCATCTTTCCATGTTTTATGGCTTTAAATCATCATTCCATGTTTTCAGATCTATCACTATTCTATGTTATCAAATAACGTATAGAATGGACCTTTTTTTTTTTGTGTGCTATGAAGCAAAGGCAAAGCCCAGATGTCTTAATCAAATGAGAAGGACAAAACCACAAAACCGCAAGCCTACTCAACTGGTGAACAAAGCTACCTCCAAGCAGAGGGGCAAATGATGAACCAAAGTTCAGGTATACTAATGCATGTGAGTGCGTATACTATATGTATACTCGTGAGCTATTTGAGAGTTTGATTGTTGGCTTGATACAATTTCATCAAGCAGACTGAAACAATATGGCCACGGTCCCAAGGATATATCTGTGAATATCTTCCATAAATGTGTGAACAACTATAGAAAGGACATCTATAGAATGGCCATTTGTAATAATGATGCATGACAACCTCAAAGATTGAACTTAAATAAAATATTCCTAGTAGATGAAATACATGTTGCAACAAGCTTAGTTTACAAAATTATAACTGACTTGAAGCTCAAACGATTGATTCCAAGCACAAGTTGTAAAACCCTCAACCATTATGAATTTAGTGAAACATGTTATGACCTACATCTACAATCAAAATAGATGTATTGTGTGGGATGTGGCAGCATAAGCCTCTTTAACATCCCTAGCAAGGCAATCATCCAGACAGCTTAAAAAAAAAAAAAAAAAAAAAAAAAAAACTAAAGATACTCATCCTATACACCCAATATCACCTTGGTCAAGAGTTAATCAAATCAAATTGAAATCATACAAGGATTCAGCGAGTCACTTGGCACTTTAATCAATTCGCCGAACAATATAGAAAATAATGGGATTTCTAAAAAAATTATCGGCAAAATTAAAGTTAACGAATATCCCAATAGTAATTCCGACGGAAGTGCCACTAGAATTTATTAGGAAATTTTCAGTGGATTTCTATAAGATCTATAAAAATCCCGTCACTTGATTCCAGCTAAAATTTCGTCGAAAATGATATAATATTTCTCAACCACATCCTCCTATTCACACCTCTGCATTTCACAACCTCACAAGCCCTATATTGCCCCATGAGAGGTTGCCATCCAGTTGAGGCCATATCGTCAGAATTTCTTCGATTCTTTTGTAGATCAAAAAAATAATCTCATTCTCTATATTATTTTCTTAGTTTTTTGTAATATAGGCTTCTAAAATTTAAGGTTTAAATTTTTATTGAAAAAATGGTTATCTATATTACAATTTAAATTATAAACATATTTTGGAGAAATCTTTATATTTTATAAGTTTTAAGTTCTCTTTTATTGCTGTACAAATATTTTCATATGCTCGACCTAAGTGAAATTTTAAGTAAAATTTTTTAGTATTTTTATGTTTTCGTCAGATTTTAGAGATTCATTTGGTTTAAAAATTTTAGGTTAGAATTAAGCATAATTTTATTTATAAATTCTAGGTTAGATTTAAGTGGATTTTTTTTTTAGTGGTCATATTTTGTTTATTAAATTTTTAAGAAAATTTCAATACAAATTTGATATTTGGAACTTTGTTTATTAAATGAAATTATATCGAGTAAATTCTAATTTTACATAAATATAGTGTATACATAGATATTCAAAGCCAAAAAACATAGATGTATAATATAAATTTTTACTTGGACAGAAAAGATAAACTGACAAATTCGTCAAGGGTATTGAATATTTTGTATACGTGTCATACCCAAAAGTTTCAAGCAAAAGTACAAATTTTGGTTGCTATAAAGAAAAGTAATTTCTACAAAAGGTATTCAATTTATTACATTAATTAGTAGTTAATTAAATTTCATGTTAACAATTTCAGATGACTTATGTAAGTGCAGTTATGTTAAATGTTAAATTAATTTCTGTTAAGTAATACACAAACACCATTAAGATAACCTGATTGATGTAGAACGAAAAAGACGGCTCTTCCAGATCAGCAATTTCACGTTCCAAATCTTCTTAGCAAGAGGTGTCAAGTGCTTGATCTGTGAAACTAGGAGAAGTCTGGACAGCAACGGATTGAATTTTGGGGCTGGCCAGTTGGTGTGGAGCTGCAGAAAAAATTGCTGGACAGCAGTTTAGCAGCTTTCAGAATTCTGGACAGCAACTCTACAGGGCTTAAACAGCTGCTAGAGTCCCGTCTGGATAGCATTATTGCTGAGCTATTGCTGAGTTTGGGAGTCCGGGTAGCTTCCTTTCAATCCAGAATTTCGGGACAGCATTTAGGAAGATCCAGTGAAGGAGAAACACAACGGGATGTGGGGAGGAATTGGGTAATTATTGCCTTATTCCAACTCTCAGCCTAGGGAAGCAATTAATGGCTGGAGCTTTGATGTCACGGCTGGTAGGAAGGAAAAAAGAAGTAATTTAATGCCTTGGGGAATTAATTCCTAATTCCTTATGTAGGGGCCGGTTGCTTGCATGAAATAGGGAATTAAATGGATCTTAAATTCCCCAAACTCAGTGAATTGATTTGGGGGATTAGAATAGGAATTAAAACTGAGGTGGGAGTAATAAGGTGATTTAATGCTCTTAGATTTGAATTTAAAATTCAATTGAATTTAGAATTCAAATGAATTTAAATTAAGAAGGAATTCATGGCATTTAATTCATAATGCAAATTTGAATTTTGAATTTGAAATTCAAATAGCATGCAATCAAATCCCTTAATGAGCATTAAAGGAGAGGGGACCACCAAGGGGCCGGCGGCATGGTGAGGGAGGAATTTAGATTTGCAGCCATGTGCACAAACTTGCTTAAAACGGTTTTAAACTTTGGAAATTATTTAAGTAACTCTATTTGAATTTGAATTCAAATATTGTTAACTTAAGAAACTTTCATAAAATAGCTTTCATAAATTAGGAATGATTTCGAATTTCAAAATACCTGATTTTGAATTTGAAATCAGCCCAAAATATGAACACCCAAATTAGTCAAGGATTTCAATTGGGATGAGGAGGTGGATGGTGGAAGAAAAAGAAAACAAAGATAAAGAAAGACCACGAACCCGGCCGTCTCCAAGGTTGGTGGGTGATACGATTTCCCTCTCCAAGGGATCTCAAATCATGAGCCCGGACCCATCCTACGGCTGGTGAAACTCTCGATTTCTCTCATAGAAATCTTACTCTCGTCCTCTCTCAAGAAGAACACAAGTGTGAAAAATACAAAATTTTCCTATCAAATTCATCATACTATTACAATAGCTAAAGGCCCTATATATAGGCCACAACATGAGAAAATAAAAATTACAAAATTGCCCCTTGGGCCACAACATTCAAATAAATTAACCTAGGGGTAAAATAGGAAATAACATAAAATAGAAACTAAAATGCAGAAAATAATTCATAAATGACAACTTAAATCAGAGCCGTCGATTTACGACGCCTCCTGTGATAGATGCGCCAGATTTTCGTGCCGATGTCCGCATCATTCTCCCCAGGTGGGAGAATACTCGACTCCGTCGAGTTAGCATCACAATTGCTCCCATACAACTCTGGACTATTATTTGCAAAGATTTTCAAACAACCCCGGTTGCTCACAAGGTCAACTTGATTGCTGCACTGTAGCTGGCCTGCTTGAACTTGTTCACTCTCATAGATGGCTTCTCTAGCAATAGGAGCAATTTTGAATTCTATGGATGTCACTTCCAGATCTTCATCCACAGTCTCCGTTATAGGAGTTTTAACTGGGTCAGGAGAAACCTTTGCTTCTGTAGGAGTTGCAATTGAATCGACCAAATCTCTTTCTTCATTATTTGCAGTCACGCATTCCTCCTTGTCAACCAATTCATCTTCTTCTTCATGTTCTTCCTTGACCAGCTTAGGTTTCTCTTTGATTTGCATAGTGAGTGGGAAATGGAAGGCTTCATTGGTCTCCATCCATTTGTCCACTCCCTCTACTCTCTCTTTGTCTCTTAATGCATTCTTTCTCTCTTTTGATGAAGGGGTTTTTGCATAGAACGGTGGGTCCGTCCTACCTCGCTCTAGGTCATCGAACCATTTGATTGTCTGACGGTCGTAGTCGGCTAAGTCTGCTTGAGTCTCCTTGAGATGTTGACTAATGGCGGCCACTTGACCTACCATCCAGTCTAGAGTCCTTCCAAGTCGATCCGAGTCCATGCTCTGATACCAAACTGATGTAGAACGAAAAAGACGGCTCTTCCAGATCAGCAATTTCACGTTCCAAATCTTCTTAGCAAGAGGTGTCAAGTGCTTGATCTGTGGAACAGCAACTAGGAGAAGTCTGGACAGCAACGGATTGAATTTTGGGGCTGGCCAGTTAGTGTGGAGCTGCAGAAAAAACTGCTGGACAGCAGTTTAGCAGCTTTCAGAATTCTGGACAGCAACTCTACAGGGCGTAAACAGCTGCTAGAGTCCCGTCTGGATAGCATTATTGCTGAGCTATTGCTGAGTTTGGGAGTCCGGGTAGCTTCCTTTCAATCCAGAATTTCGGGACAGCATTTAGGAAGATCCAGTGAAGGAGGAACACAACGGGATGTGGGGAGGAATTGGGTAATTATTGCCTTATTCCAACTCTCAGCCTAGGGAAGCAATTAATGGCTAGAGCTTTGATGTCACGGCTAGTAGGAAGGAGAAAAGAAGTAATTTAATGCCTTGGGGAATTAATTCCTAATTCCTTATGTAGGGGCCGGTTGCTTGCATGAAATAGGGAATTAAATGGATCTTAAATTCCCCAAACTCAGTGAATTGATTTGGGGGATTAGAATAGGAATTAAAACTGAGGTGGGAGTAATAAGGTGATTTAATGCTCTTAGATTTGAATTTAAAATTCAATTGAATTTAGAATTCAAATGAATTTAAATTAAGAAGGAATTCATGGCATTTAATTCATAATGCAAATTTGAATTTTGAATTTGAAATTCAAATAGCATGCAATCAAATCCCTTAATGGAGCATTAAAGGAGAGGGGACCACCAAGGGGCCGGCGGCATGGTGAGGAAGGAATTTAGATTTGGAGCCATGTGTACAAACTTGCTTAAAACGGTTTTAAACTTAGGAAATTATTTAAGTAACTCTATTTGAATTTGAATTCAAATGTTGTTAACTTAAAAAACTTTCCTAAAATAGCTTTCATAAATTAGGAATGATTTCGAATTTCAAAATACCTGATTTTGAATTTGAAATCAGCCCAAAATATGAACACCCAAATTAGTCAAGGATTTCAATTGAGATGAGGTGGTGGATGGTGGAAGAAAAAGGAAACAAAGATAAAGAAAGACCACGAACCCGGCCGTCTCCAAGGTTGGTGGGTGATACGATTTCCCTCTTCAAGGGATCTCAAATCACAAGCCCGGACCCATCCTGCGGCTGGTGAAACTCTCGATTTCTCTCATAGAAATCTCACTCTCGTCCTCTCTCAAGAAGAACACAAATGTGGAAAACACAAATGTGGAAAACACAAAATTTTCATATCAAATTCATCATACTATTACAATAGCTAAAGGCCCTATATATAGGGCACAAAATGAGAAAATAAAAATTACAAAATTGGCCCTTGGGCCTCAACACTCAAATAAATTAACCTAGGGGTAAAATAGGAAATAAAATAAAATAGAAACTAAAATGCAGAAAATAATTCATAAATGACAACTTAAATCAGAGGCGTCGATTTACGACGCCTCCTGTGATAGATGCGCCAGATTTTCGTGCCGATGTCCGCATCACTGATTTTCTCGTTCTCAGGAATTACGGCCTTAAGTGGTCGACTAGTCTCTAGGGTTAGTCAAGTAATTTACTGTAGCACAACACTCGGTAAATCCACTACTAATAAAATATCCCTTCAACCATCCACTATCTTAATGCATGCAACCGTTGATGGGGAATCCAATAGCTAGGAAATGTTTAAGTGAAAATATTAGAGCTATAGCGGGTAAGCCTTTTTCATCTGTAAATCGTGTTTTAGCTGGAAGCTGTGGTGAGGTTTCGGTGGGAGAGTAAGGGAGCTGATGCAGAGAAGGCCATGGGCTAGATTTCAGATGCTGTTAGAGGAAAAATTATGAGGGGATAATTGGAGTGATTGCTTGCCATGAGAGTGGGAGGCTATATTTGGTGGAATAAATTGCAAAGGAGTTAACAGTAAAGAGAGGATTAGAGGAGAATAAGGAAAGTTATGAGGAAATAAAGGTAAATTATTCTTATTTCTTATTACGTTATGTTATATGTTGTCTTGTAAATTCTTTGGATAATGATAAGGTTGCTAAAGGAGTTTATACCACAATTGTGTTGTTAGGATTCTTTTTATTTTGTGGATGAAGAAAGGAGAATCTAGTTGCGAGGCAAGTTGCTAAAAGGGATGAATGATTTTATTAAAATTTGGGAAACTAAATTATAGAAATTCTGGAAAGTAAAAAATGTGAATTGTGTGGGTAATTTACAAACGAAAAAAGTTACAAGGCGCCGAATTTGAGGAGCCAACTAGGCAAGGTGGTAAGAAATGCAACTTAATTTAATCAAATAAATGTGTCATTTTTCGACTTGTATAGTTGCATGTCATCAAAACTGAAGAGTAAAAAGACAGCAAAGTAACTTTTATCTGTTAATGCGTTTACAGTCAAACAGTCATGTATGAATGACCTCATGTAAATTTTTTAAACTTATCATGCAGTATTATATGATTCGTTAAATATTTTCCTAATTAACAATGTGTTGAAAAGAAAAGCATCTTGTTATCTGCTATGTACATATTGTTTTTGTGCAACAGTAGAGTCAATAGAACATTTATATGGAAGCACGACAAAACAAGTATAGAATCTTAAATTAAAACTTAATGAATATTAAATTAGAAAAAGTTGGCTACGAATCTGACATAAGCTTTACATATGGGGCAAAAGGGACCCCGAATGAGGCAAAAATGACCTCTATAAAATTCAATGATGATAATGTTAGGTTTATCTGGGCTCCATTAAACATTCATATGAATGTTTACTTTATGAGAAATGATAACCATAACACTTAGAAGACTAATTATGATATTTTGTATATACCTCATATCATACAAAAGATAATGCTAAATATGATTTTTATGTTTTGCAAATTATTTTAGATTTGATTCGGTTAAGATTTCAATTATGTTAATTCTATAAATCTTGCAATTTATTTCTTATTTAAATTGCATAACTTTATGAGCTTCATAACTTATCAAATTTGTATTTTGGCTATTGTTACAGGAAAGGGCAAAGATAAAGAGTAAGTTAAATAGCCTCAAGCCACTTTAAAATTTTATGCTTTATTGGATACCTGGTATATGAATCTACAACAGAGGTATGTAGATTGTTTATTACTGTAACATTTTGGAGTTTGTAGGGCTCTGTAACTATCCATGGATGAATAAAATGAGATATTTTGGGATACCTCCGTATATTAAGGAATATATTAAATGAAGATTGACTATAGATTTATTAATGAGATAATGAGTTTTAATTTCATGATTGTTGTTTCCAGGTTGCACCCTATATTGCCAAGGGGGTGATTTGGGGTGTGACAAAAGTGGTATCAGAGCAAGATTTAAAATTATGATGATTCAATTACGGTTAATGGGATGTTCTCTTTAGGAAGAAGAATTGGATCTGATTTAATTATTATAGAGCTTAGGTGGGAATAGTGTTTGTAAGTTAGTAATGAATTTAACTCACGATCCTACCTGTAATTATCACATAAAAGTAACATATTCACAAGTACACATATGATATAAGGCATATTTTATGAAGTAATTTATTACAGATTTATAATGTTGCAGATACAATGGCTGAAAGGTGTACCTGAAGGAACTAATGGTCAATCAGCTCAGCAAGACAGGGCAACTTTGGGTCCTGAAAACGTTACACCAGCTGAAGGCAGTTGATGCCGAGCAGGATCATCCAAAGGGTCTTGAGAAAGAATCACAAGCAATGGAACAGGAAGAACACAGAGCGACTATGCTCAAGGGTTTGTAATATTGATAATGAGAAAAACTATCTTACATTTTTCCAAGTAATCAGCTATATGTATTCTCCTGATTATCAACCACTATGTCACCTAATACCTATACTAAAATTGAAATGTGTAAACAGTCAAAAAGTCTAGTACGGAAATCCATAGTCAATAAAACCAGTCAATGGAGCTAAGTCAATCAAATCGACTAAAATTAGTAAGGACAGTGTAGTCAATACGGTGCAGAGTAATAACAGTATCTGGACATTAGGAGTGGTGTATTGTCCCGCAAGATACCCGTAGTATTATGGTTTGCATCAGTCCTCCCTGGGTTCAGAAGAGCTCAACTCCAAAGAGCTAAGAGCGATAACGCCGTCATCGGGTGGTGTATAAGCCAAAATATCTGACACATTAAAAGTCGGCGAAGTGTTGCAACCAGTAGGTATGCGACGGAATAAGCAAGCATTGTCATTAACTGGTTGTAATAGGGATGGATCCAATCTTTCGGCGAGACAACTTGGTGTATGTTCCAGGTGGGAATCGTTCTCTACACAGTCTTACCATTACTAAATCCCCAACATTAAATAGATGCTGGCGACGATACGCATCAGCCGCTTCCTTGTAGCATTGTTTGGACTTGAGAATTTGTTGGCGAACATTAGATAGCATCTCAGTATAGTGCTCCGTGAAGTTGGCGGCAGCAGTGGATTTGCATTTAGGTAGAATTCAAATGTCTAGAACAATGTTAGGATGCTTCGTATAGATAATGCTAAAAGGAGATTTACCTGTAGATCTGTTCGTCATGGAATTGTAAGCAAATTCTGCCGTGCTTAAAACTTCCTCCAATTGTCAAGGATGCTCCTAAACCAAATACCTTAGCATGTTGCCTAAGGTGCGGTTAACGACCTTCGTCTGGCCATAAGACTGTGGATGATACACCGAACTAAGACGTAAGTCTGTGCCCAAACTTTTTCAAAGCTCTCACCAAAAGTGGCTTATGAATTTTGCATCTCGGTCCGAGGTCAGACTCATAGGCAGTCCATGAAGGCAAACAATTCCCTCAAAAAAAAAAGGTGAGCAATCACTATTGCATTAGAAGGTTTCTTACAAAAGATAAAATGAGCCATTTTTGAGAATTTATCAACAACTACCATGATTGAGTCATTTCCCCGTTTAGTTCTCGGTAACCCCAAAACAAAGTCTAAGCTGAGATCTTCACAAAATAGAATCCGGAACTAGTAGTGGCATGTAAAGACCGGTATTTTGAGCTCCACCTTTGTAATTTTGGCAAATGGGACAACTGTCAACTAAACCATATACATTGCGAGTGTTATGCCTTCCCACATGACTTGACACGGGAATACACAACAGATTCTTTTTAAATAGGTATCCATGCCGAATTGAATACTCATCCACCATCGGTTATCCATGGAATTGACTCCAGATTTCACTCAAATCGGGATCTATCCCATACAGGCCTTTGAGGCAATCCAAACCTATTATTTCAATTTGTATGGTCATCAATAGATTTCTTTTCCTGCTTAAAGCATCATCCACCCGATTGTCCACACCTGGCTTGTGTTTAATTGTGAATGAAAACCTTTGAAAGAACATTAACCAACGGGCATGCATGCGATTGATCGTCTTTTGACTGTTTATATATTGTAGTTCCTTGTTGTCGCTGCATAGTATGAAATCTTGGTGAATTAAGTATTGTTCCCACTGTTTGAAGGCACAGATAACGGCATAGAGTTCTTGCTCATATACTGCCCATTTTTTACGAGACAGACATAATTTCCCACTAAAGAAGGCTATCGGCTTGCCCTCTTGGGAAAGGACAGCACATACGCCAACAGATGAGGCATCTGTATCCACTGTAAACAACTTGTCAAAATTAGGAAGAGCAAGGATGGGGGCAGAGCTGAGGGCACTTTTGATTGCGTCGAAACTTTGTTGTTGTTCTTCAACCCATGAAAAGAATTTAGACTTGAAACATTCTATGACTGGGCCATAATAATACTGAAGTTTTTGATAAACTTATAATAAAAAATTGGCTAAACTGTGGAAACTCCAAACCTCAAAGAACGACTGAGGAGTCGGCCATTCAGTGATAGTAGTGATCTTCTTAGGGTCCATGTGAATGCCTGCCACTGAAATTATAAATCCCAGGAAGCATACAATAGGAACACCAAGCTCGCACTTTGAACTATTGATAAATAGTTTTTTCTCCTGTAATATCTCGAAAAGAGTAGCTAAATGCCCCAAATGTTGCTTCCAGGAGGTGATATACACCAATATATTATCAAAATAGACAATGCAAAAATTTTCAAAAATGGCTTTAACACTTCATTCATCATCCTCATGAAGGTAATCGGAGCATTATACAATCCAAATGGCATGACTTTCCAGTCATACAGTCTTTGGGATGTTTTGAATGCAGTCTTTCATTCATCCCGGGGGTGTATACGAATCTGATGGTACCCACTTCGTAGATCCAATTTGGAGAAATAGAAGCTCCCGTCAACTGATCCATCAATTCGTTGATACGGGGCACCAAAAATCTATATTTAATGGTTATTTTATTAATGGCCCTTCTATCAATACGCATTCACCAACTGCCATCCTTCTTTGGAACTAATAATGCGGGCACGGCGCAAGGACTCACACTGGCCTGTATTAATTGTTTCTCTACTAGCTTGTCAATCAATCTAGTAGGATTTGTTGTTCCTTTGGGTTGAGGCGATAATGTGGAAGGTTCGGTAAGCTGGAACCAGGCACAAAATCAATTTTATGCTGAATGTTTCTGAGAGGTGGAAGTTCGGCTGGCAAGTCATCCGATGCAAGATTCTTGTATTATTGTAGAAGCTTCATAATATCACAGGTAGTTTGTTTAGGCCCGAGGGTGGAGTACGATCAGCTATTACCAAAGCATAGAGGGGTGATGACTCGCGCTAGCACTAAAGCAATGCGGGTTCTGAGACTAAGTGCATGGCGGCCTGTTTTGAAGTTCCCGGGGAGGTTTTGCTCTCAACAGAGCTAGGTAGCAACTTTAATCTCTGTCCCTTCCACTCGAAGGAGTATATGTTGGCCCCACAATCATACGTGGCTCCTACGTCAAATTGTCAAAGCCTTCCCAATATAAGGTGACAAACATCCATTTCGACGACGTTGCATACCACCTCGCACACGTACTGCTTACCGATAGAAAAAGTGACTCAACAAGATTCAGTAATCAAAATTTCCATCCCTTTCTTAACCCAACTTATCTTATATGGATTTGAATTTTTGGAAGTCTTTAATTGCAAATTTTGAACCACAGAGCGGGATATCACATTTTCGGTAGTCGGTACACCCGCTGTCTATGAGGAGGTCACACACTTTGCAATTGATAGCAAACCGAGTCTAAAATAAAGCATGTCATTGTGAATTAATACTTTGCCTGGGAGCCAATAGCAACTTTTCTAAAATTGCGATCACTGGTTCTCCCTCGTTTGCGTATACATCTTCAAGTTCTACACCATCGTTGGATCAGCTTCTATGGATCTGCCACCTTCCTCGAATTCAGTAAAGTGTGCTTGTTGTCTTTGTGGGCATTCATTTGATTTATGTCCCTGCTGAAAACAACGAAAACATTTGACTGTAGACGATTTAGCATAAGGGTTATATTTACCTTGGGGCATCATTATCGCCTGAATCATTGACCAAACTGAGTTTAGTTCGAGCTTATCCTGGATGCTATCTTTGAGACCGCTAATGTAGCAAGCTACCAATTGATTGACCGATTCATTCAGGTTATTCCTAGCGCTCAACCTATTGAATTCTTCTGTATACTCACTTACCGATCTTGTCCCTTGCACACAATGTCGTTATCTCATATAGAGAATTTGCTTAAAATCGGTAGGTAAAATTTGGGTTTGCAACAATTGCTTCATACAGATCCATTCCCTTCTCTTTGTCTCAGTTGCAATGTTTGTGCCCACCAGGCGCTAGCTCTTCTCAATCTATATGCTACATACTTCACTTATTTACTAGGATCAATTTCCATGTAATCAAAGAAGTTTTCAACAGCTTTTTCCCAATCGAGGTAAACCTTGATGTGTAAATGGCCATAAAAAAATGGGATATCTAATTTAACCTTAAATTCATTATGATGATACGACATAGGCCGGTGGTATCCGTGCAATTATGGGTAATACTGATTAATCTTCAAAAAAGTGGTATGTCCCTCCTTCAGCAAGGCAGGCAATGTACGAAAGATTTATACTAATGCAAGGAGCAAGGACTATTATTCAGTATGAAGCAGAATTTACCTCTTTATCACGATATGCTCCACATCTTATCAGTACTCCTACAGAGAAATGTTTTGAAGCATGACAAGAAAAGAAAAGCATCTTGTTATCTACTATGTACATATTGTTTTTGTGCAACAGTAGAGTCAATAGAAAATTTATATGGATGCATGAAGCATGACAAAACAAATATAGGATCTTAAATTAAAATTTAATGAATATTAAATTAGAAAAAGTTGGCTATGAAATGATGTGACATCTGCTTTACATGTGGGGTAAAGGGACCCCGAATGAGGCAAAAGGAACCTCTGTGAAATTTGAGGCAAAAGAGATCTTTATGAAATTCGAGGCAAAAAGAACCCCTAATGAGGCAAAATGGACCTTTATAAAATTCAATTGTGATAATATCAAGTTTATCTGGGCTCCATTGAAGATTCTTATGAATGTTAACTTTATGAGAAATGATAGTCATAACTCTTAGAATACTAATTATGATATTTTGTATAGGCTTCATATGATACAAAAGATAATGCTAAATATGATTTTTATGTTTTGCAAATTATATATTTGATTCAGTTAAGATTTCAATTATGTTAATTCTATAAATTTTTTATTTAAATTGCATAACTTTATGAGCTTCATAGCTCATTAGATTTTTATTCTGGCTGTTGTTATAGAAAAGGGCAAAGATAAAGAGGTAGTTGAATAGCCTCAAGCCACTTTAAAATTTTATGCTTTGTTGTATACCTGGTATATGAGTCTACAACCGAGATATATAGACTATTTATTATTGTAACATTTTGAAGTTTGTTGGGCTCTGTAGTCATCCATGGATGAATAAAATGAGATATTTTAGAGATACTTCCGTATATTGAGGAATATATCAAATGAAGATTGACTATAGATTTATGATCATGAGTTTTAATTTCATGATTGTTGTTTCTAGGTTGTACCATATGTTGCCAAGGGGGTGATTTGGGGTTTGACAATACGTAGCTTCTCAATAACCATCATTTTTATTCGAAGTAAAATTTACATGTTTATACTTTTAAACACAAAAATCAGGTGGGTATCTTTCATCTCATGAGGTTAAACATAATTTATATTTAGAGGATTCTAATCAAATTTTGAGACATCACATGGAGAGTAAGAGGAGTCGTTGTTAATCTCCCCAAGTGAGTTTGCATAAGAAGCTCTTCCTCAAATGATCATTTCCTCAACATAGAACTCATTAAGAGCTGCCCAAGTACTTGAATAGCTATCATGCAACAACACTTGTACATTTTACAACAAACATTGTTAAGTCTTGTTATTTAATTTTATTTGTATTACTTGATGTAATCATTCTTTTAGCATTGAACCTCAATCTTAAACTATAAATAGAGAGTAAGAGGATGAGCATAGTATATTATGATTGACTGAGATCTAGTGAAATTTCTAGAGCTTATCAATCAAGTTTTCTCTCTCTCTATTTCTCCTTTCTTAGGCTTGTTCCGTATTTGTTAGTAAATTTCTAATAACACCCGCAGACATATTTGGATCAAACACGTCCACAACAACATTAGTGCAAAAAATTGCATTTTCAGGCACACCCTGATATCAATTCACTGGGATCAATGCTACATTAATAATTTTCAGCCAGGAGAAAATAACCAATGGATGCACAATTTCCGGATACTCAATTTGTTGATAAGGCAATCAGGTCCAAACTACCAACCGAGAAAAACCATTATGAAAAACATAAAATTAAGCAAGTAATTAGGGCAAATTCCCATCACTCACTGAGACGCGACTCTTCCATCAGTGCACTCCGCACCAAACAACGAGCATGGATCAGAAGCGCCCTCCTCATTCCAATCCGCGATAACGCCGAACGGATCCACCAACTTCTCCTTCAACCTCAACAGAGCCTTGCCTGCACCATTCTTCATACTGAACAATAACACCAACAAATAGAGAGAGAAAGAGAGAGAGTACTAAAAAACCCCTGACCTTCAACGCTGACAGCAGCAGCGATTTCCAGCTCCCAACAGAGCAAAATCAAAGTAGCAAATCGCCATGATAGACTAAACCACCCCATCTCCTCTAAAACCGAAGAAACTTAATGAGGGAGCTGCAAAGGAATTCAGGATCCATAGTAGAGTCAAAAAAAGGGAACTTCCGTGGAGTGTCGGGCACGCGGAAAGAAGATATAGAGATTAGAATTTCCCAAGGTAAGGTCCATGCGAGAAAATAATGCATATATCAGTCGCTGCCATTTTTTAATCCCCTTGGGCCATCTCTGCTGCATATATCGCCTCGCCGGCCTACTTCCGGCTTACTCTTTCTTTCCTTTTCCGGTAGAGATGGCGAGATAGGGAGGTAGGAGGTGAGTTTTCGGGGAGGTGGGCGGTTGTTCTTTTTTGGTGGGAAATTCTGACCTCCTAACCTTTTTTTTTTTTTTTCATCCCGTCCTTTTCATTAAGGCATTGTTGATTGGGTTTAAATAGAGCTTAAATAACATAGTTAGGCCATTAAGCGGGTTAAGTAATTTGTTTGGTAGAAAAATAAGATAAATTGATAAGAATATTTAATTATATTTTTATTTAAGCTTATTTAAATAATAAAAATTATATTTTTAATTATGAATATATCTGAATTATTATTAATAAATATTATTTTAACTTTAACTAATTAAAACTATCCTAACTTCCTTAAAAATATTACAATTATCTCACTTAAATTTTATTAGTCATAATTATTATTTATTAGCATAATGTATTAAATAATTTTTATCATAATTATTAGACAAAATTTACGCTAGCTATAAACTATCTAATACAATCCATGATTTTTCTCAATCTGGACTTCGAACTTGAAAATAATTGTGTTAATATTAATTAATATAAAAATTAAATTATTAACTAATACCCAAATTATAATTAAAAAGTCATTAGTTATAATTAATCAAGTTATTAATTGTTTATCCCAATTTAAATATCAAAATTATATTAATTGAATATTATTAACCATAATAATTTATTGATTATAAGTATTCAAATAATTGATTAATTACTTCATCAGTGCTTACTGCTTACTTATTATGTTTAAGGCTTCGTTTGGGACGTCTTTTTTATTACTTTTTAAAACAGAGTTTTAGTAAAAATTAAAAAAATTTGTACTAAAACTCCATTTTAGAAAGCAGTAAAAAAGCCATCCCAAACGAAGCCTAAATTTTTTTCTTAAACTATGATTTATTTGATAGGTATAATTTTTGTAAAATTATTGTGACAAAATTAATATTTTTAAAATTATTAAAAAATAATTTTTTAGCATAAAATTTTTTAAGAAAATAATAATCAAATAAAATTATAACTACGATATAAAAACTAAAATAATAAAAAAAATTATTTCAATGGAGATCCTTTAAGACTTTAAGTTAGATTTTCAAATTTATGTTTAAGTCAAAATATTAATGATAGAAAAATGCTTAATCACAAGATAATTAAGGATAAAATATATGTTATTTGACACTTAAACGAGACTTAAGCGTGTTGAAGAGCCAACCAACCTTCCTTAAAAAGTGGAAAAATGTCCTTTGTTCTTATCTTTTTGTACCTAAAAGGGCTTGGACCCACATGAGAATAACTCGTTACCTCATAATGCATTATCATATTCCAATACTTTTTGTTTAATTTATTAATAATGGAATTAAAATTATGCCTTATTTATATTCGTAAGTGGATATGGTGAAGTCATACTAATAAATGCATTATTAATAATAGGTTTAAAAATTATATCGATAATAGCCTTTATTGTATAATATAAATTATTGGAAAATACTTAGGTTTGGAAATTTTCTCGATCTTATTTGTTATCATATTATAATTTCATGAAAATGATGGGTGGGAACTCTACTGTTGTGTCCTGGAATATTCACGACGATAAGAAGTATAAATTTTAATGTTTTAGTTTTGTATGACGATTCATCACGTATATAAATAAAAAGATAGTGCAACATTTATAAGAGACATCAAGATTTTTAAGTGGAAAATTCATGAAAAGGGGGAAAAATCATGAGGACTAACCCAGTTTGAATAAATCCACTAATATTTATAGTTGATTACAAATGAGACCCTTCATTAGGAGGAAGGCATTGGCTTGATGTAACAAATATACACCATACAGAGTGTGTTATATGGTGGAAACATGAAAAATCACTATTGATGTATTCGTTTGATTGGAAGGACCATCGTAACTAGTTAATGAAGGTTTGAAAGAATATTGTCTAGCGACGAAGGTCCGAATGACCATAGTCAGTAGGCGACGGAGGTCGAAAGGACTGTAGTCAGCATGCGACTAAGGTCAGAAAGACTATTATCTGTTGGAGGAGGTCGAAAGAATTATTCACGAGTATAAGCCTGGTGTTGAGTAGAAATCTGACGACGGGCAGAAGTCTGGTATCGAGTAGACGTCCGAAGAAAGTCTAACGATGGGTAGTAGTCCGACGACAGGCGAAATTCCGGCATAGGGTAGAAATCAGGCATCGGGTAGGAGTCCGACGAAAGTCCAGCAATGGGCAGAAGTTCAATGACAGACAAAGTCCAGCATCAAGCGGAAGTACGGCGTTGGGTAAAAATCCAACTACGGGCGAAAATTTAACATCGGGCAGAAGTTGTAATATGATGACCCACAAATTTTTAGAAATTTTTCCAGAAGAATTTTTTGAAAATTAAAATCAATCGGAGGAAAACTTCCCCTCCTCCACACCCCCCCCCCCCCCCCCCCCCCCCCCCTATTTTTATCTTATGAATACCCCCTTTGGACAAAAGAAAAATTGCTTAATACTCCTTTCTCCCTTCTCCCTCTTTCTTACAGTTAAGGAATTCCACTATTTTTTATAGGTGGGATCCCTTACACAAATTCAATGTCTCTCTCTTGTGTAGAAGCTAGAATTTTTCAGACTTCTCCTTTTTTTCTCTCCAATTTTTCTTCTTACTGTAGAGGCTTTACATTATAATTGGTGGGTGGCATTCCCTACCCAAATTTAATGCCCCTCATTAGTGTAGAAGAAAAACTTTTTCTACTTCCATTCTCTTTTCCTCTTTTTTTCTTCTTACATTAATGGCATTCCACTATCTTAGATAGGTGGCATCTCCTATCAATTTTTGATGCCCCTCTTTTATATAGAATAAGTCATAATGAGACTTTACTCTCTCAATAAATTATCCTTGACATATGAAGATCAAATGCCTCTTATATTCGAGGGTTATTTGATTAGATCTGACAGTAATAATATCTAGGAGGAGAACCAATAATTCTCAGTAGACTAAAAGAATTTTGATGTTGTTTGAGCGAAAGTCCATCGATGATCGAGTGGAAGTTTGATGTTGATTGATGGGTGGGTGGAGAGCTAAATTAGATAATTGGAGGTTGTACTACTAATAATAGTCAAGCAAGAAGTCAATGATGGCTAATATGAGGTGAAGGGTCGATGGCAGACATCGGGAGAAAGATCGATGATGGCGAGTTTCATGTAGCATTTTGCTAAAGATAATATGCATCCCTTCTGATGTGTGCAGATATCAGACATCCCTTTCTTTGAAGAAGAAGTTATAGGAGATGCTTTAATATGCAGTAGAGAAGAGTTAATACAATCCACCTAGTCGCTTGATACTTGATGACATTAACTTATATGGATGATGCCGATGTAACTTTAATTTTATCTTCTTATAAAAATGAATGTATACTTGAACCTAATGTGGAATATATATAACTCCAATAATATTGTATATGAAGTTGAGATTATTGTATGAGCTTGATGCTTATTTTTTATTTGAAATGAATTTGTCCCTAAAATGATGCTAAATGGATTTATACATCTTTGAGACAAGCTTTAATAAATTGGCCCCATATTTTTTTAGCTTTTTTAGACTACTAAAGTCTTTATATGAGTGATGACTTTATCAATCACTTACTTTCATAAAATCTATCTAGAGAGAATGTTATCCACTCAGATCATTGCTCAATAATGTTCACCTATATGGAAGAGGCCTAGAGAATCCAGTAAGAATGTATGAACTATTTAAAGTTATATGTCATAACGTTGCTCGATGATGTTAACATATATGGAAGAAGTCGAGAGAATCCATCAAGGATGTATAACATTTTTAAGATTGTATGTCAGAGTATTGCTCGATGACGTTAACCTATATGAAAGAGGATAAGAGAATCTACCTTGGATGTATGATCTATCTGAGATTATATGTTAAAATACTACTTGATGACATTAACATATATGGAAGAGGTCGAGAGAATTCCTTAATGATGTATGACTTATTCAATATTGTATGTCGAATTACTGCTCGATGAGGTTAACCTATATGGTAGAGGTCGAGAGAATCCACCAAGTATGTATAACCTATTATAGGTTATATGTTAGAGCGTTGCTTGATGACATTAACATATGTAGAAGAGATCAAGAGAATCCACCAATGATGTATTACCTTTTTGAGATTATATATCAAAGCATTGCTCAATGACTTTAACCTTTGTGAAAGAGGTCTAGAGAATCTATGACTTATCAGAGGTTTTATGTCAGAGCACAACTCGATGAGAATAACCTATATGGAATAGGTTGAGAGAATCCACTAAAAATGTATTACCTTTCAAAGGTTGTATGTCAACGTTAACATGTATGCAAGAGGTCTAGAGAATCTACCAAGGATATATGACCTATCCAAGGTTGTATGTCAGAGCACTGCTCGATGACATTAACTTATATGGTAAGAGGTTGAATCGAATCCCCCCAAGATTGAATTTTTTCCTTAGTTGGGAGGGGGTGAATGCCATGTTTATCTCAAATCAAATATAAAAAATGGTCTATCTTTAGATTATTACTATTTTTTTAGGTTAATATTAAGACCTTGACCAAGGTGTAGAAGTCCAACTATGGACTATATAAAGCTTAAAATTTATTGGAAGCATCACTGCATTTTCTAAAAGCTTTATGATCCCAATATATCATCTTAGATATTAAAAGAGTTGGATGAATATTCTGACCACGACTGTAGTCAAGGTTGCCCCCTAGTCCAAATTTAATTCCCATAAAATTGATGCAATAATAGCTGATGCCAGGTATATTGATATAAATAACCTTTTAAAGTTGGAGAAAAAAATTTTCCCCCAGTCAGAAACCTAGGTTCCCATATATGGCACCAAACTGTTGTATCATGGAATATTCATGACAGTAGAGAAGTTTAAATTTTAATGTCTTATAATGTCCTTCGGTGTGTTCATGGATCTAAGCATGAAGTGTATTGTGATTCAACATGTATGTCCTATGATTTATAATGGAGAGAAAAGTATTGGGAGTTTATTGTATGTGTGTAACTCATTGTATGAGTTATATGAGGATAATGCATTATACTTTGAGGCTCAAAATCAAATGTGTGGGTTGAACCTTTTGCATGAAAATAGGTGGGACTATTGATTCAAATAGTGTAGGTAGTAGCATTAGAATTATTCAAACAAGTGGGACAAAGAAATATAATGGGTAGCATGACTTTACTAGATATATTATAAAAAAACTAGGCAAAATTCTAAATCTGACTTGAATCATTATCTTGATGAAGATCTAAATATTTCTCTAGAAGGTCAAGGCTTCTATGTTAATTTATGGTTGAAAAGTAATTAAATGGAGTATCGTGTCTTATCTAGAATAATTTTGGACATACTCTCCATACTAATGAGCATAGTAACTTCTAAGTCAATATTTAGTGCAAGGGAAAGATTTGCTGACACATTATTTTAAATTGGGCATGAAAATTGTGTAATCCCTAATTTATAGATGCAATTTGATTTGTTCTCATTATGGGTTGAAGGAAAGGATCTAAGTAAATGTTTAATTAAATATAATTTCTTTCTTTTTTTCTTACATATTATTTCTTGATTTCGTTTCTTAGGAAGAAGAGGAAGATAAAGAGAATGACATATATGTACCTATATCATGAAGGGTAAGCACTTGTACATTTCTTTTGCATAGAAGCTTCCACGAGCAACTTTTTATTGTGCTCTTTCCTTGTGTTTGTATTTTCAGTCTTTAACTCTATTGATCTTTAATATTTCTTATATCCCAATGAGAAAAATTAGTTCATTATTTTGATTGAAGTGGTAGGTGCATTACTCTTAGTTTAATCTTAAATGGGTGAAGATTTAAACTTAAAGAGGCTTGACACTTTGTATAATAATGCTACTCTTGATTTTTAACTCAGCATATTCTCAAGCTTAATACCATCATCGTCATTCGATTATCATCTTATGGTCATCATCACCAGATTGGCTTAATCTAATCACCATTATCTATCACTATCTGACTATCATTGTTCAACTACCTATCATTACCTGACTATCATCGCCTAACTATCTTCTACACATCATTGTAACACATATATCATCACTCAATCAATGTAATTAAGGTCCTAACTGTCCTCAACTTCTCAGGTTTTAACTACTATATTTATATAATATGTATATTTTATAACACCATATTCTTTAATTAAGGGGAATAACATCTTTTTATAATCTCAAATCACTACATTGAATTATTTTATCTTGGTAATTTCCTGTGATTTTTTCTTATTCAGATTTTCACAAATTATATTTTTTCTTTTACTTTTGTGTTAGATCCTTATGCAAAATGAAGATGTTAAACTTTTTCTCTCCACCACCATGAATATTTTAGCTTGCAATAATTTGATGCCATATAATGGAAGTATTCCCAACATTCTATAAGAGCTCATCCAGTAGCTTATAAGCATAATGCATCTAATAATGGAGCTTTTTGCTCTAATGCTTATCGATATAGTGACCAATCCCTCAATCAAGGGTGATATATTACAGTAGGTGGAGATCATCCAGGCCTTTACGAGATTATTATGAGGAAAATAATAATTTTAAAATTATTAAAAAATAATTTGTAAGCACAAAAGTTTTTAAGAAATAATCAATTAAATTGTAATTATTATCTAAACTCTAAAATAATAAAAAATATATTTAAATGGAGGTCCCTTAAGTTGGATTTTCAAATTTGTGTTTAAGTCAAAGTATTAATGATATAAAAATGCTTAATCACAAGATATTTGAGGATAAAATATATGCTATTTGACACTTAAACGACACTTAAGCGTGTTGAAGAGCCAACCATCCTTCCCTAAAAAGTGGGAAAATGTCCTTCGTTCTTATCTTTTTGTACCTAAAAGAGCTTTGGGGACCCACTTGAGGATAACTCGTTACCTCATAGTGCATTACCATATTCCAATAAATTATTTTTAATTTATTAATGGAATTAAAATTATGCCTTATTTATATTTGTAAGTGGATAAGTTGAAGTCATACTAATAAATGCATTATTAATAATTAGTTTAAAAACTCAATGAGTGAAATATATTTTATGATTATATCGAGAATAGCCTATATTGTATAATATAAATTATTGATAAAAATTAAGGTTCTGAAAATCAAATCGGACAATAAACCGGTAGAATAAAAGGTTCACTGGTCAACCGATCGAACTGGTTGAACCGGATGATGTTATAAATAAAATTTATATTACATAAAAATCATATAATATTATAATTTTTTTATTAAAAAATAAATTGAATTCACACATTACTAATTGTTGCAGTCCATGACCTCTAGTCTGAGTTTTTGGTAATGACAAATAATATCGATTGAACTATTATTCATTGAATATTTTTTATTTCTGCTCTTGTCTGTGAGTACTAACATTTCAGGGAGATCACAAATTACTCATAACAACAAGAAAACTCAAGACTTGGTAGAGTAGGATTTGAAGTCTATAACCCTATAATTTTTTTTTATTATTATTTTTCTTTTCTTGAGTCTGACCAAAAAGTGTATGCAAAACTGAGCAATCATGCACACACACATCATATTGTACGAGTTTAAATCGTACTGTACGATCTGATCTGGCTCAATGATTATCTTTGAACAAATCGTGCAGTATGATACATATCATACTGTACGTTGTGTTTTTAATTAAAATCCCTAGCCTCTAGATTAATTTAAGTAAGTTCTTAATTCGTAAATTTTGAACTAACCGTACTGAACAATCATATCGTACAGTATGAATTTTTTAATACTTACTTAAATTAACCCCGTGATCAGTTAATCAAATCAAGGATTAATTACTGATTGGTAATCGTGTAGTACGATATACCGAGGCTATTTTTTATTGTCCCGAATATTGAATCGGATGATCTCTTGATTTTTAAACTAATTGTACTGGACGATGTTTAAATTGTACCGAACAATATGAAGGTTTTAATATATCGTACTATATGAAGTCGATCTTACTAGACGATGAACAGAGACTAGTTTTCATCGTCCCAACGTTCATCCTGCACGAAAAGAAGGAAAATGACACATCGTACTAGACGACGTTGAATCGTATTGTACGATGTGGTTTAGAGAAATTGTCTGTTCATAGTCATTCATACCAGGACGAATGCTGTTTTGAACTAATCGTACTGTATGATCTTGGATCATACTGTACGAACAAAAACGAGTATATTGAAAATTTAGGATTTCTTGGAGACTGATTTAAATATCTAAACTTCTATCTTTTTGAGATAATGTGTGAGAGAGGAATGCGACTAGAAGGGGATTTCTTAAGAGAGAGCTCTTGATAATATTTTGGGGTTTGTGAGAGGAAGGAGAAGGTGGGCTTTATGAGGGAGAAAGAGTGTGAGGTAGATCACACGGTTGCTCCTAGTTTGCTGCACGTTGCTCCTCCTGTGGCCCGAGAAGATCTTGTGGGAAGCTCTCTAAGGGGGAGATCCTTCTAGGTCTGTGTCCTCTAAGGTACTCTGCCTTCTCCATGAGGGAGAAAAATGAGAAGGTTCGTTGCCGTCACCGAGAGGGTGACATAGCGCTTGGTACTCCGCCACGCCGGGAAGGTGAAAGTGAGGTTTGTAAAAACTTTTCAGCCTTGCTATGGGGCAAAAGGAGAATCCCGGAGTGGAGGACTCCGGGGAGTGGACGTAGGTCAAGTAACCGAATCACTATAAATTTTCTGGTTTGATTTTTCCCTTACTGCACTTTATTTACATTTTGCATTTTTACTTTCATTATAATTGCTTGGTGAAAATCATATTATGATTCTTTATTGAACAAGTTAAAATTTCACCACATATTATTGTAATTGTGTTTTAAGAATTCGCTTCCGCATTAATTTAATTATATTGTTTAAATTTTAAAAAAATATAAAAAATTAGAACTCGTGTTTAGGATTGTTATTTTACTTCAACAAATTTTCAATTCCCCCCCCCCCCCCCCCCCCCCCCCCCCCCTCTTGGCGCATCTCGCACTTTCACTAATATCTTATGTAATTTTTAATTTAAACATATTCAATCTTTAAATTAACAAAAATTTAACTTACATATCAATTTATAAGTTTAATATAAATTATTATTAATTTATGCTATACATTTTATATATAATTTACACTTGTAAAATATATATTATTATTTTATATTGAAAAATTATTGAGGTTAGATGAGATCATTCATTATAAATAAACAATTTTTACACTAAATAAATAATAATAAAGAATGTATTCTGATCTGATTTTTAAAACCTTGGTAAATACATAGGTCTGAGTTTCTCTCACTCTTATTTGTTATCATATGATATTTTGATGAAAATGAAGGACGGGCATACTTCTATTTAAATTAAAATTTAAAAAATTGATCAAAGAAGAAAATTGAAAAAAAAATTGAAAAAAAAAAAAAACATTATATGGCAGTAAAGCTATACTTTCTAAGAAGTTATTTGGCTTGAGAAAAGAAGAATATAATAGAGCAAAAGAAATAAATGTATTTGAAATATTTTAAAATTATTTGGAGATACATTAAATAAATGTAAGAATTTTTTTTATTCGACTGGAAGAAAATGGGTGTACTATAATATCCAATGACTATAGTAGTCAATGGTGGTGACAATGGTCATGGCAGTTGGCGACAAGAAATAGTGATAGGCGATTGCCGAAGATAGGGAGTGGAAACAATATTGGGACAACAACGATTGGTGGTTTGGCGACGACGGCCTGGGAAACAATAAAAAATAAATTACATTGTATTTGAAACTCGAGCAAATCTATTGATTTCTAAATATGCTGAATGTAAACTAGATGATGAATTTCAAATTCATCAAAATTTTAGTCATTTTTTCTTGTATTTCAAACTAAATATTAATATTTTTTAAACATCTGAATTTATATTACTTTACACTTATTTTAATCTAAGCCAAATAGACTCTAAATAAACTTCATTCAAAATAATTGTTTTTTAAGCCCTTCTCATTTTATAATAGTCATGAAAATCTCTATATAAATAAATACGTGATTTTATTAAAAAATATATTAAGAGGGGGGGGGGGGGAATTTTTTTACAATAATTCCTATTTTTTTGCATCATGAGTTGTGGATCGCATGAGTACTTACCTTATAAAAGGGATTTAGATATTGTACACGCGTGATGATCCCAGCTCGGACAATCAATCAACTCTGTTCTTTTTTTTTTTTTAATTATTTTTATGAAATCAAACGCAAACGCCCAAGCCTAGTTATATATATAAAGGATGCATAATTGAAATGGTTGGATATACTCAATTTTTGTCAATTTAAGGAAAAAAATTAAACTATGTGACTTTAGGATATTATGAATTATTGTTCGATTTTAGTATAACATTATGTTTGCAAATTTGTTATATTTTTTTTCTATTATACATAGCACTAAGTCAGAAAGCTAATATTGACTTGGGGTATGCTCGTGACAGTTGCAACATATTACAAAGTTGATTGTAAAGTTAATATAAAGAAAATAAATTTGTTATTATGATTATAGAAAATATCTTTCTATCATAATTTTTTTGAAAAATACTGATAAAGCAACAAGAAAGTAATAGCCAAGTGAAATTGTCATTTCTATATAAAAAACAAAGCAATCAGAAAGCTATCCCAAATAGACTATTTGGTTTCATTTGGGACAGCTTTTGGCCACTATGTTTTCACTGCTTTCAAGTATTTTTATACTAGATAGTTGATTTTAGCTTTCTCATTTGATATTTCTATGCAATGTTTCCCCTTTATATTTCTATGCAATGTTTCCCCTTTTGGCCAATATATATATATATATATATATATATATATATAGTGGCTATTTTCGCTATTTTTCAGTGTGGATTTATCATGCAATATTATCCTTATTGGGCTGGAGCCTTAAATCAACTAGTTTTTTTTTTTTTTTTTGGCTTGTTTAAATTCTATATATTCTTTCATTTTCTTTCTCCAATCCTTTTTTGAGCCTCAGTGGCGCGGCCATTTCTTTCAAAAAATTTCCTTTAGCTTTGCTTATAACTTCTTAGGATCTCTAGATTGAACGAAATAGGCAGGTGTATTTTTTCATGGGAATTTTGATGAGACTATGTTGAAAGAAAAAATAGTATATAGTAGAAATACCAACAAAATATCATTTCAAAGAAATTTATCTTCCACAATTGCAAAATATTTTGCAAGAAAATTGAATTTTTTCCTAAATTATTATATTGGTGTACTTGCAAAATGAGTAGACAAAAAAAAAAAAACTTGATATATATTTGGGTGAATGTAATCTTCTAATGTCCTTTGGTGTGGTTATGGATCTAAGCAAAAAGAGTATTGTGATTCAATATGTATGTCCTATGATCTATAGTTGAGAGAAAAGTATTGGGAATCTATTATATGCGTGCAACTCATTGTATGAGTTATATGAGGAGAACGCATTATGCATTGAGCACCAAATCAAATATGTGAGTTGAACCTTTTGCAGGAGAATAGGTGGGACTATTGATTCAAATAGTGCAGGTAGTAGCATTAGAATTATTCAAACTAGTGGGATAAATCAATATATTGAGTAGCATGAGTTTACTTCAAATATTATAAAAAAAAACGTAAAATCTTACTTAATCTAACTTGAATCATTATCTTGAGGATCATCTAAATATTTATCCCGAAGGTCAAGGCTTATATGTAATTTTATGGCTGAAGAGCAATTTAAACGTAGTATCGTGTCTTATCTAGAATAATTGTGGACATACAAACTAATGAGCATAGTAACTTCTGAGTCAACATTTAGTGTAAGAGAAAGTGTTTTTGACAAAGTATTTCAAATTGGGAATGAAAACTGTGCAATCCCTAATTTATAGATGTTATTTGGTTTGTTCTCATTATGGGTTGAAGGAAATGATCAAAGTAAATGTTTAGTTACACATTTTTTTTTATTACATATTGTTTCTCGGTTTCTTTTCTTAGGAAGAAGAGGAAGATAAAGAGGTGGAAATATATGTACCTATATCATGAAGGGTAAGCACATGTACATTTCTATTCTATAGAAGCTTCCATTAGCAACTTTTTATTGTGCTCTTTCCTTGTCTTTGTATTTTCATGGTCTTTAACTCTATTGATCTTCAATATTTTTTATAACCTAATGAGAAAAGGTAGTTCATTATTTTGATGGAAGTGGTAGGTGTGTTATTGTTAGTTTAATATTAAATGGTGAAGATTTAAACTTAAAGAGGATTGACACTTTGTATAATAATGCTACTCCTTATTTTTAACTTAGCATATTCTCAAGCTTAATATCATCATCATTGTTTGATTATCATTGCATTGTCATCATCACCAGACTGCCTTCATCCAATCATCTCTACCTATTATCTGACTATCATCGCACAACTACCTTCTCCACATCATTGTAGCATATATATCATCACTCAATCAATATAATTAAGGTCCTCACTTTCCACTATTTCTCTAGTTTTAACTACTATATTTATATAATATCTACATTTTGTTACACCATATTCTTCAATTAATTGGAAGAACAATCTTTTATAATCTGAATCACTAGATTGGATTATTTTATCTAGGTTATTTTCTATTATTATTTTTTTCTTTTTTTAATTTTAAAAAAATTATATTAATCTATTTTACTTTTGTGTTAGATCCATGTGCAAAATGAAGATGTTAAACTTTTTCTTTCCACCACCAAGAATATTTTAGCATGCAATAATTTGATGTCAAATAATGGAAGCATTCCCAACATTCTATAAGAACTCATCCAATAGCTTATAAGCATAATGCCCATAATAATAGAGCTTCTTGCTCTATTTATTATCAATATAGTGACCAATTCCTCAATCAAGGGTGATATAATGCAGTTGGTGGAGATCAACCAAGTCTAATTTTAAAGGATCGTCTTTGCGAGATTGATAATAAGATCAAATTCTTCAGTTCTTATAAAAATAGACTCAACAACAAGTCCATCATAATATAATGAAGTTTTTCACCCTCATGATAAGCAATATAATTAGGATGAAGGGCTCCTTCACCATCTTGTTAAAGTTTCTCCACCATAGTCAAATATATATCTTCATTACATTGCTAGTTCAAATAATCCTTCATGTATTATCTTATTAGGTTATAATCCCTTGGCAACCATAATTGACTTGATCCAAGCTCGACTCAATCTCACCTCCGAATGATGTCCTATGAGATGAGTTATGAGGCCTTATTCAGGAAGACAACTTACTCTTCATCACAAATTTCAAAAAATTTCACGTTTAATTAAGAAAATTCCTAGCATCCCATCCCAACAAGGCTTAAGTTATTTTAATTTACTCCTTTGACAAGTCTTCCCTATGATTTGTAAGATTCAAACCCATATTCAGTTCTACTCAATTTATAGTAGAATTGTATAAAAATTCATCAATCATTTCATGCTTTCATCAAATAGTTTGTCATAAATCAAATGTTTATTAAGGATGCCTATCATCTTACTTCAATTCACCAATGTACGGGAGAAAACTTTAAGGGGTAATTTTTTATATTCTATATGAAGACTCTTCAAATTCTAGAAGTGGATCAAGAGTTACAATGAGATAATTTTTTTAGATGTCTCAATTCTTGACCTTTCTACTCTTTACCATAATAGAGTTAATAAATTTATATATTTATTTTATCTATCGAGTAGAAGCAAAAAAAAAAAAAAACTACAAATAATATTATTAGCAATGTCATTAGAAATTTGAACAATCATTAAATAAATGTGAGAATTTTTTATAACAATTTGATCAGTCTCTCCAACATAAAAATAGGAGCATTCAAAATAATAATGGTCCTTTTCCACCAAATTCACATGAGCCATCTAAGAATATCATCACAACCTATCTATCTTCATATGTATAAAGGTATGATGCAAAAATTTAATTATTTTATAGTTCTACCTTTGAAGAAATAAAGTAACCACATCAAGATTCTCTATTCATGTCATTTAAGATGAAATTATCTAATTTTAAAACTACAAAGATTTTGATTTAAATAGATAATTTGGTAGATATTCTATCCATGATTGCCTTAACAAATCTTTGACTAACCATCATTAAGTTCTAACCTTATCCTCATGTCATTCATGATTTTAGAGAATACACTACAAATATTTTTGGCACAACTACTCTTCCATCCACCTTAAGGAAACCACATTTAATATTAAGTATTATAATCCAATTTATGATAATAGATTCTAGTTCAAGCTATGATGCAATAATATAACTCAAACTTTATTATATATTGTTATGGGTGATGCATCTATCTTAGATTTGAAGATCAAAAGTTTCCAACACTTTTGGGTATTGAATAAATAAGGAGAGATTAATTATTAACTCCCTTATGCTCTCATCTAATTTTTATCTTACTAAGATACAGCCTCAACCACATGAAGATAATTAAAATTTTTCCTTTTTCAAGAAAGCTTCTATATAAATTATCATGTATCTCTTATTAGATATAAATAGATATTTTTAATAAATAATATTGTATCATACATTTTCAACTAAAAATACACTATAAGGATAAGTAGTACACATGGATTTCACTCTAGACCCTTGGAAGGCACGCTTATAAGGGAATTAAAAATAAATAAACTTTAATATTTAAAGAAATAAAAGCCTAGGTGATGCTCACAAAAAACATGAATCTTTTTTTTATAATGACCCATGTGAGGTAAGAAAGGTATCCAGAAGGAACCCTTCAGATATCTTGTATGGTGGAGAGATCGACTAGAGATCAGAGTTACATGACATGTATTGTACGGTGGAGAGATAGATTAGATAGAGAATAGACATATTGGAGAGAGGAACTTCAAAGAATCAATCTATATATGATTGCTTAAACAATGTCTTTGACTTAAATAAGTGTGGTTTGAAATTTTTAATTTTCTTTGGGAAAGTTTAATTTCTAGAATTTTTAATTTTGAAATAGAACACAACATTAGGAATAATATATCGCCTTGGGAGGTGAATATATTGTTCCCTAATGGGTTAAAATTATAAAACTTTGAATTCATCATGATTATTATAGTCAAACTCAGGAAAGAAAAACATGTGACCCGAGAGAGTTAAAATGAAATTTGATCGAGTGTTTGACTATAATGATTTGGATATGAGATCACTAATTTTATAATCAAAGTAATGATAGTAAAGAAATATATCTTCCCTAGGAAAGAAGATATTGTTTATTATTGAATATTTGAACATGACAATAACGATTGTCATTTTTTTATATTTCCCAAAGAGAATTAATTGAGGTTTTAAAGATTTGATTTTTGAAAATTGATCTGGGTTTCTAAATCTCCTACCAGCACAAACCCTTATAATTAATTATATTATAAGAACATTGGAGTTTCCTATAAATACTCTTGATTAAATTAGTGGTATGAATTTTATTTAAGAATTCAAAACTTGATGTCAAAGGAGGTAAGGGTTGGAATTTTCAAATGGGATTGGATCAAAGTTGAACACTTATTTTGGGAGTCAAAAGAAGAAAATGTAAGAGGTATTTTGAGATTCTAAATTACTTCAGAAACACCACAGTCTATCCTAAATATTGGGCTTGAATTTGATTGAATGGGATTTAAGTTTGATTGGTCAATTTTATTAAAAAGTTGGGATTCAATTCCCAGAGATTGAGGTATTATAGCTTGAGCTTGCCTTATAACCTAAGTCTAAATTAGATACTAAAAATTAGTGACTCAAACCTAGTTAATGCAATATAGGATCTGGACTTACCCCAGCCTAGAATGGGGAGCTAGCTAAACCACCTAGGCTCTTTAAAATCATTAGTCTAGACTTTTATGCAGGAAAGGTAGACATGTTAATTAGATTGAGTTTAAGGAATTGGGACTGACATCTTGAGCAGATTCCTAATTGGCCCCTTTGACTTAAGTTGGATATTTAATGTCTAAGTAAATACAATTAAAGATTTAGGCACTTTTAAATTTATGTTAAAAGTTCATTAGATATGTTAAGCCCTTGTGAACTAGCTCAAAGCTAATCAAGAGGGGGGTGAATTGGTATTTTAAAAAATTCTCAATAAAAAATACAATCTTAAACTTAACCAAAATTTATCACAAGAAAATCGAAGTGCAAAAATTAAATACGAAAAAATAGTAAGAAGGAACACAGAGGTTTATATTGGTTCGGACAACTTGACCTACGTCCACTCCCCGGAGCCTCTCCTCTGGGTATAGCACTAAACTCAATGGGCTCCCACAGTAAGGGAAAAAAGCCTGTATAAACCTCCTTTCCACCAACATCAGTGAGAGGCAGAGAACCCAATTTCTCTTGAAGTAGGCAAAGACCCCGACTCATTTTGCTTCTCCTAAAGCAGGTATAGAATCTTGATCAATTGCTGAAGTAGACCTCTCTCGAACCACCAAGGAATAAGGGATGTCGACCGGAGAAGATGACTCAGATCCTTTCTTGGAGCAACCTTTATGAAAACCCTCATAAACTCCCCCTCACAATATCCTCTCTCTCTCTCTCTCTCTCTCTCTCTCTCTCTCTCCCTTACTCTCCCTCTCCTTTTGGCTCTCTCAGGTCAAGACAACAGCAAACGATACATTTTTGGGTAAAATAATAAGACTTATATAGAAGAGCTTTATATTTTCTCTTAATTGAATTAAACTGACATTATCGTTCGGGACAATATTCATATCATCATGTATGATTAGTTCAAATAATTGAGTATATTTAAGAACATCGCCCTGAATATATATCTATATGATGGAAAAGTAAACTAATCTTTCTAGATGATTTTACAATTATCCCGGATGATTAGTTCAAAATGACAAATATCATCCAATATATCGCCCTGATTGCATGTATGTACGATGGAAAAATAACTGATCGTCCAGGACGATTTGGGATCATCCTGGATAATTAGTGCAAAAATAATACATATCGTCCAGAACATCATTCTAGTCATTCAAGAAGAAACTAAGGCTTATTTAACATATCATCCTGGCCGATCCTATGATCATCCAGGATAATAAGATCGTACAATCAATACTTAATTGCTTTCCTTAATTACCATACTCATTTAGGCATAATTGCACTTCATCATCCAGGACGATATCCTAGATATGTGTCCTATAATAAAATATGCCTAAACAGAACTGGCAACTGATATTTTCTAATTTGAGCTTATCATCTCGGATGATGTTAATATCGTCCCAAACAATGCTAATATTGTCTAGAATGATTTGCTTAATTGCGACTGTCTTAATTATGATGCCCTAATTAGGATTTTTATTTTTAATTGATCATCCAGGATGATGGATGATTTGGAATCGTCCTGGATGATGTGATAAAAAATAAAAAACTCTAAAAAATAGATAGAATTTTTCCCCATAGTGTGTGTGTACAATGTTACTTAGTATCATGACCCACATTGATACAATTGACTCAAGAAAAGGTAAAAGATACTTGACATATATTACAAATTAAATCAGTCATAATCTATTCAATCTTAAGTTGATTTGAATTATAATTTGATCTTATGGACCTGAAACGTTAGTAAGCAAGACAGTCGTAGAAAAAATAGAAGTGTCAGAACAATTTGTTATCATCAAAATTATAATTCATGAATCCATATTTGTAACAATCTCCCCCTTTTTGATGATGACAAACAATCAAAACTAACTTAAACACGAACATAAGTAAAATAGTACGACAAAGCAACTCAAACACTACCCACTACTCCAATTTTTGACATGATAACAAGAAGGAGGAAACTAGAAAAGAAAAGCAAAATAGAAGATAATAAAAATGAAAAATATAAGAAGAACAAAAGCAATTTTTTTTTAATCTAAACATGAATATTATAAATTTTTCATGTGATTGAATTAAAAATTTGTAAAATCAATGAGTTAACACCATCAAAATCTAAAAAATGGTAGAATAGTCAATCCTATTAGCCCTAGCTCGGACTTCTCTCAGGGTAAATCACCTTTTGAAAATAAAGATCTAACTCAAAAAAACCAATTGGATAAGAAAGAGAGATCCATTCAAAACTTGGTTCCATAAAAATATCTTATAGAATAATATCAAAATAATTACTCATAATCACGAAATTTGAAATCAAGCCTTTAAAAATATCAAGTGATACATGAATTCTTCTAATATTTAATGATTTGAAAGAGAAGGAAGCTTACCTTTTATGGTCTTATTTTATGCCTCTTATCAATTGATTAATGCACTTTGTGTATCTTTTAATTTTTGATACACTTTGTGTATCTTTCAATTTTTTTTAGCGGTCATTACGCATCTTTTCAATTTTTCTTCTTTTACGGCTCATTTTATGCCCTTGACATTTTTTGCAAGCTAGATTCCTTTTGAAACTCTTAAATATTCTCAGTTATGAGTATATCTTTCAGATATTAGAGAAGAAAAACTCACTCTCTAATATAAGGAAAATAAATCATAAAACATAATCAAATTCTTATAATAAATATAACAACAAGATTATCAAAGTTTGAAAGTAATATAAAGATTATGAATATTATATATATAAGATAGATTATTGTAGCAAGAAAGAAAAGATCTCAATTGCAAAGTCCAGTTGTTAATTTAAGATTGACTTTTGTTAAGAAAATACAATTGCATTGTTAAAAGAGGTTAGAGGAAGGGAAATAATCAACAGTTTCCCCCTTTAACTGATTTAGAGATGTCAAATATTGGATTATAAATTTTCAAAAATAAAATTAAGGCATAAAATATCATTTTAGTAGTAATCACAAAGAAAAAAAAAACTAAAATATCAAAAATAAAAAATACAAAAAATAATAGCAAGTAAAAAGAAACAAACAAAAGAGTAGAAAAACAACAACAAAGCATAAAATTTAGAATTCAGTAAACTTCAAGTTCATGCACTTATGTCAATCACACCAAATCTGGTCTTTAAGATGCTGAAGGTGTCAAAAGCCAGTGGTTTAGTAAAGATGTCAGCTAGTTGATTCTCAATTGGAACATGGTTTAACTCAATGTCTCCTTTGATCACATGGTCTCTAATAAAGTGATGTCTTATGCCAATATGTTTGATTCTTGAATATTGGATAAGATTTTTAAAGATGCATATGTGTACTAGTGTTGTCACAAGGAATTGAAATTATGCCTACACGTAATCCTAAATTTAGAATTTGTTACTTCAGCCAAAGGACTTGAGCCACACAACTTCATAAGGTAATGTACTCACCGTCAGAAGTGGAAAGTGCAATAGAGTTTTCTTTTCTACTAGATCAGGAGACTAAATATTGTCCTATAAATTAACAAGTCTCAAAAGTGTTTTTTTTTATCCACCCTACATCCTACAAAATCAGAATCATAATATCAATAATCTCAAAAGAAGTGTTGTGCCTTGGATACGAGATTCCTAAGTTTTGATTTCATAAGAGATATCTAAAAATTCTCTTAACTGCAATTAGGTGGGATTCTTTAGGATTAGCTTGAAATCTAACACAGAAACAAATATTGAACATTATATAAGGCCTGCTAGTAATCAGGTAAAGTAAAGATCCAATCATCCCTATATACTTCTTTTGATCAACAGATTTTCCATTTGGGTCCTTATCCAACTGAACACTGGAGGTCATGGGAGTGGTTATTGGCTTGGCTTTATCCATTTCATATTTTTTCAAGATATCATTTATGTACTTTGATTGACTTAAAAAGATTCTATCATCCAATTGTCTTATGCTAAACCTCAAAAAGTAGGACCACTCTTTCATCATACTCATCTCAAACACCTTACTCATTATTTTAGAAAAATCATCGCATAGTCTTTTATTAGAAGATCCAAAAAGTATATCATCAATATAAATTTAAATATTAAGTAACTCATCTCTTACTTTTCTCAGAAAAAGGGTGGTGTTAATGCTCCCCTTAACAAACTCCCTCTCTAGTAAGAATGAGCTAAGCCTCTCATACCAAGCTCTAGGTTCCTATTTTAATCCATATAAGGCCTTTTCTAATTTAAAATTATGATCTGAAAATTGGGAACTCTCAAAACTTGAGGGTTGCTCCACAAACATATACTTTTTTATTATCCCATTTAAAAAGACACCCTTAACGTCCATTTGAAAAAGCTTAAATCCCTTATAATAGACAAAGGCTAGTAGCACTCTAATGGCTTCCAATCTAGCTACAGGGGCAAATGTTTCGTTAAAATCAATCCCTTATATTTGGTTGTACCCTTTAGCCACCAATCTAACCTTATTCCTAACCACCACACCAGAATCATTCATCTTATTCTTAAAGACTCATTTGGTTCCAACTATACTTTGTCCATTCGGTCTTTCTACAAGCTCCTAAATATCATTCCTAATAAATTAATTTTATTCTTCTTGCATGGCTAAGATCCAAAATTCATCAGATAGAGCTCAATTGATGTTGGTGGGTTTAATCATTGAGATAAAGGAAGAGTGGTTCACTTTCTTCCTAAGTCCATACATAATTCTAACACTTTTAGAAGGGTCTCTTAATATCAATTCTTTAGGATGACTTGAAGAATATTTTCAATCTTTAGGCAAGGTGTGTGTAGGTTCTATCTTTTCCTCCATATTTATATTTTTTACTCATTGGGTAATCTCACCTACTCCTTCAATATTTTGGGGGTCTACCCTCTTCTCCAAATTTTTAACTCCTTGGATAATCTCTCCAACATCATCTTCATCCTCAACTCTAAACTTTTTAGGATCTGGATGATTTTTTCTTAGAAAGCTTTTGAATTGCCTAGTGATTAAGGCAACATGATCGCTTTCAGACCTGAAAGAATTTGTATATGTATCGTTATCTTTCAGCGCCATAATTTTCTCCTTCTTTTTCTCACCTACATCAAGTATCTTTGGTTCACCCCTTGCTCGTAAGCAATGAGTGATCCAAGTAAGTTATCAACAGAATAAGTATTCAACTCTTTAGATTCAATAATTGCAGAAATATTTTCATCAAAGGAAGAAGGCAAGCATCTCAAAATTTTATTCATTTTTTTATAGTTAGTTAGCTCTCTTCCTAAAGCTTACAATGAGGTGATAATTTGAGTTAACCTATTATACATTTTAGAAATCGATTCAGAAGGTTTTATATGAAAATGTTTGTAGTAATGTAGTAAGATATTCAACCTAAATTGCTTAACTTTATTTATTCCTTCATAAGTAATACACAATATATCCAAAATTTCTTTACTAGTAGCATAAGCTGAAACACACATATAATCTTCTAATTTAAAAGCACATAAAAATAGTTTAAATATTTTACATTAAATTATACTAAATCTCTATCATCAAAAGTCCATTTAGTAAAAGGAAGTTTAGTTTTAATGTCATTAATTTCATGTGACAGAGGTAAATAAACTTTTTTAACAAGCATCCACATACAATAGTTAATCCATTATAAAAATGTAGATATGCGAGTTTTCTAAAAATAAAAAGGAATATAGTCAAACAAAGGTGGTCGGGTAATAGAATACCCTTCCGCAGTATTACGATTACCAAAGTTAGCCATGGATCAAAATTCAAAAGTTTTCAAAAACTCAATTTTATGAATCTCGCTCTAATACCACTTGAAAGTTTGTTAGGGATGTTAAGCCCTTGTGAACTAACCCAAAGCAAACAAAGAGGGGGGTGAATTGGTTTTTAAAATTTCTCAATCAAAAACATAATCTTAAATCAAACCAAAATTCACCACAAGAAAATCAAAATAAAGAAATTATGTGAAAAAACAGTAAGAAGGAACACATAGAGATTTATAGTGGTCAACTTGACATATGTCCACTTTTCGGAGCCTCTCCTATGGGTATTGCACTAAATTTAATGACTCTCATTTTTCCTCCCACAGCAAAACGGAGAAGCCTGAACAAACCTCCTTTCTACATACACCGTTGAGGCAGAGAACCCAACTCATTTTTCTTCCTCTTGAAGCATGTAGAGAACCTGACTTCTTTCGCTTCCTCCTAAAACAGGCATAAAACCTCAATCAATTGCTGAAGTAGACCTCTCTCGAACCACCAAGGAATAAGGGACAACGATTGGAGAAGATGACTCATATCCTTGCTTGGAGCAACCATTGTGAAACCCCTCACAAACTCTCCCTCATAAGATCCTCTCTCTCTCTCTCTCTCTCTCTCTCTCTCTCTCTCTCTCTCTCTCTCTCTCTCTCTCTCTCTCTCTCTCTCTCTCTCTCTCTCTCTCTCTCTCTCTCTCTCTCTCTCTTTCTCTCTCTTACTCTCCCTCTCCTCTTGGCCCTCTCAGGTCAAGACAATAATAAAGGATACACTCTTGGATAAAATAAGAGGTCTTATATAGAAGAGCTTCATATTTGCTCTTAATCGCAATAAATCGACATTATCGTCCTGTACGATTAGTTTAATTTATTAAGTATCATCAAGAACATCACCCTGAATGCATGTCTGGGCGATGAAAAAGTAAATTGATCATCCCATATGATTTTATGATTGTCCCATATAATTAGTTCTAAATGACAAATATCGTCCAACACATCGCTTAGATTGCATGTCTAGATGATGAAAAAAATAACTGATCATCCAAGATAATTTGGGATCATCATTGATGATTAATGCAAAAATAATACACATCATCTAGAACATCGTTATGGTCATCCAGGAAGAAACTATGGTTTGTTTAATTGATCGTCTCGGACGATCCTGCGATCGTCCAGGATGATATAATAGTGCAATCAAATCTTAATTTCTTTCTTAATTACCACACTAATTTAGGCATAATTACACTGCATCGTCCAGAATGATGTCCAAAAATAAAATATACCTAAATAGATCTGGCAGCTGATTCTTTCTGATTTGAGTCTATTATTCCAAACGATGCTAATATCATCCAAGATGATTTGCTTAATTCCGACTGCCTTAACTAGAATGCCCTAATTAGGGTTTTTATTTTTAATTGATCATCCAGGAAGATTTGGGGTCATCCTGGATGAGGTGATTAAAAACAAAAAACTCTAAAAAAAATAAATAGAATTTCTCCCTCGAGTGTGTGTGTGCAAGGTTACCTAGCATCATGACCCACATCGATATAATTGACTCAAGAAAATGTAAAAGACACTTGACGTACATTACAAACTAACTAAATCCTAATCTACCTAATATTAAGCTAGTTTGATTTGCAATTTGATCTTGTGGAACTGAAATGTTAGTATGCAAGATAGTCATAGAAAAAATAGAAGTGTTAGAACATTTTGCTATCATCAAAATTATAATTCTTGAATTCAAATTCGCAACATGTATTTAATGTAATGCATGCTAATTGACTCGATTAAATGCTTAAATTTGAATGGAGCAATTTTAAATAAGGCTTTAAAATAGATTTTTTTTCCTAAAAGAATACACACATTTTCTTTGATAGATCTGCACCCTCATAGACTGAGTGATCTGCCAAAATCCGTAAGTGGAGAGGTTCCTAATAAAGGAAAGAAAATTCATCAATATGCTATGAGAACTCCCGGCGATCTTGAGCTTACTTCTTAAATTCATTAGAGTTGTTATGTTATCTTAAAAAAATTTTATTTTGTTTAAGTAGAAATAGATTTAAGCATGGCCTTATGAGCCTCCGATTGGATTCTAGGCTAAAACAAAATTGACATGCAAGATCGTCAAAAAACTACCAAAAGCATATAATCCTACATCACAATAAATATCAAATAATCAACATTAATAAACAAATTAATTTAAATTTAATGTCCATAGGAAAATGTCATTTTAATACTATAACCCAGAATAGTAGAAAAGTAAAGTGGTCGGGCACCACTTACAACAACTCGGATTCAACTCTTAAGACTCAAGTGGCTTTGAGAATTAGGATTCTTCTTCATTCTCCATTTCTTCATCCATTCTGCAGGCTCCTTGGATCCATCTGATATAAGATATCCAAGCGAAAAGAAACTCCCTCTTGAAAGGGGTGTTATCTTTCCTCTTTGGATATTTTAAGATCATCATAATTTGGACCTCAAAATGGAGAGGGACTCTCCCCTAAAGGATGTCCCTTCCTCTTTGGATTTCAAATTGGATGTTTAAATCCCATTTCAAATTGTCACTTTGACATTTATAACTCATTTGAAATTAAATTACATTTGAATGAAAAGTAAAATCTAGACTCAACAACCTGTATGGTTATCCTAAAAAGTTATAATCAAATCATTTATAGTAGTTAATATTAATCAAAATTTTAAATAAACAAATCACAGCCACATTTTAAAACGTTTATTAGGTTTGTTAAGCCCTTATGAACAAGCCCAAGGTTAACCAAGAAAGGGGTGAATTGATACTAAAAAAAAATTAAGCAAACAAAAAAATCTTTTGAAAACCTTTTTGAATCTTTTAAAACAAACAAGATCAACCCTTGGTAAGGAAGTGATTAACAAAATAAATTAGTGATTTTAACCATATAATCAACCATAGAAAATTAAAGTACAAAAAATAAAGTGCAGGAATAAAAAAAGAACGAACACACCAGATTTTTATAGTGGTTCAGTCAACATAACCTATGTCCACTCCCTGGAGCTTCCCCTCTATGTATTACTCTAAGACTATAATGTCTCTCTTTTTACTCTCACAACAAATGGAGAAGCCATTACAAAATCCTTTTCACCGACCCCAATGAGGTAGAGAACCTATACTCATTTTACTTCCTCTTAAAGCAGGTAGAGAACCCAAACTTCTTTTGTTTCCTCCTTAAATAGGTAGAGAACCTTGATATTGTGCTGATGAAGACCTCCCTAGAGCCACCAAGGAGCCAAGGATGACGATTGGAGAAGATGATTTAAATCCTTGCTTAGAGTAACCTTTATGAACACCTCACAAACTCTCCCTCCCAAGATTCTCTCTCTCCCAAGCTTTCCTTCTCCTTCTCTGAGCTCTCTCAGGTCAAGACAACAACAAAAGATATTTCCATCCACAAATAAGAGAGCTTAAATAGAAGGCCTTAAAAAATGCCCTAATTTTTAACATGCCATCAAAGATCGTCAAGGATGATTGACAGATCGTCCTGTATGATTAGTTTAAATTAGCCCTTTTAGCTTGAACGATCTAGGTTTCCTATACAATTAGAACATAATGTTTGTTATGATCATCCAGGGTGATATGGACATCATTTTATATGATTAGTTCAAAATCATACACAATTGTCCAACAGATAGTTTGGGACGTCTAAGATATAAATTAGGATGAATATAACTGATCATCCAGGATGATGTGGAGATTGTCCTGTATGATTAGTTCAAAAATAGACTTTATCATCTAGCAGACAGTTTGGTACATCCATGAGATTTAGAAGAAAACTAAGGTTTTTCTTACAAATCGCCTTGTACGATTCTATGATTGTTCTTGCTGATATGATCAATCAATCTAACCTTAATTACTCTCTAATGATCATATCATTTTAGGCATGAATAACCTTGATTAGTTCAAAATATTATAGTTTTAAAATCTTGCCTAAATGACTTTGGCAGTTGGTTTTGTAATTTAAGTATATCGTCCAGGAAGATGGGACTATCATCCAGGATGATTTTCTTAATCATGTTTATATGACCCAGATGCCCTAATTAGGGTATTTGTTTTTAACTGATTGTATAGGATGATTTCGAATCATCATGTATGATATTATCAAAAATAGAAAACCTCTAACTCACCAAATCTCTCTCTAAGTGTGTGTGTGCAAGGTTACTTAGCTTTAGGATCCATCAAAGTATATTTGACTCAAGAAAAAACAAAAGATGCATTCAAACATAAATTATAGACTGACTCAGTCCTAGTCTATTTGATCTTGAGCTGATTGATGTTCCAAGCGAACTTGTGGACCTAAAAGGTAAGTGAGCTAGGCAAATAAAATAGCTATGCAAGTATAGTAGTAGACGAGAAATAAAATGTTTGTTATCATCAAAATCATAATACTTGGGTCCAAATTTGTAGTAATCTCTCTCTTTATAATGATGACAAATATTATTGTTAGAATATTTCAAATCATATTTTTAAATTTAAAAATAAAGACATAACAAAAAATAGGAATAGAAATAAAGCACGATAAATTACACTAAAATAAGTCAAACATTCACTAATAAAAATATAAGCAACTACTCCCCTTTTTAACATCACAAAAAGGAGGAAAAATATAAAATAGAACAATGTGCATAAAAGAACATTAGTACAAGCATCTAACAAAAACACTAAGGAATCTACATGTATGAAGGGCCCTGATCAGGTGAAGGAGCTGATGGTGGTGGCTGAAAGAGACTATGAATGAAAACAAACTGCTCCCCAAACCAGGTCATATCATGGTCATGTTGTTGTTGTTAGGCTACATAGGGATTAAAATGATCAATATGTGTTGTATGTTGAAGCTCCTATGCAAATATGTAGGAGTTAAACCTGGCCTCCCAATGGTCAAACCTCTCCACCATTTGATCCAACTATGATTATTGGCAGATAGAAAGAGGTTTATGAATAGCTTCTTCCTCTGCTCCCTCAACATCCTCATGCTCCAAATAGAGATGAGTACTGTGAAGGATGAGGAAGGAGCTATTGGTGTAGAAGGTAGGTTGATAGTTTGGTGGGGTAGGATATTGAAGGTTGAACTTAGTTTCAAAAACATAAGTAATAATGTGTTCTAGGGCCTTATTTGGTTTCCTCTTATATCCAGGATTCCTAATACAAGTCAAGTGTTCAATGTATTGAAAAAGAAGATCAATAGCATTGAAATCCCTACTAGTTGTGATATAATATGTGGCATGGGATAGTATATAAGGAAAGTGAATATGGTCACCAGCTTTTGGAATTACAAAAGTTTGGAGGACAAGTTGGATGGTTATAGCATCTTTGACTAAGGAACTAGAGGAATCATCATGGAAAGTGGCATTAGTGTGTCTTAAATACTAATTGACAGGACTCTAGTTCAAATCAGGATCTAAAGCTAAGACATGAAGCTTATCGCTAGAGCTGGAAAGTTGAAGAATTTCTTGAGTCCTCATAAGTGATTTCTACATGCCTTTTGTTGACATAAGATTGATGTACATTGTAAGCAAAGTTAAGTCAAAGACTGGCAAAGAATTCATATAGAAGTTCGGAGTGGAATGGGAATGAGAGGGTCAAAATTAAAGTAAGGGCAGTATGGGCAAAAAGATCTAACACCGAATAAGTCAATGTGTGGGGATTGACTATCTTGGAGGATTTAATCCCTATAATTTTATACCGGAGATAACCAGCCTGATCTACTACCTCAATGAAGCGAGGGTCTACAGTTCCCCTCGAGGAGCTTCCAATAAGCATCCTAGAATGTTTGCCACCAGCCATTTTGAGAGTTTGACTGAATGAGAGAAGGATTTGAAGGGTTTTAAAAGAAAAATTTGAGTGAATAAAATGATTCAAATATGTAGTTTATAAAGGGTCGAGCAAATTGTCCAGGATGATCATGGAATCATCCAGGATGATCAGGAACACTAATGGCGTCCAAAATGATTGGACAAAAAGGAGGTCCTATCACCTAGCATGATCAAAAATCATCCAGGATGATTAGATGAAGGCAATCATCCCGAGAAGTTAGCCAGAATGATCTTTGATGATAAAGATCGTCCAGGATGATTAAGTGGATCGTCCAGGACGATAGGTGAATTGTCCAGGATGATTGGAAATAATGAATCATACCGACTGAATTTAAAACTTCCAACCATTTTTACCACATAGATCATCCAAGACAGAGGGAATCATCTTGGATAATAATTAATTATTGAGCCAGAATTCAATCATATCATCTAGGACGATGTGGATTATCCAAGACGATCTCAAATAATAGAGTCAAATCAGTCGTCAGATAGATGATGAACAATGAATTAATGATATCATCTAAGACGATAGAATATCATCCACGATAATGTAAACAAAAAAAATGAAAATTTTGAGGATGGATAGAGTTGATCAGAAGAAGTTCCAAAAATAAGAAAAAATAAGTAAAACATGATAAAAAATAACCAAAAAACGTAATGAAAAGATGATAAAAAATAAAAAAGTACAAAAAAAAAAGATTTTTTTATCAATACTTGAATATGATAAATTTCTCATGTAATTAAATTAAAAATTATTTATAAATGAATTAACATTACTAAAATATAAAAAATAGTAGAATGACGGATCCTGTTAACCCTAGCTCGGACTCCTTACAGAGTAAAAATCTTTTGAAAACAAAAGTCTAACTCATAAAAAGAAATTAGATAAGAAAGGTGATATGTTCAAAACTTTATTTTAGATAATATTTTATATAATAATTTAACAAAGTAATTAGTAACAATCATGAGTTTCAAAAATCAAGTCTTTAAAGATATCAAGTGATACATGAATTCTTCTAAGATTTAAAAGATTGAAAAAGAAGGAAGCTTGATTTCTTGTTGGCACATTTTATGCCTCTTATCAATTATTTGGTGCACTTTATGCACCTTTTTATTTTTGATATATTTTATGTATCTTTCAATTATTTGGAAATTATTTGCGCATTTTTTTAGTTTCAAAGGACAATGGTTTTGTAAAAATGTCAGCATGTTGGTTTTGAGTTACTATACATTGTAGCTCAATATCTCCTTTAGTAACATGGTCCCTAATAAAGCGATACCTTATGTCAATGTTTTTGGTTCTAGAATGTTGGATAGGATTTTTAGAAATATAGATGACACTAGTATTATTATATAAAATTGACATTGTGGATACATGTAATCCTAAATCTAGAATATGTTGATTTAACCAAAGGGACTTGGACCACATAACCTCCCAAGGCTATATATTCAACTTCAACAGTGGAAAGTATAACTGAGTTTCATTTTTCACTGGACCAAGAAACTATGGATTGCCCTATGAATTGACACATTCTAGAGGTACTCTTTCTATCCACTCTATACCCAGCAAAGTATGAATTAGATATTCTTATAATCCCAAAAGAAGTGCTATGCCTTAGATATCAAATTCTTAAGTTTTGGGTTCCTAAGAGATATTTAAGGATTCTCTTAACTGCAACTGGTGGGACTCCTTTGGATGAGCTTGAAATCTAGCATAAAGGCACATACTAAATATTATATTAGGTCTGCTAGCTATTAAGTAAAGGAGCAATCCAATTATTCCCCTATATTTCTTTTGATAAATTGATTTTTAATTTAAGTATTTATCTAATTAAACATTAGAGCTAATGGGAGTGTTTATTGGCTTGGTTATATTTATTTCACACTTCTTCAAGATGTCATTAATGAATTTTGATTGATTAGGAAAAGTTCTATCATCCTTTTTTCTCATGCTAAGCCCCAAAAAATAAGATAATTCTTCCATCATACTCATCTCAAATTTCTTGCTCATTATTTTACAAAAATCATCACATAAACTTTTATCAAAAAATTTAAAAAGTATATCATCAATATATATATGGATAATGGTAATTCATCTCCTACTCTTCTCAGAAGAAGGGTGGTGTCTACACTACCTTTAACAAACTCTCTCTCTCTAATAAGAATGTGCTAAACCTCTCATACCATATCCTAGGTGTCTATTTTAATCTGTATAAAGCCTTTTTTAATTTAAAAACATGATTTAAAAATTAAGAATTCTTAAAGCTTAGGGGTTGCTCTACAAACACATCTTCTTTTATTACCCCTTTTTAAAAAGACGCTCTTGACATCCATTTGGAAAAGCTTAAATCCCTTATTACAGAAAAAGGCTTGTAGCACTATAATCGCTTCCAATCTAGCTACAGGGGCAAAAGTCTCCTCAAAATCAATCCCTTCAATTTAATTATACCCCTTAGCTACTAATCTTATCTTATTTCTAACCTCCACACCATAATTATTTATTTTATTCTTAAAGACCCATTTGGTTATTACTATACTTTAGTCCTTAGGTCTTTCTACTAGCTTCCAAACATCATTCATAACAAATTGGTTTAGTTCCTCTTGCATAGCTAGGATCTAAAATTCATTATATAGGGGTAAATTAATGTTGGTGGGTTCAATCATTGAGATGAAGGAAGAGTGGTTAACTTCTTTTCTAAGTTCATGCCTAATTCTAACACTTTTAGAAGGGTCTCGTAAGATTAGTTCTTTAGGATGAGTCGAAGAATATCTCTAATCTCTAGGTAAAGTGTTTTGAGGTTCTACTCTTTCCCCCAAATTTATTGTTTCTACTTCTTGGGTAATCTCACCTACCTTATCTTCTTTCTCAACCCTAGACTTCTCAGAATCAGATTCATCAAACACTACATAAGTAGTTTCCTCTACCACTAATATCCTCTTATTAAACACTATATAGGATTTTTTTATACTTGAATAGCCTAAGAATATTCCTTCATTAGATTTTGGGTCAAATTTTCCCAAGATTAATTTCCCATTATTTAGAATGAAAACCTTACAACCAAAGACATGGATATGAGAAAGGTCAGGTGTCCTATCTTTAATGATCTTATAAGGTGTCTTATTCAGTTTGGATCTAACATTTACCCTTTTCAACACATAACAAGCTATATTAACTATTTATGCCCAAAAGTATTTTGGAAGTGAATACTCAATAAACATGGCTCTAACAGATTCCACTAAGGTCATGTTCTTCCTTTCAGCTGCCCCATTCTATTGAGGGGTCCTAGGAATTAAAAAGTCATGACAAATCCCTTGCTCCACACAAAAAGTTTCAAATATCTTATTATTAAACTCCCCACCATGGTCACTATGGATTGTCAATATATCATAACATAGATTTTTCTGAATCAAAGTGGAGAATAATTTAAATTTATTGAATGACTCACTTTTATTTGACAAAAATGTAATCCAAGTGAATCTAGAGTAGTCATCGACTATTATAAACCCCAAAGACCTTTTCCCCTAAGCTTGCAATACAAATTATCCATCTAAAGGACTTTTAAAGATTTAGAGGTGTTAATGTCCTTAATGGAATAGAAAGAGGATTTGACTTATTTCCCTAATTGACAGGCTTCAAACAGGTAGTCCTTAGTGAATTCAAGCTTGGGGATTCCTCTTACTAAGTCTTTTTAGGTTACTTTTCTAAAAGTTTTCATGCTAGCATGATACAACCTCCTATGTCACAACCAAAACTCATAAATGACAGTTTTAAAGTAAAATAGACCAGTACATTCAATATTATTTAAATCAAACATGTAGATGTTGTTTATCCTTTTTCCCTGCAAAATAATGTTATTGTTTAAGCTTATAATGTAGCTATTTGACAAAAAATTTATGTTGAATCCTTTATCACAGAGTTGACTAATATTGAGAAAATTATATTTTTAAGCCATCAATAACTAAAATATTTTCAATCAAAATATTTTTGGAGTTTCCTGGTGGTGTTGTCTTCAAGAGTGACCTAGCCTCCAGCCCTAACCTCTAGAAAAATGGTATCACATAAGCACCAATTGTCTAGGTATGATATACTCTCATGAGGTATTGTATGAGATCACACCTATAAAATCATCAAATATTAGATTTAGGAATCCGAACAAGATTGGGTCCCTTCTTATGGCAAGACGAATGTAATGAATGTGTGTTATGTTGTGAATCATGCAATTTGGGTCTCCACATCAAATGTGTTAAATAGTGAACATTGTGTGTGTGAGAGATATGTCATAACATGCCACATAAAAAATATCTAACACCAGGAAAAGGGTTTACTAATCTACTCGAGTTATAGAGCATCTTCCTGGGTTTTAATGATACATGCTGATATGATAGATTGTGAAACTCAAGTATTATGGGTGGTTTTTTATTTTCATTGAAAGCAGTTAATTGAGCTTCTAAAAACTTATTTACATTTTTAAGAATTAAATTTTCTATTTTTAAAGCATGCTACTTACTATTTAAATCAGTTGCAAGAGTATACAAGTCCTTATATGTAGTTTATAGCTCAACATGTAAACTTTTTAGGGAATCATGCTTATCAGTTAATTCAAAATACATTTTTGTTCAAAGCATCAAATTCATCTAATAATTTCATGTGATAGTTATCAAGTGAAGAATGATCTTTAATCAAAACTTCATGTTCTATTTATAAGTTTAGAAATTCTAGTTACAGGCTAACATATAATTTTTTCTACTTTTTATAAGATGAATGAATTTTCTTAGAAATATTAAGAAATTGATCGTATATTAATTCACATACCTCTTCTTGGTCAGAGTGACCAAGATGATCATCTGCCATCAAATACAAGTTTATTGTCTACTCTTTAACTTCAATTTTAGAGGAGTCAGATGCAAAATCCACCCAGAAAGCCTTTTAGATTCGTTTCTTATCTTTCTTGAACTTAGGCTTTTCTTCACCCTTCTCTTTGCTTAAGTGGGCTTTAAAAATTGGGTAATAAGACTTTAAATGTCCTGGTTTCCTGCATTTAAAACTGATAATATCAAAAGAAACTTTATAATTCTTATGGTTCTTACCTTTGTTCCATTTCTGATGATGATTTTGCTTTTTCCATAAGAAGCTCTTGAACTGCTTAGTAATTAAACCAACATCATCACTTTTAAAACCAGAAAAATCAGTGTTCGAATCATTAGCCTTTAAGGCTATAATTTTCTCCTTTTTTCACCTACATTAAGCTGTCTTTGGTTCACTCCTTGCTTATAAGCAATTAGTGATACAAGTAAGTAATCGATTGAATAAACATTCAAATACTTAGACTCAATAATAGTAGTAATTTTGGCATCAAAAGAAGAAGGTAAACATCTCAAAATCTTATTAACTTTTTCATAGTTTGTTAGTTCTCTTCCTAAGACATGCAGGGAGGTGACTATTTTTATAAATCTAGTATATATTTTAAAAACTAACTCACTAGGTTTCATACAAAAAAAGTCATAGTTATGAAGTAAAATATTTAACCTAGTTTACTTAACTTCACTTGTGCCTTCATAAGTAATACTTAATCTATCTCAGATTTCATTACCAGTTGCACATGTTGACACAAGCAAGTAATCTTCAGATTTAAGTGCAATATATATATATATATATATATATATATATATATATATATATATATATATATATATATATATATATATATATATATATATATATATATATATATATATATATATATATATATTAAATATTTTGCATTAAGTTGTGATAGATCTCTATCATCAAAAGTCCATTCAAAAACCTAGGTTTGATCGGATTGTCTACTTTTTGACTTTGACTAAATTTTGAAGGTTTGATATTTTTGTGAAATATTAGATTTTAATTTGAGTTAGATGCCTTTGAGTTCGATTAATTTGGAATTTAGAGTTAATTCTAATTTCTTAAAGTTTTCTTAATTAATTAAATTTTAAAATTACTTAATTATGAAGTTCTTAATTATTTTGATCCAAATAAACTCCAAACTACCATAAAAGGTCAAGAATGACCCAAGGGAGAATTTCCAAGTGTTTAGAATTTTCTTGTGGTTTTTATCAATTATTAATTAATTATTTAAATTAATTATTAATTTAGCTTAAAATTTGAATTAAAGTGAAATTAAATATTAAATAATTGGAATTCTATTTTTCCTAGATTGAGGGTTGAATCCTGATTAATTAGAGTCCTTAAGTGAGTTTTTTTGGGTTTAATATGAATTTTTAGAGAATTTTCTACAGTTATAGGTCAATTCTAAAGGGGAATTTTGGTGCTTCTAATATCTGGGCCAAATGTGCACCAAACCCAGTGAAATTCGGACCATGAGATCACCTGATCTCAAGGTCCAAACTCCCTGAAGTTGAGCCTAAAATGGGCCTAACTAAGGTGGCTAACCAAGCCACCCAAGGTAACCTCTAAGTTATATTAGAAATTTCCTAGGGAACTAACCTAAGGCTGGATTGGGGCAAAATCAATGGCCCTAAACTCCTTATACTAAGAACTATCATCATACAAAAGAATAAACCCTAATTCTTATTATAGAGATCATAACTCTAATTGTAATTTGAGTGTCAAATAATGACCCTTGAACCCAAATTGGCATGAACTTGCCCTTATACATCTCAAATAGGGGAGGGAAATTTGTACATGTTAGAGACATGTCCAAATTCACTCTACCAAAGTCCAAGGCCATGGTGACTTCAATTAAACACATAAATGTTATAATAAGTAAAATATTCAAATTAAAATTAAGACTAATACAAATGCAATTAGGGCATGGGATCATAAGGCTTTTGAAGATCTCTCTGAGACCTTTCAAATGAGCATAAGAGAACTTAATTCCAACAAGTGGATTGAGAGATCTAATTTTTTAAATTTCCCCTTGAATTTCAGGATTTAATAAAAAGAGAATTACCCAGTCAGCCACACTTTATCATGTGGCGCCTCACGATTGGCATGGTAATGATTAGCAATTGACTGGATAATAGTCAGTTTAACCATAGCCATCAGAAAAAACATCATACAGTTGGGATCAAATGGGCTTCAGAATCGTGGGATGCACTCTACATCATAGATTGAAATTAATGGCTAGGATTGTGTCTTCTGTTAAAATAGTTGCTATTTGCATGCTTTACATTTTTGCAACTTGTATAGTTTTGATGATTCCAAACATTATTGTTCAAATGTGTAGTTATCTCCTAACAGTTTTAGAAGATTTGTATTTGCTCTTGTGTGTACTAACATTTCAGGAAAATCAAACTCCAGACTACGAAGACTTCAAATCAAATTCAACATGAGATACTTTGTGAATTTGAAGTTTATACTTTTCTTTGAATTAAATTTGAAAGGGAGTGATTGTAATTGAGTGAATAAAAACATACACACACACATAAACAGATCATATAAAATTTATATTGATCGTACAGGACGATATCCGATCGTACGGGACGTTCAGACAGTTATCTCCTATTGAGCACATAGAACGAATAGGAACTAGCTTGAAAAATTTCCTAAGTCCTATTCATCCGGGACGAAATTAATTATCATCCAGAACGATCTGGTCTCAGTAAAATTTTTGTCCATACGAAATTAATTATCGTCAGAAAATGAGTTGCACTCTGTAAAATTTTCGTCCAAACGAAATTAATTATCGTCTAGGACGATCTGGTCCCTATAAAATTTTTGTCTAGACAAAATTAATTATCGTCAAAAAATGAGTTGCTCTCTGTAAAATTTTCGTCCAGACAAAATTAATTATCATCCAGGATGAACTGGTCTATGTAAAAATTTTGTCTAGACGAACCAATTTTCGTCTAGACGATTAACCGACTTAGAACAGTTTTCAGTAGTTTTCTAGAACGACCTAGTAATAACCGTTCGTATCGGACGAACTTAGTTCGTAAGGGACGATCAGCGTGTACGAAGACATTTCGTACACATATACAAATTGGGTCATTTCAAAGCGTTTAAGTTAAATCGTCCAGGACAATCCACGATCGTACAGGACGATCCACTGCATACAGAATTGAAAATTTGCAATTTTTGGGCGATTTTTCTTGTCTTTTTTAATAAATAGTCCAAATTAGAATGCCATCAAATCTTTTTGTCATTTGATCTTTATGCCTCTTGAGAGAATAGCTAAGGAGAGAGTGTGAGAGTGCATTCAAAGGAGGATTCCTACCACTGGAGCGTGAAGGCTTCACTTGGAGTTCAAAGGTAAGAATCTCTACTTGTGAATTGGGATTACTTCACTCTTTTCCTTCTTCCTTCTAGATTTCTTGTGAGAAGATCTGTCAAGGAGATCCGGTTCGCTGCCGACACTTGGAGAGTGTGAATAACCGAAAGGGTCGCTTCCTACACTTGGAGAGTGTGAACAGCTGTAGGGTTCTCTGCCCGCACTAGGAGAGTGTGAAAGGATGGAAGGGTTCTCTGCCCACACTAGAAGAGTGTGAAAGGATGGACGGTTCTCTGCCCACACTAGGAGAGTATGAAAGGATGGACAGTTCTCTACCAACACTGGGGATTGTGTAAAAGGATGACGGTTCTCTGCTGCACCGGGTAGTGATGAAAAGAGTGTGTTGTAAAGGCTTCTCCACCTTGCTGTGAGTGCAAAACGAGAGTCACTATTGGTATTAGTGCAATACTCAGAGGGTGCCTCTGGGGAGTGGATGTAGGTCTGGTTATAGATCAAACCACTATAAATCTGGTATCATTTACTTTATAGTTTTTACGTTTCCACATTTTATTTTTAATTGTTAAGAACTTTGTGGTTGAAAAATATTTTCTAGAAAAACTTAAAAGAAAAATTTTCATTTCGGTTCAACTTAAATTCAAAGAGGGATTAAATTTTTTAAAACTACAAATTCACCCCCCTCTTGGTAGCCTTGGGACATTAACTTAGGCTTAACAACCTAATTACTAGACTCAACAAGTGGTATCAGAGCTCTGTTTCAAAATCATAAGTTTAAACTACTTTTTGATTAACGTAGATGGCTACATTCGAAAACCGAAATACACCTGAAGGTTACTCTATAACTAGACCTACACTGTTTGACAATATACCTTTTGATTTTTGGAAAACACGCATGTCTACTTTCTTACAGTCACTTGATTATCGTATGTGAATCCTAGTCTATGAAGGTTACACAAAACCAACTAGATTAGTTGATGGAGTTAGGGTAGAAATACCTTTTGCAGATTGGACTATAGAAGAACATGACTTAGCACAACTAAATGCTAAATGTTTAAATAGCTTCTTTTGTTCTTTAAAATCTGAAGACTACATGTGGCTTTCCACTTGCAAAAGTGAAAAGGACATATGGGATAGACTTTGTATAACTTATGAAGGGACAAATGAGGTTAAGCAATCAAGACTCAATATCTTGTTATACGACTATGAATTGTTTCGCATGAAACCTAATGAATCTATTTCAGACATGTACACAAGATTCACATAAATTGTCACTTCTTTGCATGCACTTGGTAGGGAATTAACTAATGCTGAAATGGTTAATAAAATTCTTCGATGTTTACCTACAACTTATGATGCTAAAATTACTGCAATTACAGAGTCTAAAGATCTAAACATATATTCTATTGACAATCTTCTTGGTTCACACATTGCTTATGAGCAAGGAGTAAGTCAAAGAAAGATTGATGCAGGTGAACCACGAAAGGAGAAGAATATTACACTAAAGGTGGAAGAGTTAGAGAGTGAACATTCACAACCTGAGGATGAAGATGATATTGCATTGATGACTAGACAATTCAGAAGCTTTTTAAAGAGGAAGCAAAAGAGACGCCAGCAATGGAATAGAGGTAAGTTTAACAGAAATGGCAAGGTTTCTAATGAAGTAATTTGTTATGAATGCAGGAAACCAGGTCATATAAAGACTGATTTCCCAAAACTCAAAGCCACTCCTAGCAAGGAGAAGGTAGAGGAGAAACCAATGGTAAAGAAGGGCAAGAAGAAGTTTCAAAGAGCTTTCTGGGCGGACTCAGCTTCAGATTCATCTGAGACTGAAAAAGAAGAAGAAGTCACCAACCTTTGCTTGATGGAAGATAATGTTGATCAATCAGATCAAGAAGAGGTATGTGACTTAACTTATGATGAATTATTTGAAGTTTTTGAACACATGTATGATGCATATAGGAAAATGAAAAAGATGCATGCTAGTGTAAGTTTTAAATTGGAAGAGTTTAAGAAGGAACATGAAATCCTTAGGAAAGATCATGCATTAATAGATAACAACCACATGAAACTTCTTGATGAATATGATGACTTGAATAAGAATTTTAAGAATTTAAAATCATCCTATGCTGATCTTGAAAAAGAATTTAAAATTTTTAAGGATGAATCTGAGAGCAAAACATATCGAATCAATTATATAAATTGAATCTTGGAAGATATGAATTCATTTTATAAACTGACAATAAGAGCTCTCGAGGATAATAGGAAACCACCTAAACTTGAAGATTTTACAAATCCTAAATATTATCCTAAATTCATGAAATTCCTTAGAAGATAATCATATGGAAGAAAACTTAGGAATATTTTTTCTAATGTTAAATGTAATAATTGTGAATTTTTGGGACATATATCTCACTCATGTACTTTAAAGATGAAAACTAATTTGGTGTGGAGAACTAAGATACATAAACCTAGACATAACATACATGAATCTGATTATAAATTTCAAAAAGGTGAACCCAAACTTATTTGGATTCCCAGGTCTAACATTTGATGTTTTTACAGGATTGCTCTCACACAAGACCTCGTGAGAGCATATGGTACCTGGACAGCGGATGTTCAAAGCATATGACTAGAGATACTGCTCAATTCATAACGTTGGAAGCCAGGAGTGGAGGCAAGGTTACACTTGGAGATAATACTACAAAGTAAGTGATTGGATCAGGTATGATTGGAATTTGAAAAACTTTTTCATAGATAATGTGTTATTAGTTGAAGGCTTAAAACATAATTTGTTAAGCATAAGTCAGCTATGTGATAAGGGCTATAATGTAAAATTTTTACCTACTAGCTGCATAATAAGCCTAAATGAGAAAAATATTTTAAATGGAAAAAGGGTAAACAATGTTTACATGCTAGATTTAAATTATATTCAATCTCCTACTACTTTTTATTTGAAAACTATTTCTGATGAATCATGGCTTTGGCATAGGAGACTTTGTCATTCTAGTATGAAAAACTTTAGGAGAATTACCCAAAAGAACTTAGTGAGAGGTATACCAAAATTAGATTTTACTAAGGACCACCATTGTAATGCATGTCAATTAGGAAAACAAGTGAAGTCCTCTTTTAAGTCTAATAAGGATCTTACAACTAGTAAACCATTGGAAATTATTCACATGAATCTTTTTGGACCTGTAGGAACAGTAAGTCTAGGAGGGAAGGTATATGGATTTGTTATAGTGGATGATTTCTCAAGATTCACTTGGGTTAGATTTCTTTTTCATAAGAGTGAATCGTTTGAGGAATTCAAAAATTTTTCTACTTGGATTCAAAGGAAACTAGGGAGTGAAATACTTTCTATACAAAGTGATCATGGAGGAGAATTTGAAAATGAAAGATTTAAAAATTTCTGTAAAGAAAAATGGATTGATCACAATTTTTCTGCACCTAGAACCCCTCAACAAAACATGGTAGTTGAAAGGAAAAACATAACATTAATAGAAGACGCCCGAGCAATGTTGGCAGAATACTCACTTCCTAGATATTTTTGGGCTGAGGCGGTTAGCACTGCATGCTATGTTCTGAATAGGGTGAATGTGAGATCAAATTTGAATAAAACACCCTATGAGTTGCTAAAAGGTAGAACACCTAATTTATCTCATTTGCTTGTATTTGGTTGCAAGGTGTTCATTCATAATAATGGAAAATCTGCCTTAGGAAAATTTGATCCAAAATCAGATGAAGGAATTTTTATTGGATATTCAAGTGTTGGAAAATCTTATAGGGTATTCAACAAAAGAACTTTGTTCATTGAAGAAACCACATATGTTGTATTTGATGAATCTGGATATTTGGAAGAGCCAAATGTTGTTGAAGATGAGATTGAGGAAAACTCCCAAAAGATTGATAAAATAAATTTGGAAGAAAATGTGGAAGAGAATTTGGAAAGAGAAAACCTTTGCCTAGAGATTTGAGATTTTCTAAAAACCACCCAAGGGAATTGATTATAGGTGAACCGAGTGAGGGTGTTAGAGCTAGGCGTGGATTAAACAAGGAAGTCAATCATTCAGCCTTTATTTCAACTATTGAACCCACTAACATTGATCAAGCACTTTCTGATGAATTTTGGATATTGGTCATGCAAGAAGAGTTGAATCAATTTGTAAGAAATGAAGTTTGGAAATTAACTTTAAGGCTAAAAGATCAAAGTGTTGTGGGAACCAAGTGGGTGTTCAAAAATAAAATGAATGACTCAGGAGTAGTCATTAGAAATAAGGCTAGATTAGTTGCTAAGGGGTATAATCAAATTGAAGGAATTGATTTTGAGGAGACTTTTGCCCCTGTAGCTAGACTTGAAGCAATTAGGGTTTTACTTGCCTTTTCCTGTTTTAAAGGTTTTAAATTGTTTCAAATGGATGTCAAAAGTGCCTTTTTAAATGGGGTAATTGAGGAATATATTTTTGTAGAATAACCTCCAGGTTTTGAAAATTCTAAATACTCAAATCATGTTTTCAAGTTAAAAAAGGCATTATATGGATTGAAACAGGCACCTAGGGCTTGATATGAGAGGTTGAGCACCTTCCTACTTGAAAGATCTTTTGAAAAAGGAAGTGTGGATACAACTCTCTTTTTAAAGAAATTTGGAAAGGATATTCTCATTATTCAAATTTATGTGGATGATATCATTTTTGGATCTTCAAATAAAAATCTTTGTGATGATTTTTCTAAAATAATGAGTAGTGAATTTGAAATGAGTCTAATGAAAGATTTAAATTACTTTCTAGGTTTTAGCATTAAGCAACTTGAGGAAGATACTTTTCTTAGTCAAACTAAATATATTAAGGACATCCTAAAAAAATATGAAATGTACAATGCTAAACCTGTTAGTACACCAATGAGTTCCTCAGTTCAGTTGGATAAGGATCTTAAGAGAAAATCTATTAATCAAAAGAAATTTAGAGGGATAATTGGATCTTTACTTTACTTGACAGCTAGCCGACCTGATATTATATTCAGTGTTTGCTTATGTGCTAGATTTCAATCAGATCCAAAAGAATCATATTTGACAGCAGTGAAAAGAATTTTAAGATACTTACTAGGAACTCAGAACTTAGGAATTTGGTATCCTAAATTTAGCTCTTCATTTGAAATTATTGGTTACTCATATTCTGACTTTACAGGCTATAGAGTGGATAGGAAAAGCACTTCTGGAACATGTCAATTCATTGGAAATTCATTAGTTTTTTGGTCCAGTAGAAAAAAAAATTCAGTAGCCCTATCTACTGCAGAAGCAGAATACAATGCATTAGAAAGTTGTGTGGCACAAGTACTTTGGTTAAAACAACAGTTGATTGATTTAGGATTAACTATAGGCACTATTCCAATTTATTGTGATAATACTAGTGCTATTTGCATTTCCAAAAATCCTATTCAACATTCTATAACCAAACACATTGACATAAGGCATCATTTCATAAGGGATCATGTATCCAAGGGAGAAATTGAACTTACTCATGTTTCAACTGAAAAACAACTTGCAGACATTTTTACAAAACCTTTAGCCTTTGATACCTTTAGTACATTAAGAACAATGCTTGATGTTATTGATTTGAATGCTTAAATAAAAATGTTTTTGCAACATTGATATTTATGTTATCTTAGTTTATTTGTTTTAATTTTGTATTGATTTTGTGATTTTTGTGTGTTTTGAATGAGTTTATTTTAGAGTCTGTGGTTTTGCCTTTGTTTTCTATATTTTGAATGTTTAGTTTGTTTTAGTTTGATAAAAAATTCAAAAAATCCAAAAATGTGTGGAAATTGTCCGGGACGAAATTTTTCATACTAGACGATGTATGCAAATTTTATTTTGCAAGAATTCTATTTGTTTTGAGAGTAGTTTCTTTTTTTTAATGTAGTTCGTCTGTACGATGTTATAATCGTCAAGGATGAAATTTTTTTTCTCTCAAACGTCGGGACGATTGAATGCAGCGGTTGAGTGGATAAGACAGTTTTAAATATGAAGTTCGTCCGTACGAATTTTTTGTTATGTTGTAGTTAATTTTGATTTTGGATTGTTTTTGAAATGTGTTTAGTTATTATGAATTTCATTAGTCTTTTTAATCATAATTGTGCTTAAATTAGATTGTGATTTGAGATTAATTACATTAGAAAATCTTATCTTTCTAAGTTTAAAATTTGTATATAACTTGTCATAATTAGAATTTTTAATCTCATGTCTATTCATTTAGACTACATAAAAGTTAATATTATTATTGCAATTTAGATGTTTTCTTATTTTATATTTCTTTGCTCAAGTGATATTTATGCACTTAAAAAAATTTGAAATTTTAGATTATTGATCTTGGAAAGAATTGGTTTCAATTACTCTTGAAAATTGTACAAATAGTACAAAAATCAAAAGGAATGCGCAAAGGTTCGCAAATATGAAAAAGAGGCACAAAATTAGTCCAAAAGATGCACAAAAATGTGCCAAAAATTTGAAAAAGATGCGCAAAGCGCCACATGTGGTAATTCTCTTCTTTCCAAATTCTTTCAATCTCTTAATTCAAATTGATCTTATGTTCATTTATATTCTATTGAACTTTGAAATATAGAATTTTTATTTATCTCTCTTGTAATGATTTTCTATATTCAAATGTCTAAATTGAATCATGTTTTTGATAAATTCCTCTTACTTACAATGTTATATCACTTCTTAAATTCTATGAATTTCGATGATTTACCTAATGTTATTAGTTTTAGATTGCATACCTTATGTCAATCACCATTTAGATTAAATTTTCAAATGAATTTCATATAATTACTTACATTTCTTGTATATTTCTTCTTCACTTTTTGTTGTTATCAAAAAGGGGGAGAAATTATTGTGTTTGTATGTTTTGTTTGTTTGCATTTTGATTTTGTGTATGACTTTTGTTAAAAAAAAAAATTGAAAAACAAAAATATTGTTCTATGCTTCAAAATGCCTCCTTATTTTCATGTATTCATCAATTCAGGGGGAGTTAAGGAGATTTGTTTAAATTGAAATCATACTAACAATAATTGTTTTGCCATCATCAAAAAGGGGAAGATTGTTAAAATAGTTGCTATTTGCATGCTTTACATTTTTTTAACTTGTATAGTTTTGATGATTCCAAACATTATTGTTCAAATGTGAAGTTATCTCCTAACAATTTTAAAAGATTTGTATTTGCTCTTGTGTGTACTAACATTTCAGGAAAATCAAACTCCAGACTACGAATACTTCAAATCAAATTCAACATGAGATACTTTGTGAATTTGAAGCTTGTACTTTTCTTTGAATTAAATTTGAAAAGGAGTGATTGTAATTGAGTGAATAAAAACATACACACACACATAAAGAGATCATATAAAATTTATATTGATCGTACGGGACGTTCAGACAGTTATCTTCTATTGAGCGCATAGAACGAATAGGAACTGGCTTGAAAAATTTCCTAAGTCCTATTCATCCGGGACAAAATTAATTATCGTCCAGGACAATCTGGTCTCTGTAAAATTTTCATTCAGACAAAATTAGTTATCGTCAGAAAACGAGTTGCTCTCTGTAAAATTTTTGTCCAGACGATATTAATTATTGTCCAGGACGATCTGGTCTCTGTAAAATTTTCGTCCAGACAAAATTAATTATCGTCAGAAAACGAGTTGCTCTCTGTAAAATTTTCGTCCAGACGAAATTAATTATCGTCCAAGACGATCTGGTCTTTATAAAAATTTCGTCCAGACGAACCAATTTTCGTCCAGACGATTAACCGACTTAGAACGGTTTTCAGCAGTTTTTTAGAACGACCTAGTAATAACCATTCGTACCGGATGAACTTAGTTCGTACGGGATGATCAGCGTGTATGAAGAAATTTCGTACACATATACAAATAGGGTTGTTTCAAAGCATTTAAGTAAAATTGTCCAGGACGATCCACGATCGTACAGGACGATCCACTGCGTACAGAATTGAAAATTTGCAGTTTTTGAGCTGTTTTTCTTGTCTTTTTAATAAATAGTCCAAATTAGAATGCCATCAAATCTTTTTGTCATTTGATCTTCATGCCTCTTGAGAGAATAGCTAAGGAGAGAGTGTGAGAGTGCATTCAAAGGAGGATTTCTACCACTAGAGCGTGAAGGCTTCACTTGGAGTTCAAAGGTAAGAATCTCTACTTGTGAATTTGAATTACTTCACTCTTTTCCTTCTTCATTCTAGATTTCTTATGAGAAGATCTGTCAAGGAGATCTGGTTTGCTGCCGACACTTGGAGAGTGTGAATAGCCGAAAGGGTCGCTTCCTATACTTAGAGAGTGTGAACAGCTGTAGGGTTCTCTGCCCACACTAGGAGAGTTTGAAAGGACAGAAGGGTTCTCTGCCCACACTAGGAGAGTGTGAAATGACGGACGATTCTCTACCCACACTAGGAGAGTATGAAAGGATGGACGGTTCTTTTCCAACACTGGGGATTGTGTAAAAGAACGACGGTTCTCTGCCGCACCAGGTAGTGGTGAAAAGAGTGTGTTGTAAAGGCTTCTCCGCCTTGCTGTGGGTGCAAAAGGAGAGTCACTATTGGTATTAGTGCAATACTCAGAGGGTGCCTCTGGGGAGTGGATGTAGGTCTGGTTATAGACCAAACCACTATAAATCTGGTATCATTTACTTTACAGTTTTTACGTTTCCACATTTTATTTTTAATTGTTAATAACTTTGTGGTTGAAAAACATTTTCTAGAAAAACTTAAAAGAAAAATTTTCATTTCGGTTCAACTTAAATTCAAAGAGGGATTAATTTTTTTAAAACTACAAATTCACCCCCCTCTTGGTAGCCTTGGGACATTAACTTAGGCTTAACAACCTAATTACTAGACTCAACATCTTCAACCTCCTACACAGGCCCAAATTCACAGACATTCTCGGGAGTGATCCGAGCGATCTCGTTGGTGAACTCTCTATAAATTTCTCAACGAGCATAAAGGGGCTAGAAACCTTCAATCCAATGGTGGAAATCTGTTGGGGTGAAGGTTTCCTTCATACTTGACCGGACTACATATCTAGAAGCTTGGGAGATGAGTTCTTACAATAGATAAGGTCTCAACATATAGTTTTTTCTCTTGAGAAGCTTTAAAAGGGGAAGGTTAATGGTTCTCCTTCATGCACCGAGACCAGAGGATGGCTGGAGGTAGGAGTTCGAGGGGAGTGTAGAGTCCTTTCACCGGAGTTTGATCGGGATGAAGGCTAGGAGAAACTAGGGAGCTTGGAGAAGCTACTAGATCACTCTAAGAGATATTGGGAATGATTTTGGGAGCTGGAATTTGAATGGACATATTTGGTTGACTGCCCTACTATTCAGGTAACTCCCGCGAGCTCGTACGGCTGAGATCAAATGGGTGAGCCATTTGATGGCCTCTAGGTGGAATGGGACATCCTTCCAGAGGTCCATGAGGTTAAAACCAATGGGCCCAGGCTTTTGAAGTTTTTGGATGAGGCCCGAGGTGGAGGGGACCACCAAAGCTCATCCTCCATTGGTTCCGGCCACCACCGGCCAGGGTCTGGGTCAGGCTGATATGGAAAGGTTGATGGGGATGTAGTTAGTTTGAATATGAGCTAAATTGGACCTAGAGGAGTACAATTCATATGGATGGCTCGGGTCAACCCAAACCTGTATGGTTTGGGTCAGTTTGGGCTCAACCTAGGTCAAGTAAGAACATGTGCCAGATGTGGGAGGTAGGTTAGGCTCTAGTGCACCCAATGCAAGTGGCAATTGGGTATGAATTGCCCTGAGCTGGGAGATGTCTTGAGTTGATGTGATTTTGACCAATTTGGGCTAGTATAGAGGTTGACCCAAGTCAGCCCATGGGTTGGGCTAACTAGGGTAGGTATATTTGACCTAGGGCTATCCAATAGAGGTGTTGATTAAGTTTGGTGAAGGCTTGGTTGGTGATTGTATCAACCTAAGGTGGTTATGCCCACTTTGGGTTAGCCAAATTCCTGATCCAAGTTGACTCAAGGTTTAGGTTAGCTAGGGTAGGTGTATTGGGTCAAAGGGGACCTAATGCTACCAATTAGACAAATATTAGAAAATGGCTCAAGGGAAACCTCTCTTTGGGCACTTGGGTCAAGCCAAATGGCTAACCCAAGTAGGCCCAAGGCTTGGGTCTCCAAGGGAGATCTCCTAGGCACCTAATGTGTCACCCAAAGGACTTGGGAAGACTTTGATCAAGAGAATTGAAAGGGTAGGTGTGTATGGGACGATTGATCAAGCTTGGTTGACTTTGTTAACCAAGTTGACTTAGGGTCAAGAATTGAGTTCATTACATTCAAATTGATTATTTGAATTCAATGGAGATGGTCTCATGCCAAAAGTTCATTTGGCTTGAAATAGCCATTTGACTCCTAAAGGGTCATTTTAGTCAACCATGGTTGACTTGGTCAACCATGTCAAACCAATGAGTATGTTTGGTTCCAATATCTCCCTAAAGTCATTTAGGATCCATTGGAATGGAGTTTGGAGTTTGATATTGTTATATTATATTGAATTTTTAGGAAAAGTTCAAAAATCCCCTTAAAGGGTATTTTGGTCATTTTGATCCTGGATTAGTTTTGGGTCAAATTGGACTATGAAAAGGGTAGATAATTGATTTGTGAGTACTAATGAAGTTCATGGGTGTAATTGGGAGGTTTAAAAGGGTCCCAAGGCTAAGATACACTAGATGTCAAGTCTAATGGCATAGGGTGTAAATAATTGAAGGTTTTGTAGCCCTTAGAAAAAGATTAAGTTCCAAGGGCTATGAATATTGGATTGGGCTCAAATTTGGATGGTTGACCCTAAATACATAACTAAAAAATATACAATTCATATACCCTAAATTATAGGTCATTAAGCTGGGTTCCATGGGGTTTGAAAATTCCCCTAGAAAGGGTTTCAGGACCATAGACCTTAGCCATTGGATTTGGTTTGAAATTTTGGAATTGGGTTGAAATTGAGAGTTGAATAACTAAACTTGGCTCATCCACACTAGTGGAGGTCGATTATATAATTGATTGATTGGATGTGTTTTGGAAGTTAATTGAATGTTGATTGGTAGTTGAATTAGGGATTGAATTGCATGGTGGAGTTGAGTTTGATTGAGGTTGAATTGGGCCTTATCTAAGACATATGATTAGGTAGTAGAGATTTCTCAATCACTGGGTCACCAGAAAGAAACCCAAGTGGGTCTTAGTGACCTCATATAGAAATGAGGTCAACATGTAATTATAGTGTTATTATTTATTATTTTGTTACATATGATTATTATATAACGTACAATTTCGAGGAAATCAACATTTTGAAAATCCTAAAAATAATGCTTGCCAACATAAGAAAGGAGGATATTATTACAAATTTGATCCAAGCATTATGATTTTGATGATAACTAAAAGTTTGTTAGGGTTGTTATGCCCTTCTGAACTAGTCTGAGGCTAACCAAGAAGGGGTGAATTAGTATTTTTAAAAAGTCTTAAGATTTTAAAAATAAATAATAGATTTTAAACATACAATTAACCACAAAAAATTAAAGTACAAATTTTAAAACACAAAAAAGTAATAAGAAAGAACACAAGATTTATAGTGGTTCAGTCAACTTGACCTACATCCACATCTTGGAGACACCCTCGTCAAGTATTGCACTAAACCTTCAGTGACTCTCCTTTTGCTCCCACAACAAGGCGAAGAAGCCCTTACAAATTCTTTCCACCATCCCCGTGAGGTAGAGGACCTTAAATTCTTTTTCAACCTCCTGATGAAGGCAAAGAACCTAGGATCCTTTTACTCCATCCTGAAGTAGGTAGAGAACCTGATATGATGCTGATGATCATCTCCCTAGAGCTACCAAGGAATTAAGGATGAAGCTTAAAGAAGATGAATGACTCCTTACTTGGAGCAACCTTTGTGATTCCCCTCATAAGATTCTATCTCTCTCTCCTAAACTCACATTCTTCTTCTATAAGCTCCCTTAGATTAGGACTTCAGTAGAAGATGTTATCATCAGCAATTAAGAGATCTTAAATAGGAGGCCTCAAATAAAGCCCTAATTTTTAGCTTATCGTCAAAGATCATCCATGATGATATGTTGACCATCTTGTATGATTAGTATAAATTATCCCTTCCATCCAGGACGATCTGGGTTTCCTATATGATTAGAATATAAAGTTTACTCTAATCATTCAGGATGAAGTGTACAAGGCCTTGTACGATTAGATCAAATATATAATTTCATCCAGGAAATAGTTCGGGACATCCAAGAGATAAATCAGGATGATATGTGGAAATATAAACTATCGTCTAAAACGATGTTGTGATCATCCTGTATGATTAGTTTAAGATCAGACATTATAGTCCAGTTGATTATTAGAGACATCCAAGACACTGAGGATAAAATTAAGGTTTTTTTTAAAGATCGTCAAGTACGATTCTACGATTATTCTAGATGATATGATCGATCAATCTAACCCTTTATTATTATTATTATTATTATTATTATTTTATTGTTTTTGATCAATCTAACCTTAACTACATCCTAATCATCTAATCAATTTAGGCATGATTATTACAAATTTTCCAGGATGATCAACATCAGCATGTATGATTAGTTTAAATTTAAGAGTTATAAAATCTTACCTAAATGAGTTTGGCAGCTGGTTTTTGTGATTTAAGTATATTATCTAAGACGATGGAAGTATCATCCAAGATGATTTGCTTAATAAGGTTTACTTGACCTAGATGCCCTAATTAGGGTTGTGAGCTCAATAGATCGTCCAAGATGATAAAAAATCATATTGTATAATTTGGTTAGAAAAAATAATTTTCTCCATCTCCCTTTACTCTCTCCCTTGAGTGTGTGTGTGTGTGTGTGTGTAAGCTTACTTAGCTTAAAGATCCACCACATTACAATTGACTCAAGAAAAGATAGAAAATGCATTTAAATTAAAATTACATAGTTTACTCAGTCCTAGTATACCCAATCTTAAGCCCGCTTGAGAGTGAGTTTGTGGACTTGAAATGTTAGTATTCAATAGAGAAAACAAATATGCAACAAACTTTAATTATTAGGAGAAAACATAGTAAATAAAAATAATAATATTTGTTATCATCAAAAATCACAAAACTTGGGCCTAGATTTGGAACAATCTTTCCCTTTTTTATGATCATAAACATTATTGTTAAAAGCTTTCAAAGGTGTTTTTCTATTCCCTAAACTCCCCCTTACTAAGTTAATTCTTTGTAAAATAGGGGAAGTGATAAAAGAAAATTATTTTTTTATGTAAAAGAAAAAATAGAATAACTTAAACAAAATAACTAAGTTAGTACATAATAATAAGCACTAAGTAAAAATAACTTTTATAGCCACATAAGCTTTTATAAACATACCTACTCCCCCTTTTATCATCAAAAAAAGGACGAACTATAAAACACTAGAAAGAAAAAGTTAAGTATAACAGGAAGATCGAACAAAAATAGAAAACCAACTAAAAGTAAAAGGGACTATGATTAGAAGGAGATGGTGATGGTGGTGGTGGATATAAAGGGTGGAGAGAGGAGAACTGATCATAGAGACATTCCATGTCCTAGTCGTGCTGCTACTGTTGATGTATAAAGTAATCATCAAAATGAGCTACAAGTTGTTGTTGTGCTATGAACTCTTTAAAATGATTTATGTTATGGGTGTTCTGCTGCTGCTTCTCCATTACATAAGACTCAAATATAGCTTCCCACTAATCAAAATGTTGTACCAGTTGATTGTGTTGTGACTACTGGTGGAGAGGAACAAGTTCAGGAATAGCTTCTTCCTCTGCTCCCACAACCTCCTCGTGCTCCAGATGGTGATAAGTGTTGTGAAGGATGTGGATGGAGCTATTGGTGTAGAAGGAAGATTGATAATTTAGTGGGGTAGGATACTGAAGGTTGTACTTAGTTTTAAGAACATAAGCAATGATGTGTCCTAGGGCCAAATTTGGTTTTCTCTTATGTCTGGTATCCTTAATGTTAGTGAAGTGTTCAATGTATCGGAATAGAAGATCAGTAGTATTGAAATCTATATGAGCCATTATATAATAAATAATGATGGAGAGTATAAGAGTAATGTGAATGTGGTCACTAGCTTTTGGAATTACATAAGTTCTAAGTGCATGTTGGATGGTCCTAACATTTTTTACTAATGAACTAGAGGCACCATCATGGAAAGTGACATTGGTGTTTCTTAGATACTGATTAATAGGCTCCAGTTGAAATCAAGATCTAAAGCCAAAACATGAAGCTTATCTCTAGTGGTGGAAAGTTTAAGAATTGTATTGCAGTCCTCATAACTTATTTCTACATGTCATTTGTTGACATATGATTGAAGTGTAGTGTAGGTAGAGTTAAGTCTAAGGCTGGAAAAGAACTCATACAAAAGTTCAGAATTGAAACAGAATGTGAGGGTCATAATGAAGGTAAGGGTTGTATGGGCGAACAGATCTAGTACTAGATAGGTCAGTATGTAAAGATTGATTATCCTTGAGGGTGTAATCCCTATAGATTTATGCCAAAGGTAAGCATCTTGATTAGCTACCTCAATGAAGCGAGGATTTATAGTTCCCCTGAAGGAACTTCCAATCAGTAACCTAGAATGTTTGCCACCAGCCATAGAGAAGATTTTAGTGTTAGGGATTGAGGAAAGAAGTTTCGGATTGAGGAAAAAAGCTTTAAATCAACCTATTTATAAAGAGTTGTCCAGATTGTCCAGGATGATTATGATATCGTCCAGGACGATTTGAGTAACAATGACGTCTAAGATGATTGGTCAAACAGGCAGTCATATCATCCAGGATGATCAAACATAATACAGTACAATTATAAACAAGCAATCATCCAAATGAGTATGCTTGTACGATCGTTGAATGGCTTGGTCGACTAAGGAAAACACATGTATCCTCCAAGATAATGAGTCATTAAGGATCGTACCAATTGCATTAAAATCATCCAGTCGTTTGTGCCCTATGGATCATTTAGGACGATTATGGGATCGTCCACTACGGTCACCTGTAATAGGTGCAGATCAATTGTTGGATGGAAGATGAGTAGAAAATTAATGGTATCATCCAGGATGATATTATATCGTCCAACATGTTGTGAGTAAAAAACTAAAAAATTTGAGGATGGATAGAGCTGATCAGAAGAGGTTCTAAAAATAAAAAATAAGTAAAAAAAATAACAAAAATAAGTAAAAACATAATGAAAAATGATAAAAATAATAAAAGAGCAAAAATAAGAGTTTTTTTAATCAATCATCATTTAATAAATAACAAAGTTACCATAATTTTATATTTAAAAATAGTAAGAAATGAATTAACAATGCTGAAATCCAAAAAATAGAAGAACAACCGATCTTGTTAACCCCAGCTCAGACTCCTCACAGGTTAAAAATCTTTTGAAAATAACAATCTAACTCAGAAAATAAATCATATAAGAAAAGTGATCTGTTTAAAACTTCATTTCAGAAAAATATCTGATAGAATAATATAATAAAGTAATTAGTCAAAATCATGAGTTTCAAATATCAAGTGTTTGAAGATATCAAGTGACACAAGAATTCTTCTAAGATATAAAGATTTGAAAGAGACTGAAGCTTATTTCTTTGGAGGCTCGTTTTGTGCCTCTTATTAGTTATTTGGTGCACTTTGTGCATCTTTTGATTTTACATATATATTATGTATCTCTCAACTATTTGGAGATCATTGTGCTTCTTTTTAATTTTTTTGGGGCTCGTTTTATGCCTCTTATCATTTTTGTGAGCTAGCTCCCTATCGAAACCTTTAAAAACTCTTAGTTGTGAGAATATTTTCCTGATATAAGAGAAAAAAAAAACTCACTACCTAATATAAGGAAGAATAAACCATAAATCATAATCATATTCATATTATAAATGCAACAACCTAATAAAAATAAAACTTAAAAGTGATTTAATGACTTTGAATATTAGTCATATGAGATAAATTACTGTAAGAAGATAGAAAAAATCTCAATTTAAAAGACCAACTTTTAATTTGAAATAAATTTTTGCTTCAAAGATAAAATTACATCGCTAAAGTAGTTATAGGAAGAGAAAAAATCAACGGTGTTTCTTCCTTTAAGTGATTTAATGAGGTCAATAATCATTTACAAATTTTCAAAACCAAAAATAAGAAAAAAATGTCATTTAAGAAATCAATACCAGTAGTGACCATTGACAAAAAAAATTGAAAGAAAAAATAATAGAAAAAATAAAAATGGAAAATATAAGTACATAAATAGAAACAAATATGCAAACAAAAACAAAAGAAAAATAAAAAATAGAAAACAACAATTTTAAGCATTAATATCTATGACACTTAATCTGGTTCTCAAGATGCTGAAAATTTCAAAGGCTTGTGGTTTCGTAAAGATACCAACAAGTTGGTTTTAAGTGGTTACATGGTGTAGCTTTATGTCTCATTTGGTAACATGGTCCCTAATGAAGTGATGCCCTATATCAATATGTTTGGTCTTAGAGTGTTGGATTGGGTTCTTTAAAATACTGATGCACTAGTGTTATCACAAATAATTGAATAATCCCAAATCTAGAATTTATTTCTTTAACTAGAGGACTTAGGTCACACAACTTCTTAAGGCAATGTACTCAGCTTCAGTAGTGGACTTAACAACTGAGTTCTATTTTTTACTAGACCATGAGATTAAGGATTGTCTTATAAATTGATAAATTCCAGAAGTACTTTTTCTATCAACTCGACATCCCATAAAATTTGAATAAAAATATCCTATTATTTTAAAAGAGGTGCTATGCATAGGATATCAGATTCCTAAGTGAGGGGTTACTAAGAGATACCTAAGAATTCTCTTAATAATAGTCAAGTAAGACTCTTTTGGATTAACTTGAAATCTAGAACAAAGATAAATACTAAATATAATATCAGGTCTACAAGTAGTCAAGTAAAGAAGTGATCCTCTTATCCCTCTATATTTCTTTTGATTAATATATTTACCATTTGAATCCTTGTTAACTGAACAGTGGAACTCATGGGAGTGTTCATTGGCTTAACTTTATCCATCTCATATTTCGTAAGGATGTTCTTAATGTATTCTGATTGATTAAGAACAATTTCATCATCCTTGTGCCTTATGCTAAACCCCAAAAAATAAATCAGTTCTTCCATCATACTCATTTCAAAATTTTTACTCATTATTCTTGAGAATTCATCACATAAATTTTTATTGGAAGATCCAAATAAAATATCATCAACAAAAATTTGAACAATCAGTAATTAATCTCCTGCCTTTTTTAGAAATATGATGGTGTTGATGTTCACCTTAACAAAAGATCTTTCTAGTAGGAATGTGCTTAGCCTTTTGTACCATCCTCTAGATGCTTGTTTAAGTCCATATAATGCCTTTCCAAATTTGAACACATGATTGAAAGATTGTGAATTTTCAAAGCCTGAGGGTTGTTCAATATACACATCTTCCTTTATTATCCCATTCATAAAGACACTCTTAATATCCATTTAATACAGTTTGAATCCCTTAAAACAACCAAAGGCTAGTAGCACTCTAATACCTTCCAATCTAGTTACAGGGGCAAAAGTTTCTTCAAAATTAATCCCTTCTATTTGATTATATCCCTTAGTCACCAGTCTTGCCTTATTCCTCACTATTACTCCAAAATCATTCATTTTATTTTTGAAACAATCAAAGGCTAGTAGCACTCTGATAGCTTCCAATCTAGTTACAGGGGCAAAAGTTTCTTCAAAATTAATCCCTTCTATTTGATTATACCACTTAGTCATCAGTCTTGCCTTATTCCTCACTATTACTCCAAAATCATTCATTTTATTTTTGAAAACCCATTTATTCCAACCACACTCTGGTCCTTAGGTCTTTCAACTAGCTCCCAAATATCATTCCTTACAAATTAATTTAGTTCTTATTGTATTGCTAAAATCAAGAACTCATCAGATAAGGCTTGATTTATGTTGGTGGGTTCAGTCATTGAAATAAAGGTAGAGTGGTTTACCTCTTTTCTAAGCTCATGCCTAATTCTAACACCTTCAAATTAGTCTCAAAAGATCAGTTCTTTAGAATGAATTGAAGAATATCTCTATTCTCAAGATAATGTATTTTCAGACTATTTTTTTGTCCAAATTTTCATATTCCAATCCTTTGGTAACTTTTATAACCTCCCATTATAGGAAATTTATCAATTACTGATTGTCTAGACCAGCAGTTCTCCAGCCGCCGGTATTAACGGCGGTTTACTCAGTGGTATGACCGCCGATTTTTATCGGCGGTTGGATCGGCTGTTATGTTAAATATAGCTACCGAAAATAGCGGCGGTCCATACACCACCAGTTAAACTGTCAGCGTTAAATCTTACCAGCGCGTAATCGGCAACTCAAACCGTCAGTGTTTACCTAATATGTTTCCAGCGGTCGGAACAGCCGGATAGCCGCCATAAAAGGCCTTAGAATAATCCATCCCGAGCCTTCCATTTCATTTCTTTGTATTCTCTCTCTCTCTCTCTCTCTCTCTCTCTCTCTCTCTCTCTCTCTCTCTCTCTCTCTCTCTCTCTCTCTCTCTCTCTCTCTCTCTCTCTCTCTCTCTCTCTCTCTCTCTCTCTCTCTCTCTCTCTCTCTCTCTTGCATGGCGCTCGCCTCTGTCTCCTCCAACCTCTCCCTCTCGAGATGCCTCCTCCGGCCACCGACGAGCTCCCTTCGGCCACCGAGAAGTTCCTCCAAATGAAGCCTCCACTCTGGCAGCCGAAGGCTCTCCTCGCTCCCGTCGCTTTTCCTCTGAGGTTTACATTTTTTTATGCATTTTGTTTATATTTGGGTTAGATTACATTAAGGATTAGTCTTAAGTCAATATCTTTTTTCTTTAGTCATGGATGTTCTCACTAGACATTTGCGAGAGGATGTACCTTGTTGTATGCTTTTTGTTGATGATATTCTTCTTGTAGATTTGGGTTAGATTACATCAAGGACCAGTCTTAAGTCAATATCCTTTTGCTTTAGTCATGGATGTTCTCACTAGATATTTGCGAGAGGATGTACCTTATTGTATGCTTTTTGTTGATGATATTCTACTTCTTGATAACACTATATTACATTAAGGATCACTCTTAAGCCAATATCTTTTTGCTTTAGTCATGGATGTTCTCACTAGACATTTGCGAGAGGATGTACCTTATTGTATGCTTTTTATTAAGGATATTCTACTTGTTGATAAAACTAGATTATATCAAGGATCACTCTTAAGCCAATATATTTTTGCTTTAGTCATTGATGTTCTCACTAGACATTTGCGAGAGCATATACCTTGTTGTATGCTTTTTGTTGATGATATTCTACTTGTTGATAAGACTAGAGAGGGAGTTGATGGTAAACTTGAATTATGGAGGTCAACTATAGAGTCTAAAGGTTTTCGCTTGAGTATATCTAAAACTAAAAATATGAAGTGAAATTTTATTAGTAATAGACCTAGTGAGGGGTTTGTGACTTTGGGCGATCAAGTAATTAATAAAAACACATGTTTTAGATATCTTGGATCTTTTATTCAGAGTGATGGTGAAATAGAAGGGGATATTATCAGCACAATTCAAGTTGGATGGTTGAAATGGAGGAATGAATCAGACTTGTTGTGTGATAGAAACGTCCCCCTCAAACTTAAGGGAAAATTCTATAAGACAGTAAGAAAACCGGCGATCACTGGCGCTAAGACCGCCAGAACATAACCGGCAGTATAAACCACCAGAAAACTGTCGGTGAAGGAAACCACTAGAAAAACATAGTCGATAAAGGTTTTCTATGCCATTTTTCTAGCGGTTTATAAACCGTCGACAAGCCGCCAGTGTTTTTCAAAACCATCGAAAAACAAGTAGTAACCGCCAGTCCAGACCGCCGGTAATGAGTGGTTTTCCTATAGTGCCATCTTCATCTACGTGAGACTCTTTATAATTATTAGATTCATCAAACACAATATGAGTGGTCTCCTCTACTATCAGTGTTCTTTTATTGAAGACACTATAAGATTTTCCAACACTCGAGTAACTTAGGAATACTCAATCAGATTTTGGGTCAAACTTTTCTAGTTGAGATTTCCCATTATTTAGAACGAATACTTTACATCCAAAGACATGGAGGTGATAGATATTGGGTGTCCTACCCTTCAGAATTTTATAGGATGTCTTGTTCAATTTGGATCTAACATTTACCCTATTCAGAACATAACATGATATATTCACCGCTTCTGCCCAAAAGTATTTTGAAAGCGAGTATTTAACTAACATGGTTATACAAGCTTCTACTAGGGTTATATTTTTCTTTTAAGCTACCATGTTATGCTGAGGGGTCCTAGGAGCTGAAAAGTTATAATATATCCCTTGCTCCTTACAAAAATATTAAAAATTTCATTCTCAAATTCTCCTCCATGATCATTATGAATTGTCACAATTTCATAACTTAACTTCCTTTAAATTCAAGTGAAAAAAGACTTAAACGCCTCGAATGATTAACTTTTATGAGATAGGAATCTAAACTATGTAAATCTCGAATAATCATTAACATTCACATAGCCAAAGATTTTTCATCCTAAACTTACAGTACTGACAGGTCAAAAGAGTTCCATGTGTTGGACTTCTAAGGGTTTGCTAGTGAAAATATTTTTAATTAAAGGGAAGGAGGATTTGACTTGCTTTCCTAACTGTCATGCATTACACAAGTGATCCTTAGTGAACTCTAGTTTAAGTATCCCTATTACTAAGTCTTTTGTGTGATCTTTCTAAGGCTTTTCATACTAGCATGATACAACCTCCTATACCACAATAAAGATTTATCAGCAATAATTTTTAAGCAAAATAAAGCAGCACATTCAATATTATTTAAATCAAGCATGTAGATATTGTTGATCATTTTTTCCTACAAAATAATATTATTATTTAAGTTTATAATACAGTAATTTGTCAAAAATTATATACTGAAGCCTTTTTTCACAGAGCTGACTGATACTGAGCAGGTTGTGTTTTAATCTATCTATAAGTAAAATATTTTCAATGATAAAATTCTTTAAATTACCAATTATACCTAAGTCAACCACTTTCTAGGTGGTGTTATCTCTAAGTGTTGCCTTGTCTCCTGCCTTGGCCTCTGTTGACCTCTTTTTAAACCCGGCCACTTTCCATGGGTCTAAATAGGCTGAATTGACTAAGTCAAACTTTGACTTGGTCAATCCATGCCTTAATGGGTCATGGTGACCCATTAAGACCCATTAGAGCTCAAGTCCAAATCAAATCCATCCAAATCCCATCTTGAGCTCAAAACCCTCACCCCATGGACCTAATTGACTAGGTTGACCAAGTCAACCCTTTACTTAGTCAACCCAAGTCATAATGGGTTAAATATGACCCGTTAAGAGTCCATTAATACCCAAATTAATGCCTAATTGATTGAGAATCAATTTGAAATTAAAACCATGGCCTCCTAAGCTTGGTTTCCCTCCTAATGACCCTCTGATTCAATCCAAGCCGTCAATAATAGGGTTAGGAGGTTTAAATAGGAGAAAATGAGTCTAATTTAGGACTTTTGCATTATTCTCCAAATCCAGGAGCTCCCAACCCGAATCCCTTTGTGTGAGAGTTCCTGAGACTTCCCCCCACCATTCTTGACCCAATCCCGACGATTCCCACCGGTCGGCGGTGAGATTCCGGCGATCCGAAGCTAAATCCGGTCAAGACCTTGATCCGACTGATCCGTAGCTCGTTTGGCCGAGGATTCAAGAAGGAAAACGTATGAGGACAGTCTACAAGTGCAACCATATAAAGATTTCGAAGATCCAACAGTTAGATCTTCTTAAAACCATTAGAATAGATCAAACACTTAGATCTAAATAGATTTTTGTAGGCTTCTAATTGTATCAAACCAATAGTCCCCCATGATTTCTATTCATATATATATGCTAAGTTTAAAATTTTACAAAAAAACCATCGAGCGGATTGAGAGAACGAGGCGTTTTTCTTTTTAGGGTTTCGGTCCGGAGAGAGCAAGCTCTCTAAGCGGTCTGGACCGTTGATCCCGCCGATCAACAGTCCAGATGTGAAATTTCTGCGGTCAGGATTGACCGCGTGCCTCCAGCCGCGGTTAAGTGCGCCACGTGGCGCGACCTGGTCCGCCCGTCCGAACCGTGCGGATCCAACGGCCGGCACGAGCCGCCAATGTGTTTAAGTGACGCCCCGTCACTTGACCACCGCCGTAATCATCGGACAATGATTGGCGACGGCGCCAATCATTGGCCAGGAACCGCGCGTCCAACCGGGAGGCGCCACGTGTCCCACCGCCAGTTTTAATATTAAAAAATTATTTTAAATTATATTTTAAGTATGTTTTAATCCAGAAATCTTCAAAAATTTGCCAAAAAATTATTTTTTATCCATTTTTTGACGTATAATACCTCGTTGGATTCGTATTGTCATAATCTACATGATAAAATATTTTTTTATAAAAATGACTTATAAATTTTAAATTATTTAAAAAATAGTAAAAATATCTATTTTTAATATTATTTAAATTCTTATTTAATATAATTATTATTATATTTTTATATAATTGTAATTATTTATCACCATAACTATTATTTTGAAATATTAGTTTATTATTCTTTCTTTTCATTATTATTATTATTATTATCATTTAAATATATATAAATGTATTTTTTTATAATTAAATCTTATTTTAATTATTTTACTTAGTTTAATTACTTAGGATATTATTAATTAATGAAATATTATTCCTTTTATATATTTTGAAATTACTTTAGATTTAAGAGCTATTAAGTTATTATTTTATGATATTTTAATAATTATTTTTTAAAAAAATCTATTTATTGCTTTAAAATTTAAAAAAAATCATAACTTTCCCGTTTTAAGTACGCTGTCAACGCACAGCTCCTTGTTTTGAACGTATTTGAATTATGTATAGTCTAAAGTTGTATTTGATCAGAAGTATTGGGTATGTTAGTGATTATTTTCAAAACAGCATAACCACTATTTTAAAAATACCCTAGTATTGTTTTAAAAACTTTGAAAAATCATATCTTTTCCGTTTTAAATCGGATTTTGGCGTGCGACCCCTCATTCTTCTCAAAAAAATGAGGGATTTATTTTTAAATTATTTTTAATATCCTTTACTGCCTGTTTGGTTAGATTCCTATTTGGATTGGCTTAGGGGATTATTTTAATATTATTTATATAATTACCACTATAATTATTTTTAAATTAAAAATTATTTTGAAACCTTGCATGGGTGGTCAGTTGATCTCCTCTATAGTTATATAGATATGAATTGATCTAATTTTAATTAGATTATTTTCTAAAAATTATATCTAGTTATAATTATTTTGAGTATTTGCAAAATTACCTATATTACTAAATTAACCTAATTTCGGGAGATCCTCTAATGCATAAAATTTTAAACATGGATTCTATGTGTGAAGAGCAAATCACGGGGGAGAGGGTTAGTGGATGGTTGGATTCCAATCATTCACTAATCCCTTCATTAGTTATATTTTTTTCTTGTATCATAGTCTGCATGTATAAGATTGCACCACGATCACTTAGTTTAGGCTCTCCTAGATCTAAGGACATGGCTTGTTTATTGTTTTTATGTATTTCTCATGCATTATTACCTCAAGGGTTAGTATAAACTGTATTTGAAACCCAAACAACTTAGTGACACCTTAAGGACAAAAATTAAAGGACGTGTCTAGCGAACTTAGAAATTTTCTAGGGGCTAGGATAGATCATTGGTTAACATGAAAACTTCAACATTTGAACTTAGGAACATCATAAACCTCCCAGAAGTTTCTAGGAATTTTTAGGGCTTGTTAGACCCCTTAACTAACCAGCCATAATTAACCTACTAATTAAGGCCCCGATACCTTCTGAAAATTACAATAAATACATTTTAGGTCAGAAAATTACCCATAATACCTTGAACTGACCCGAATCTGATCCTTTGCCTTAGATAAATAGGACTCCTCATTTTGACTTTAGGTTGACCCCTAATTTGACCATAGGTGGAATTTACCATTTTGCCCCTAATAAATCATTAAAAATTATTAAAAATTCCAAATTTTCAACAAACACTTGAGAACACTTTCTCTGGTCATTCCTGACCTTTGGGGGTGATTTCAATCAGATTGGAGTTGATTTAGATCAAAACAATAAAATCAGCCTTTTATTAAGAAATTTAGAAAATTTCATAAATACCCTGAACTTAGAAAACTCATAACTAATTATAAAAAATTTCAAATTAGGCAAACTCACTTGCATTGGACTCCAATTAGGGTCTAGTATTCATTAAAACTCTTAGGTTTTCATAAATTGGCATAGATTAGAAAGTCAACATTTTGGTCAACCGTAGTTCATTTAGGGCCCGAAACTTCTAAAATTCATAACTTTGCCTAGAAAACTCCGATTTCAGTGTACTACCTGGCTAGCTACTCCTCTTAAGATCTAGTATTTTCATAAAATATTAGGAGACCAAAACCTAACCCATTTTCTATAGTGACTTTTTGGACCCTTAGCTCAGTTCCTAGGAGGACCCGGAACTTTCTAAAATTGGTTAATATCACTCACTTTAAATATCAGTATCCTCAACTCTTAAAACTGATCAACAAACTTAAATAATTAAAATGGACCCTAATCCACTAATATTTAAATTTCAACTAAAATATCCTTTTTAGACCCCCAATAAACCTGAACTCTAGATAACTTTAACTAATTACCCTGCTTAGGACCTATCCAAACCACACCAGCCTTATACACACATAGAATGATTTGCTAGACCACTTCTAGATCTAGGTTAGGCCGCTGAGTTTTATTTTTCTGTTGTGTGCCGGAGCTTTCCGTGGTTTTCATTGCATGCTGTTTGAAAATTGCTGGTATGTTTGCTTACTTTTTCTGCACTCTGTGGATGATGTGATGTGCGCTAGATTTACCCCTAGGTTAGGAACATCATATATATATATATATATATATATATATATATATATATATATACACACTGTTCTTCCGTGTAGGTGGCCATGCTCAAGCTAATAAAAGGGGGGCACCATTATGATTTCTAATGTTGTGTTATGCAGATTCTTGCTCAGCCCCCCTGATATAATGAGGGATAAAATCATTAAATAATTATAACTGCTATAGATAGAGCTGCTTAGCCCTCAGAGCATGGCTTGGCACAGGGTCAATGATTTGAGCATTTTTTTTATTTCCATATAAACTACTTGGGATGATTATTAGGATAACCATGCAAGTCCTTTAAAAATTTTTTTTCTACTTTATATTTGATGTAAAAATTTGTAATAATAATTAAGAGTTGTGAAATTGATATTTGAGTTGGGATATCCTTATTCAGCTCGAATCCCAAAAGAAGAAGACATCTCTAAAGGGGGGAGTTTTCTTACATTTGGGAGATAGAGTTGGATGGCTTTAGATATCCAAAGAGAAAAGCCAATCATCCCCAAAAGGGAGGATTGTCTCTTCGTTTGGATATTCAAGCCACGACGGATCTAAGGAGTCCAAGGAGGAGAAATCCAAAGAGTCCAAGGAGGAGAGATCCAAGGAGTCCAAGGAGGAGAGTTCCAAGGAGTCCAAGGAGAAGGAGACACCCAGAAGACTGAAGACCAATATCCCACTCAAAGTCATTTGCGTCTGTCATAGGCTTAGAAATCCGGGTTGTTGGCAGTGGTGCCCGGTCACTTTATTTTCTGCTTATCTGGGTTGTAATAAGGGCAATTTGCCTATGGCCAATTAGTTGATTATTCTGGATTTATATTGATGTGTTTACCCGATTGTGCAGTAGAATTGCCTATTTTTCCTAGGTTTCTTTCTTGCATGCCACTTTTGTTTTTGCCTGGATTCCGTTAGGCTCTTTAAGGAGTATAAAAAAAAATCTTCTACTCATAACTAATCTTTAAAATTTTAAGTTCTAAATAACATAGAAACTTAACGAACTTAGGGAATTGCCGGAATCGTCCGGGGTCGCATGCATTTTATTGCATTTCTTCTTTTCCTTGTTATAAGACATCTCCCTGCCTGCGGGTAGAGTCTGGATAATCTGGCCTATGAGGATGAAGTGCCGGACTTAGGGAGACTCAGTCTTTTCAAAAAATTATTTTTTTATAAGCCTGTTTTTTAAAATTCTATAGCATTTATGAGCTGACATTTCAACTAGCATGCATTGTATTAGAAACCAATTTAATTAAAATTTAATTGCATTAGTTAGAAGCATTTGACCCACATAAGTCCAGGACCACTTAGGAAATTCTCTAGATGTCTGTCCTATTTCTAATAACTGTACCACCCACCCATCTTTCATAACTGAATTGATAGCATGGTTTTAAAGTGATTAGGTGGTTAGCTGGCTCCCCAATCCAGGCCGGGGTAAGTCCAGGTTTTTGCACTACATTAGCTAGGACACGGGTCTTAGTGTTTCGTAGAGCACTAAGCCCAACCTAGATTTAGGATTCAAGGCTACTACATTCGGTCTCGTAGTATGCCTTAAATTGTAGGCAGGTCCCTTCCTTTCAGGGACTATAAATCCTACTTTTTCATGACACAGGATGACGTCACCTCTATCTTTTCTCTAATGCATATGATCGATTGCTTGTCTTTCTTTCTCCAGTTCTCTTTAGTACCCTAGAGCCTCCGAATGCTGGTACGAGCCACGCATGTTGACTCAGCCATTTGGACCTTTTTTCCTTTTGGATAGGATTTCCTAGTCTATACTCATGTGCCAATCCCACTTTAGGAGAGGATAATGTATGATCCTTAATCGAGAGTTTTCTCAGGCTCCGGCTTGGGATGTAATTAACCACGGGGGCTTGCGCCCGTGGGAAACTCGGTCCCACATCTACTAAACCCCATTCGAACTGTTATATCGGGTGGGGGAAACCCGTGACTAGGTCGTGTATATTACTACCCATCGGGGTGTGTTGGCGACAGCCTCTATCCTCAATGGTTAGTTGTATGCACGATCCAATATGTCCCTTTCAATTGACTCGTTTGCGCGGTGCTCTTTCGGAGGTCCACAGCCTCCAACAAAATGAATTGATCTACATCTTTAGTCATATGTCTTGAATATTTTCTATCCAGATATCACATGCTTTCACAAGGCCTTCTCCCTTATAAAATCATCTGATGTTAGATTTGGGAACCTAAATAGGTTTGGGTCCCATCTTGTGAAAAGAAGAATATAATGTATGCATAATATGCTATAAGTTTTGAACTTTAGGTCTCCACACCTAATATATACTACGGTGAATGGTGTAAGTGTGAGAGAAATATTCTAACATACTCAAGAAAAATATCTAACACCAGAAAAGGATTAACTAATCTATTCAGGTTATTGTGCAGCTTCCTAGGTTTAAATGATAAATGCTAATCTGATGGACTGTGAAACTCAAGCATTATTGATATTTTTTTATATTCTTTGAAAGTAGTTAATTTAACTTCTAAAAATAATATGCTTTTCATTCAACTAGTCAAATTCATCCAATAAAGTCATATGATTGCTATCCAGATCTTTCCTTGGAATTTTATGTTCTTTTTGTAGATTTTAAAATTCAATTTTGAGACTAGCATATAATTTCTTGAGCTTCCTATATGAACAATAAATTTTTTTAGAAACTTTAAGTAATTAACTATAAGTAAGCTCACATATCTCTTCTTGATCAAAGTGATCTATACGTTTATCAGCCATTAAAGACATGTTTGTTACATCCTCTTTAGCTTCAGTTTCAGAGGAGTCTAATGCTAAGTCCGCCTAGAAAGTCTTTTGGATCCCTTTCTTGTCCTTCCTGAACTTATGCTTTTTTTTACTATTCTCCTTGCTTGGGTGAGCTTTCAGAGTTAGGTAGTCAGACTTCATATACCCTGGCTTCCTGTATTCAAAACAAACAACGTTAAAAGAAACTTTAGATTTCTAATAGTTATTACATTTGTTCTATTTCTGATGATGCTTTTGCTTTTTCCTTAAGAAGCTCTTAAATTACATAGTAATTAAAGCAATATCATCATTTTGAGAATCAAAGGAATCAATGTCAGAATCATTTGCCTTTAAGGCTACATTTTTCTTCTTTTTCTTCTCAAATGCATGAACCTGCCTTTAGTTTACTCATTGCTCGTAAGCAATTAGTGATCCAAGTAAGTTATCGATTGAATAAACATTTAAATCTTTAGATTCAGTAATGACAATAATTTTTGCATCATAGGAAGAAGATAAACATCTCAAAATTTTGTTAATTTTTTCATAGTTTGTGAGTTCTCTTCTTAAGGCATTGAGGGATGTAATAATTTGTGTAAACCTATTATACATTTCAGAAATTGATTCGCTAGCATTCATGCAAAAAAGTTCATAATCATGCAAAAGAATATTTAGCTTAGATTGTTTAACTTTATTTGTACCTTCATAAGTTATGCATAATCTATCTCAAATTTCTTTTCTAATAGAACAAGTAGAAATACACATATAATTTTCAAATTTTCAGGCATTAAAAAAAAGTTCAAACATTTAGCATTAAGTTGTGTTAGATATCTATCATCAAAAATTCATTCAATAAAAGGAAGTTCAATTTTCATGCCATCAACAAATTTAAATGGTGCAAAATATCCATCCTTAACAAACATCCACATGCGATAATCAATTTATTGTAAAAAGGTGGACATACGAGTTTTCAAAAAAATTAAATTGTATATTATCAAAAAGAGGTGGTCTTGTAATTGAATATTCTTTTGTGATGTTTCTATTTCCAAAGTTAGCCATGAATCTTAATTCACAAGTTTTTTAAAACTTGATTTAATGAATCTCACTCTGATACCACTTGAAAGTTCGTTAGGCTTATTAAGCCCTGCTCGAGACAAATTAAAAGGGGGGCTTGAATTAGTAGTTTTTTATATTCTTAAAATTTTTTTGAAAACTTGTTGAATATTTTAAAATAAACAAGATCAACCCTTGATGTGAAAGTGATTAATAAAATAAATCAGAGATGTTAACCATATAATCAACCACATAAAATTAAAGTGTGAAAATTAAAACATGAAAAAGTAAAGATAAAGAAAATAAGATTTATAGTGGTTCGGTCAAGTTGACCTACGTCTAGTCCTTGGAGAAACTCTCTCCAAGTATTGTACTAAACCTTTAGTGACTATTCCTTTTCCTCTCATAGCAAGGCGGAGAAGCCCTTAGAAACTCTTTCCAACGTCCCGGTGACGTAGAGAACCTTGAATCCTTTTTTCACCCTCCTGGTGAAGGTAGAGAACATGGAATCATTTTACTCCCTCTTAGAGTAGGCAGAGAACCTGATCTGATGCTGATGATCGTCTCCCTAGAGCCACCAAGGAACAATGGATGAAGCTTGAAGAAGAAAAACAAATCTTTGCATGAAGCTTGAAAAATTAATTTTCTCTATCTCCCTTTACTCACTCCCTTGAGTGTGTGTGTATGTGTGCAGTGTTACTTAACTTCATGATTCATCACATTACAATCGACTTAAGAAAAGGTAGAAAATACATTAAAATTATAAACTTGACTCAGTCCTAGTCTACCTGATTTTGAGTTGGCTTGAGAGTGAACTTATGGACCTGAAATAGTAGTATTCAATATAAAAAACAAATATGCAATGAACTTTAATTATTAGGAGATAATATAGTAAATAAAAATAATAATGTTTGTTATCATAAAAAATTATAAGACTTGGGCTCATATCTGTAACAATAAACAAACATTATTGTTTATGTTGATGCTTTATCCTATTTCTGTTATATTTTGTTTTATTCTGTGTATACTAACATTTCAGAAAATCAGTTCACCATTCACTTGTAATTCTGATCAGCTCAAGACTGGGTAGACTATGATTACAATTATTTTTTATTTTTTATGTTTTTTTTTTAGCATATCATGTAATGTGGTGGATATCATTATTGAGTAACCTTGCACACAGATAGGGGCAGAGAGAAAAAATATTTTTGAGAGTGTTTTTTAAGTACGTTGTACTTTATGATTTTGGCTTCGTACTATATGACCTTGTTTCGTACTATACGATTATAATTCTTACTGTAAGACCTATTGTTCTGTTAGAACTCTAGCTGTCACAGGTTAAGAAAGATACTAATTATATGATGATCATACAGTATGATTTGGTTCGTACTATACGCCCTAATTAAAATCTTTTTTAATTAATCTCTCGATATCGGTCAATAAAATCATGGACAACTATTATGATCGATCATACTATACGATACAGTTCGTACTGTATAATTGCCAATGTATGAAATTAGTCATCTTAGAGATCGTGTCAAATAAAATCCATGAATTTTGTATTGATCATACTGTATGATGTCCACAGTGTTGGACGATCGATAATGTACGAAGTTGGTCATCCCAAACCAATAGAAGAATTTTTTATAGTTCATATAGTACAATGTTTCGATCATACTATATGAAATATTATAAAGGTTGAACAGTTCCTCTACACGACCTTGTTGGATGAGTCTGAATTACACTTATAGTACGATACAATATGTGTATCTACTATACGAATAAAAGATGAAACACTTGGAAATTAGGGTTTGTTGAAGCCTTAAGGTTTTCAATACTCATGTTAGAAAATCTTTTGTTATTGAGACTTCAAGAGAGAAAGAGAGTCTTGAGGGAGAGAAGAATGAGAGCTTTATGAGAGAAGAGAGTGAGATTTTATGAGGGGATTCACAAGTTTGCTCCAAGCAAAAATCTTGCCTAGTATCTACAAGCGACTGCTTGGATTCTCTGTGGCTATGGATCGAATAAGTTCTTTAGCAAAGATCGTGATTATCAGACCATCACCTAGAGGGTGAAAATAGAGTTATGGTTCTCAGACCATCACCTGGAGGGTGAAAATAAAGTTATGGTTCTCTGACCATCACCTGCAGTGTAAAAATAGAGTTGAGGTTCTTTGCCTGTAAAAGAGTCACGATTCTCTATTATACTGGAGTGGTGAAACAACATTTGTACATGCTTCTCCACCTTGCTCTGGGAGCAAAAAGAGAGTCACTACTGTTTATTTCAATATTTGAAGAGGGAGTCTAAAAAAAGTGGACGTAGTCAGGTTGACCGAACAAATGTAAAGTTCTGATGTGTCTATTTTGATTATTTTCTGCACTTTATTTTCTCTAATTATATGTGTGGTTGAAAAATCTGATTTATTTTGTTGTTGTGAAATTTACTTATTTATGTATTCGCTAAATCGATTATCGTGAGTGGGTTTAAAAAGTTTTTTAAAATTTTCTTTTTCACTATTTTTTTTTAAAATAACTAATTTACCTCCCTCTTATTTAGCCTCGGGCTAGTTCTTAAATGTCGAACAACCTTCACAAACTTTCATACATAATCAAATATACAGCAATACACAACAATGCACAGCCATGCACAACAATACACTACAATGCATATCAATACATGACAATACACAACAAAATACATAACAATACATATCAAACACAATAATAGACATAATAATACATAACAATACATAATAATACACATCAATATACAGTAATATACAACAATATACAACAATGCACAATAATACATAATAATACACAGGAATACACCAATACACTATAATACACATCAATATACAATAATACATAGTAATATACATCAATACATAATAATACATAGTAATACATAAAAGTACATAGCAATACACAACAATATATAATAATACTCAGCTTAATATCATGCAAACAAAAAATCAAAATACATAATAATTCCTCGTTAAAAAAATGTATTAATGTGTATGGGCTTTAATACCTATACAAAAAAGCATCAAAATGAACAAAAATGTCACATAAATAAAAGAAAAAAATAACATAATAATTACATATGAGATAATAAATAAATTTCTAAAAAATTATCATTTTGCATAAACTTTTACATAGTTGATTTATAGAAGTATGTGTTTTAGTGGCATTCGACATATAAATTTTTGAAGAATGTATTATAAGTTAATTTGTGTGCAAAATAACAGAAAACATATAAACCATTGCTGCCAAGTTTTTAAATTCATCGTTGAAGATTTCAAGCTTATTTGAGAACTTGAGCTACCTTGAAAGTGAACATAATCCTGTTGTATTTGCCTCTATGATAGATTTCTCTGTTCGAAAAACTAAGCTCAACAACACTTATATTGCCTCATGAGATACATTGAAAATCAATTATTATGTAAGTAAGTTTCATCTTACTCTTAAATTTTTCTTCTTTTCCAATGGCTCTTTAGAGAATGCGACAATCTCCAAATCAATTTCTATCTTCATCGTCTGTTTCTCAATATTCTTTCTCAATAGGTACCACAAGTTTTATTTCGTAAACCTTAATATTTGAGTGTTTTTGTGAGTTTTTTTTTTTAAAACATAAAAAGGAGTGGGTTTACACGATTTCAAAAAAAAAAAGAAATCTATGAGTCAGTATTTTTTTGGAGTTTGAATGCAGAGCTACATCTATATTTAGTATATAATAATTTCTCTTTGTGATGGACAAAAATTGTTACGGACTGCAACATCGAATTATCCGAATTATAAATATATATATATAAATATATATATATATATATATATATATATATATATATATATATATATATATATATATATATATACACACTATAACTTAATATATACCCATAATGTACACGTTCTTCTTCTCCAAGTGCCCCCACATAATAGTTTCTCCCGCACAGGACAGAATGGTTTCTCCACCGAATAATTTCTCCACCCACTGAGCGTGGGTCTTTTCATCGAGACAATATACTTTGTCGCGCGGCCTGCTGAGCAATCGATGATGAATTCCTCTGCGAGTGCGATTGACAGGGGCAAAGCAGTGCAGAAGGTGGGCGACGGCGAAGAAGAAACCCTAGAAGAGGTACTTTTCTTCTCCCACTCTGGGTTACCATATCTTTCTTACCGGACCTTATAATTCTGATAGATCTGAATCATCTGATTAACTTCTCCATTTGTTTTCAAACTTAATCTCCACTTTCTTCGGAGTTCTATGTCTCAGGTTTTACGCGGTTTGTATGTGATTTGGATGAAACTGTGCTGAATGTTGGAAGCTTATGGCTCGATAACATCATTTTTTTCTGTGCATTTGAACCATTTTCCGTTTTTCACTTTAACCAGCCACCAAACACACCGTGCGAAAATTTTAAAACTGTTAGACCATCGGATCCCCTACCGTGTTCATAATATAGACCAGTTCACGTCTATTATCAAGTTATTTATTTGTTGCTTCTGGAGAGTTCTTGAAAAGAAAGGAGTTAATAATGCTTATATTCAATTCATTAAAGATATGTATGCAAGAGCTACTACTTGTGTTCAAACACAAGGTGGTTTGACCAAGTATTTTCCTATTTCAGTTGGATTATATCAAGGATCAACCTTGAGCCCATATCTTTTTGCTTTAGTCATGAATATTCTCATTAGACATTTGCAAGAGGATGTACTTTAGTGTATGCTTTTTGCAGATGATATTCTTCTTGTTGATAAGACTAGAGATGGAGTTGAAGGTAAACTTGAATTGTGGAGATCAACCTTAGAGTCTAAAGGTTTTCACTTGAGTAGATCTAAAACTGAATATATGTAGTATAATTTTAGTAGTAATAGGCCTAGTGAGGGGATTGTGATTTTGGGCGATCAAGTCATTAATAAGAATACACGCTTTAGATATCTCGGATCTATCGTTCAGAGTGATGGTGAAATGATGAGGATATTATCAACATAATTCAAGTTGGATGGTTGAAGCGGAGGAATGCATCGGGTTTGTTGTGTGATAGAAAAGTCCCTCTCAAACTTAAGGGAAAATTCTATAAGATGGTGGTGAGACCTGCAATGCTACACAAAATGTTGGTCATTAAAAAGTAAACATAAAATTAAGTGTTGCAGAGATGAGGATGTTCAGGTGGATGAGTGGCTTCACTCTTAGAGACAAAATGTGGAATGAGTTTATACGTAAGAAGGTTGGAATAGCTTTGGTGGCAGATAAGATTAGAGAGTCTCCTTAGATGTTTTGGTCACATAAATGTTGGCCTTTTGATGACTCGGTTGAGAGAGTAGATGTATTAGATTTGACATATGTTAAGAAATATAGAGGTAGACCTAAAAAGGTTTGGTTAGAAAATATTAGAAATGACATTTTTTATTTGATTTAAATGAAAATTTGACTCTTAATATGACACAATGAAGACAAAGGATTGATGTAGTCGACTTCACGTAGTGGGATAAAGGCTTGATGTTGTTGTTGTTGTAAAAAAAATTAAAAATCAATGAGAATGCTGTACCCAAAAATAGATTTTACAGCTGTCTGGATTGTGGAACTTTGAAAAAGCTGACCTAAGTGAACCATTATTCTTTATTCCTAACATCGTGCATGTGTTATATATATATATATATATATATATATATATATATATATATATATATATATATATATATATATATATATATATATATATATATATATATATATATATATATTTGTTCTCAGCTCACCTTGCAAACATTAAGATTTACTTTTTTGCTTGCTCTTTCTTGTTGGAAAGCCATGTAGTCACTGATCTCTTGGTGGGAAGAACCTAAATGTGTTCTGATATTCATTATTATCTCTTATATTACAATTTACGGCACATGTTTTTCATGCAGTTCTTTAACTTTTATATCTGTGGACTATGTAATGTACCATTTAGGTTTTAAAGGACAAATTTGTATATACAAAATTTTGTTGAGGTTCTATAAATTAATTATATGCTTCAGGTGCTGCTGGTTATTCCTCTTATGTATGGCTACTTCGGCTACATCTCTCATTATATATTCCCCATTTTAGCTTTGTTTTCCTAGACTTAAGCTTGGTTGACAAGGCTGGTTAACATCAGGAGCTTCTCGCTATTTTTATTTTCCCTCTATTCAATGTTTGCTTATCTAACATAAACTTAATATTCCTCACTTCTTTCAGCTTGGTGATATAAGTACCACCAATATTTTCTTTCTTGAAGCTGCTTTCGAGTGATTATTTTTCTATTGCCAGGCATTATTTATACATAGAAAAATATTTTGTTCAATGAAATAGCTTCTCAATAACTTAGGAAACAGATTTTTAAGTATATGGTTATGTGAATAAATAGACGCTTTTAATGGTTATTATCTGCGTGATTCACCAGATTGAGGGCTTTGATGATTTCACAATTGCATCGACATGGGAAAGGTATTTCATTGTTTTTTGTATTGGTTCCATATCCCTTTTATTTATCTGGTTGCTAGGTTAATCGGTTAATAATCATTTGTTTTTTTTTAATTGAGATGCTTTTAGATCTTTAGTGTTTGCTAATGCTTTTTAAGAATATTGTTAGATTCATTTCAGAAATAGAAGGTTTTTGTCGGCTATGGTTTGTTGATGGTCATAAAAATTTATTGGTATGTTCATTTGCCTACAGCGCTTATTTTATTACAATAGTCTATCAATATTTTCATGTAAATGTTTTTTTTTCACCTTTTTTGAACTAGATCACAATTTTTAGTTTAATGATTTGGGCATTTGCTGTATTCTTGATCTAAATGGCCAAACGTAGCACGCATTTCATATGCTGCGTTGTAGAAAAAAGATTATTTTTGCTCTTTCAACCTCAAGTGTCCATGATTTCCCTATGAAGTGCCTTTTTGGATGCAGGGAAAAGGTGCAGAATGCTTGGCTTCAAGGAGTAACATGTACATGATCAAATGCGAGCTGAAACATGGTGTAAAGTTGTACATGATGGAGTACTATTTTCAGATACATGGCAATGGTGAATGTAACACTTATTTATTTTCTTCTTTTAGAAACCCTGCAACTCTATATTTTCGTTGACATCTTACTTTTAACGAGGGCAGATAAAGCTGAACAATGGGATGATGATTTGCATAGTATGCAGCTATCCTTTGGAGTAACTGAGTTCTTGGTAGACGCCCTGTTTCCTGTCTTAATTTAAGTCTTACAGTTTCATTATAAGGGGTTGATGAATTCTTTTTAGTTCTTCAATCTGACGCTAACATCAATTATAACTTTGTTACATCATTGGTTGCTTATTAACCCTCCCCCCTCTCTCTCAATAGACATCTTTGTCATTAGTTCCATTTTCTTTCTTCCTCCAATACCTTGTTTCTATCTTGCGCAGATATATGCCTTCATCAAATTTTTATTATAGTTAAAAGGATCAAAATCATCCCCTAATGGTCCTCAACTATATTAATTGATCATTTTGATCCCTCAAGTCTTTAAAGAGAAATCAAAATAGTCTTATGGTGGGACTATTTTGGTTTCTCCTTAAAGGGTTGAAGGACCAAAATAATCTTTTAATATAATTGGGAATCATTTTGGTATTTCATAAAGAGTTAATGTACCAATGATCCTTTTCTCATTTATTATAATTCCTGCCTTTTTTGATGAAATAATATGATTTTTTAAGGATTTTTATGTTGGGTATTGAAGGCGATTATTTAACATTTTCTAACAGATTATAGCACCTATAAGTGCCAGTGGAGTTGTTCTGGATGCTCCCGAATCAAGCAAGCTTTTAAGTGCTGTTGCAATTGCTTTATCAAATTGTGGAAGGTTTGCAGAATAATCATCTTGTCCATTGTAGTTAACTGGAAATCTCTTCACATTTAATCATTTAGCCAAATACAAAGGATAAGGCAATTATTTTGATGTAGTAATCTTGTAAGTTCTAACTAGTTTTCCTAATGTTGGTAGCCATATAATATTGACGCTACAGTTAATGATCAAAGGTGCCAAGTGGTGCCCTTGAGGAATACCCTCTTCAGCCATGGTAATTTTAAAATCGGGAAGGTTAATTTAGCCTGCATAGAGTAGAAGCACATGCTATGCCTTTTATTTACTTAGTGATGGATGATTGCAACTGGTTTTTCTGATGCTCTCTTTGCCACAACCCACTCATTGGCTTGGAAGATTTTTTATAGTATCCATGCTGCGTGGGGTGAGTTGATGAATTTGTTGTTAATACAACAACCAATATTATAATTATCTATCCACAATAAATGATCAGAACATCTAAATCTGATAAAATTTACCTATTTACTCATCAAAATATGAATCAGACTTAACTATGCATTTATGCTTCCAACAAGAACTATATGATCGATACTTCACAAATCAACGACTATATAACATTAATCCACTTTGTCCTCAGCTCTAAAGCATGAATTTCATGACTCTAATCTCGGATGCATAAACAATAGTGTGAAAGCCAAAAAATGAATACATGTGAATTTGCTAGAACCAAACTTGGTGAAATTTGGTTGCTAAGATTAGACATGCAATATGATAAATAATATGACACAATTGAAAACATAACCAACAATTAAAATTTCTACAACAATTAAAACATATAGCAAGAACATCCAAAAGGGATGGTATTTTAACAATGGGAATCACATAGTGGAGTAAATGAACATAAGAAATTGACAATAAATGAAATTGAATGCTAAAATAACGATGAACATCCACACTATAGTTAGATATATTGAATTGTACTATTAATTTGAGTCTTGAAACTCTAATTCAGTCCAATTGAGGCTGGATTGAGTGAACAAATAGGACTAATGAGATCCATTCAAGGTTAAATTAAGTAAGGGGACATATTGCATTAAGTGAAACCTTAATTCATTGTAGATGGTTAAACAAAAGTTTAGATATGATTTTTATTCAAATCAGCAAGGAGTTCAAATTTCAAAGATAAGATCAAATTTGGAGCAATTGTTAATGACTTGAAAACCAACTCAACAATTCAAGTTAAGCATGGAGATATTCAAGGCTAAAGCCAAGAGATATTGTAATGTTCACACAAAAAGTGAAGTAGAGAGAATAATCTTCCACAATTCAAGCATAACTTAGGCCACAAGAAGAGGAGAGTGAAAGAATCCAACTAACTCTCCTCAAAGGAGGAGATGACTAAGCATGATTGCCAAGTTGAAACCAACTTCAAGAATTTAAGGAACATGCATGATGCATTCGACAAGTTCAAACCTTTTTCTCTCTTCTTTATTTGTGGGAAGTCGTGTCTTTTTTAGAGTCAGGAGTCCTGTTTCTACATTTTAGCAATTGATTCTAGCTGTCAATGATGGATCCGAGCAATCTAATTGTTTTTCACATTAATTTGGTTGTAAACAGTGAATCTATTCATTTAAATTGCTGAATTAGGGGAAGATAGAGAAAACAAAGAGAATGAGATGTGAAATTAAGGGAAGGAAGGTTTGATGGAAAGAAAATTTAATCAAGATTTTTGTTGATTATCTTATTATCAATCTACGAAGGGTTTTGCAGTTGATCTCATTGGAAAAGTATTGATCTTTGTAGATTTTTTGAAAAACCCTTTAAGTTCCACACCATTATTTTCTAGTAAATTTGGTATCATAATTATATTTTATTGTGGTGTAGAGTTGATCATGGATCTATTATCCATCATCATATTTCATGGATGTTTTATTCATTAAGCTCAATAATTGCACAAAGATATCAAGGACATGCAAACTAAGATTGAGTATTGTTGCAACTTGTAGTTTCATGGAGCTTCCGATGTAGGTTTTAAAATTAAGGTGATCTTTGTCACACCCCATTTTGGCCCCCTCCCCCTTACGGCCAATCTGGAGTATAACAGGGAAGGAAAATCTAAACTAACCATTTCTTACTAATACTCATTCTGAGATACTTCTATCAGAATTAGATTAGTAAAAAGTATTCTATTTAAATTTTCATAATATATCAAACGTTATACTTAACAATAGGAAGCATGTAATATATCTTAATTAAACTTCAAATATAATCAAAAGAAATACAGAGCTTTATTAAAATTTTTTAAAATATATTTATATAATAAAAAGTCTTTATACAACATTCACTTCGATCTCTATATATACCAAAATGTATATACACCAAAAATGTATGTACACCAAAACGGATAGTTATCCCTTTTTGTTTAATGCCCTACGGGCCTCTTCTCCTTTCTTAGAGTACAAAAATTGGTAATTAGCTAGGGCTCAATGAAATACACGCAATATATACATAATAATAATAACATTCTCAGTAATTAATTTAGAATACATTGGAATTCTATATTAATTATAAGAAGCATATAACATTACTTTTTATCTTTTGTTAACTGTTCAACACTTTTAGACAAGTCATATGATGGCTATAAACTTTTGCATCTTTTCAGGTTTACAATTCAATGTTGGGTATGAATTCCCAACTTTTAGGATTGGAGTTGTTCTTTCATTCAAGGTTGGGTTCGAATTCTCAATTTTTAGAATTTTAAGAGTGTAAGCTTACATTGTTAGGTCTTTCGCCTTTACTTGTGCGAGTTTATCTCTCATGTATGACTTATTTCTTATTTTTAATACCATCAGTTTTAACAATCATAAACTGTGCTATTGTAGTCACTAATTAATTAATCAACTGAAATTAGAATGTTATCATAAGCATAACAGTTATGAATTAAGTATTTAACTAATTAATAAATATTTAATAAATTAATACGTAATCAATTAATAAATAACTCATTTCATTTTAATATTTAAGTAGCTTTTCCACTAAAAGCCACATAAAATTGGAGGATGGCCGTGAGTGGGAATCCTGCGTCTGAGATGTTTAGTAGAATAAGAATTTTAATATTATAACTGTAGCGGAAAAGCATTATAGGAATATATTATGCATAAATGAGCACTACCCAATGTTAGCTTTTCCCCTCCCATTTTCCCGCCAAGTGGTTTCTGGCATTCGAAGGAGCAGCATGTCGTGAGCTTGAGGGAGCGGGTATTGCTGGCTAGAGTGGATGCATAAAAGGAGAAAAAAATTACGTATAAGAATGAATTTCAGGTGAGGTGAGATACCTAAACAATACATTAATTGATTACTTATTAATTAGTGAAATACTTAATTCATAAATATTATGCTTATGATAACATTCTAATTTCAGTTTACTTATATAATTGTTAATTCATTAATTAATGATTAAAATATCACAATTTATTATTTTTAAAATTGAATAGTATTGGAAAGAGAAAATAAATTATAAATGGGAGATAGACCTGAACAAATAAAAGCGAATGACTCGACGAGGTAAGCTCACTCTTAAAATTCTAAAAGTTAAAAATTTGGACCCAACCTTGAGCCAGAGAGCAACTTTAATTTTAAAAGTTGGGAATTCAGATGCAACTTTAAATTGGAAAATGAAAATGGTGCAAAATTTTATAGTCGTTATATGCTATGTTGCACCGATACACCTATTTATGAAGGCGTGCTGTATCCGATACACCGATACACGGATACGCCTCCGATACTCCACCGATACGTGTCGGATACGCCAAAGCAGTATCCAATTAAAATACTATTTAATTTAAAAATGACACGCGTATCCGATACGCGTGTCCGTTGAAAAACAAAAAAGAAATCGAAAAAAAGACGTGTCATATTTACTTCCGCGGTTGCGAGCAAGATTCTCTCATTTCCGAGATGGATTTGAGTCTCTTGATGATATGAAAATATTAAAAATTATTAATCTTTCACTTGATGAGCCTGAATTAGAAGCTATGATATTTATTGAAGATGATATGGAAGTTCAAAGATAAACCAATGAAGAAGAGAATTATATCATTCCTTCTATTGAATAGTTGAAACTTCATGTGCTAGATAATTTATGTTTATGCTTTTGTTGTTGTACTAGACATTTAATACTTTCTTATATTTTGATATTATAACTTACAATGCTACAAATGATGTTGTTGCCATTTTTTTGTAATATCAAATATTATTTTTTGATTGCTTTCTTAATTTTTATGTATGATTTATAAATTATAATGCCGTGTCCGCGCCGTACCCGTATCCTGTATTTTTAAGAATTGACGTGTCCCGTATCCGTATCGTATCGTATCCGTGTCGCCGTATCCGTATCGGTGCAACATAGGTTATATGACTTGTCTAAAAGTGTTGAATAGTTAACAAGATAGAAATTAATGTTATATTTTTCTTATGATCATCATTGAATTCCAATGTATTTTAAATTAATTGTTAATAATAATATTATTATTTTTTATATATTGCGTGTGTATTTTATTGAGTTCTTGTTCATTAGTATTGGTTGTAATGCAGAAAAAGGGGAAGAAGATCATAGGATATTAGACAAAAAAGGGTGACTGTTCTTTATGGTGTACATATATTTTGGGTATACATAAAGATCCAAGTGGATGTTGTGTAAAGATTTTTTGGGTACATAAATATATTTTAAAAAATTTTAATAAAACTTTGTATTTCTTTTGATTATATTTAAACTTTAATTGAGGTATTTTACAAGCTTTATATTGTTAAGTATAACTCTTGATATGTTAGAAAATTATAAATATATTACTTTTTACTCATCTGATTATGATAGAAGTAGCTCATAATGAGTTTTAGTAAGAGGGGGCCTATTTAGATTTTACTTTCCTATTATACTTCATGTTAACCGTAGGGGGGAGGGGGGGAATAAGGTATGACAAAAATTGATATCAAAGCCTAAATAAAAATCAAATGGAAGCATAATTGAATTTAGATAATGAAGTAGGATGAGATATAATGAATTTGATGTATATAGTGCTATAAGTTGAATCAAGGTTGAATAGGACCATGCATGCATTCATTCTAAGTAACTTTAAGATATTATGCAATTGATCTCACAAGTTGTGGACAAAATGACATCCATGGAGATATCTTCTACTAGCAGTACACCCAGATCTAAAAGTGGCAGTGAAGTGGATCAACATTTAAAGTTATTTTAGACTTTTAAACCGTCAACATTCAAAGGTGCAAGTGATCCAATAGTGGCTGAGGACTGGTTATTGAAAAAAATTAGGAAAAATTTTTCCTTATGGATCTATAAATGCCTTCTTTAGGGGTGGGGGAAAAGGCACGACCCTCTTAAGCAAGCTCTAGTTCTCCCCTATAAGAACAACTATACAACAAGAGTTACCATCAATCTCTTGTAATGGCCCAGTCCTCTTACGCAGGCTTCAGTTCTCCCCTTTAAAAGGAGGGAACAATATTCTAACAAGAGTTTAAAGATCATTAATCCCCGTTAAAGGCTCGGTTCTCTTAAGTAACTTTGGGCTTGTGTTAATAGTGGTAGTTGGAGGGTGTGTTGATGATGAATTGATGATAGTTCGATAATAGGCTAATGATGGCAGTCATGAGGTAAGGGTTCAATGGCGGTCAGGTTGCATTCTATTGAAGGTAATAGATATCCATGTTGATAGAGGTTGATAGCAAATAGCCTGATAGAGGGGGTCTGGTGGTGTTTCGTCGATTGTAGTTTAGTAGCTCAATAACAATGATAATTGAGTGGAGACCTGATGGTGATAGAGCTTCAATCTTTCCTCAAAGGAGTTGAGAGATGGAATTCTCTTAGGAAGTTTAACTAAGGATGTTTGACCTATTCGAGATTGTTTTCCAAAGCATTACTTGATTGCGTTAACCTATGTGCCAGAGAACAAGAGAAATCCGTAATGGATATTTAACCTATCCAATGTTTTTTATCAAAGTCTTGCTCAATAATATTAACATATATTGAAGAGGTTAGGAAAATCCACTAAGGATATTTGACTTATATGAAGTTATTGTCAAAATTTTATTTGATAGCATTAACATGTATGGAAAGGGCTAAGATAAATTCACCATGAATATTTGATATATCTAATGTTCTTTATCAAAGTATTGTTTGATAGAATTAACCTTTATGGAAAAGACCAAGATAAAACTACTAAGAATATTTGACCTATCAGAGGTTATTTAACAAAGTGTTGCTTGATATTATTAACTTGTGTGGAAAAGGTCAAGAAAATCCACAAATGATATTAAATCTATCATAGGTTGTTTGTTAGAGCATTGACATGATCTGTCCTGAAAACAAAAAAAATACCATTGACCACATTTGTTCTAGAAGGAGAGGCAGAAAGATGGTGGCAAACATAACATGAAGAAAAATTTGGACAGATGCCTATCACTAGCATATAGTGGGATGATTTTGTGAGAGTATTTAGAGATTGGTTCATTCTTCCTTTCAGACAGATTAGCTTTACAAGACAAATTATTCAATCTGACTCAGGGTTGAAAAAACAGTTATGCAATATGAGGTTGAGTTTACTTCTTTGTCTCGCTATGCACCTCATTATATTAGCACCAAGGAGGAGAAGTGCCACAATACCTTGAGAGGCCTTAGGGATCAACTACTACTCACATTTGTACCTTTTCATATCTGTGAATTCTCGATCTTAGTGAAGAGGGCCAAAAGGATTGAAAATGAGCTGAATTTCTCCAAATATAGTTGGGAGCAACGACAATTAGGAAAAATAAAGATATTTGAAAAGGATGATCGATTCAAAAACAAGAAGTCAGAGTTTGATGATAAATTGAAGCAGTGTCAGCTTGAGAAACCTTTGTGTGAACAATTTAGGAAGAGGCATTCTGGTCAGTGTTTGGTGGGATTCGGAAGATATTTCAAATGTGGTGAGTCGGGTCATTGCAAGGTAGATTGGCCTCAAGAGAGAAGGACCAATACCAGGCCACATGGATATTAGGAGTAGACACAACATAGGAGATATCTGAAAGGCAATTAGGCAGGAAAAATTCAGTTTCAAGGAAGGCTAGCAGTGCAAAGAAAACCACAACATCAATTAAAAAGAGAAACATTATATGTTAAAGGTTATCAACCTGTGAAAGCTAAAGTGTTTGCCATTACACCCCAAGAGGCTAGGGATTTAGAGGAGGTGGTTACAGGTATTCCTTTGATTTTCAATAAGTTTGACAGAGTTCTTTTTGATTATGGTGCATCCTATTCATTTATTTCTGAAAAATTATGTTCTGATTTATTTGTTGAGGCTACATATTTTACACCTGCTTTGTGTTATGATGCCAACAGGGGATAATTTACCTGTCAATATGATGTGTCTTATGAATTTGGATATTCATGGTCACAAATTTTCAACAGAATTGATTTTAGTGACTATTAAAACTTTTGACATCATTTTGGGAATGTATTGACTGGTTAAATATTTTGCTACAATTGAATGTTAGAAGAAAAGAATAAAATTTAATTTACCCAGTGAGATGACTTTAAATTTTCTCTGTGAGAAGAATGTAACATCATCTCTAGTTAATGCAATGAATATGGGTAAATATATAAGCAGGGGTGAGTTAGTGTTCTTAGCTAAAATGGAGGTCTTAAATAAAGATGTACAATCATTATTGAATGTTCCAGTTTTCTTTGAATGTTCAGATGTATTTCTTGAAGAATTACTTTGAATTACCACCTGAAAGAGAAGTTAAATTGGGCTTAGAACTGCAACTAGGAACATCCTCAATCTATAAATCTCCTTACGAGATGGCTCCAAAAGAATTGCAGGAGTTAAAAACTCAATTATAGGAATTGATGGATTAGAGATTTATCAGGGCTAGCCATTCACCTTGGAGTGCACTTTTACTTTTTGTTAAGAAAAAAATGGATCCATAAGAATGTTTATTGACTATAAAGAGCTAAATAAAGTGGCTATCAAGAACATATATCCATTACCTTGAATAGATGACTTATTTAATCAGTTAGTAGGTGCCACAATATTTTTTAGAATTGATTTAAGATCGGAATATCATCAAGTGAGAGTTTAATAAGCAGATGTCAGTAAGACGAATTTTGGGACCATATATGGTTATTTTGTGTTTAGAGTTATGTCGTTTGTGTTAACAAGTGCTCATGCTATTTTTATGGATATGATGAATTGGATTTTCAAAGACTACGTAGATAAGTTTGTAATTATTTTCATTGATAACCAATGTTTAAAATTGCGTATTCGGGTATTGAGGCGTTTTTCATTCGTGAGGCGAGGCGTAAGCCTCAAGGCGTAAGCCTCAAAATCAAAAGATTGCGTAAACATAAAATAATAAATTTTTTATATTCTAATGAGTGAATAATATAAAACATAAAAAAAGCATAAGATATGAAGTGAAATCAAAATATCTCAATAATAAGACAACATGAAATATAGTTCAACTCAAAATTCTATCTTTCCTAAATCCCAGTATTCTTTTCATTAACATATAATTCCAATTTCCAAAAACAAATAACAATGACATATCACATAAGAACTCATAAGTCATCAACACTATCATCACTAAGGGGTTCTTCATTTGAATCATCATTATGATGAACAACTCTCTTCCCTTCCTCCTCTCCTATAGAGTCTAATGTCGGGCATTTACTTCAAGATTTATGTAAGTTTTAATATATATAGCGTGAGGCGTAAGCCTCATGCCAGTGAAGCGAGGTGGGCCTCACCCAAGTTGAGGCGCAAGCCTCATAAAAAAAACTCGATGCGTAAGCATCGAGGCGTTTTTATTGGAATTGCGCAAAGGCGGGCCTCAAGGCGAGCCTCATATTGCGCAATTTTAAACCATGTTGATAACATTTTGATATTCTCGAGGATTGACGACCATGCTGAATATTTAAGGATATTTTGGAGACATCGAGGAAAAATCAATTGTATGCAAAATATTCAAAATGTGAAATTTGGCTAAGGAATATTTTCTTCTTTGGACATTATCATTAGTGAAGGAATTTTAGTAAACCCATAGAAAGTAAAAACTACTTTGGAATGGCCTACACCAAATAATATTACAGAGGTTCGTAGCTTCTTAGGATTGGTAGGATACTACAGGAGTTTTGTTGAAGGATTTTCATAGATTGCTATGCTTTTATCAAAGCTAATGAGGAAAGAGGTAAAATTTGAATGGACAACTGAATGTGGGAAAAGCTTTCAGATTTATAGTAATGCTTCTTTGATGGGTTTGGAACGTATTCTAATGCAGAATAGAAAGGTGATTGCATATGAATCGAGATAGTTGAAGCCCCATGAAAGAAATTATCCCACTCATGACTTAAAACTTATTGTAGTGGTATTTGCTTTGAAGATTTGGTGACTTTATCTGTATGGGGCATAGCTGTCAATGGCGCAAAATAGCGCGCGCCATGGTGCACGGCGCGGCGCACCTACGGTGCCATGTTCATGGCGAGGCGCATGTGTTTAAAATAGCGCGCGCTATTTGCGCCACATGTGAGCCATGGCGCATTGCGCACGACGCAAAATAGCGCGCCAAATTGTTTTTAAATTTCCGTATACTTATGAATATTTTTTATATTTAAAAATATATCTATATTTTAAGATAAACGGCTATTCATTGCCCTAATTTCACGAAAGATTTTCTGCTTGCTGCATCCGCCGAACACATCCCGCAATCCCTAAGTCGAGGTCGCTGAATTTATCCTGAAGTCGAAGGTTTTTTGTTTTCTATTTGCTGCATTCGCTACTTCCGTCGAATCCAGCCGAATCTGTCCCGAAGTTGAAGTCGTTGTTTCCGCCGAATCGTCCCGCAGAGCAGTCCTTCTGCCAAATCTGCCCCCTCCTTTGTCTGTTCCAATAAAAAATCTTACCAGCAAACTCTGATTTGCAACCTCCGTCTGTTCCACACAGCTCTGTTGTTTTGCACGGCTATTTCTTACAAGAATTTAGAACTTAACAGGTATGCTCGGTACCGCTATGTATATGCTGGATACCGCTCGGTACCACTAGTTACTTGCTCTGTACCGCTCGGTACAGCTCGGTACAACTAGGTACCAGCTCGGTACAACTAGGTACCAGCTCGGTACAACTAGGTACACGCTCGGTATTGCTAAGTACATGCATGATATCACTCGGTACCGCTATGTAAATGCTCGGTACCGCTCGGTACCACTCGGTACATGCTCGGTACCACTAGTTACATGCTTTGTACCACTCGGTATGGCTCGGTACAACTAGGTACACGCTCGGTACATGCTCGGTATTGCTAAGTACATGCATGATACCGCTCGGTATTGCTATGTAAATGCTCGGTACCGCTCGGTACAGCTCGGTACAACTAGGTACACGCTCGGTACCGCTTCTTAATTTCAATATTAACGAACTTCAAAATTCCTCTTACAAATAAATTTTGTTCCGGGGGCGCTGCCATCGGAAACCCCCGCAAGGGCGCTGCCTCTTGACCTCGCGACCTGACCGGGCAGGTTCCCGCGAGCAGTGAGTTTGAAGTGGGTGACTTTGTATTCTTGAAGGTTAAGCCTGTGAAATGTACAACTAGATTTAGACTGGGAGGCAATTTGAATCCTTGGTACATAGGGCCTTTTGAAGTTTATTGAAAGGATTGAAAAAGTTGTTTATAGTCTTGCTTTTCATGCTGGCATGTCAGATATTCACAATGTTTTTCATGCGTCTCTGCTAAGGAAATGGGTTACAGATGCCCATCAAAGAATTGCACATGATGATATAAATCTACATAAAAATCTGACTTACACTAAAGAACCAATAAGAATAATAGTCTTGGATACTAAACAACTTGTAAATCATTAGATTCCTTGTGTTAAAGTGAAATGAAAATATATATCAGAAAAAGAGGTAACTTGGGAGAGAGAAGAAGATACTAGACTCAAGTTCTTTAAATTGTTTGACGACCACTAAGGCACTGAATGTCGAGGGCAAAATTTAAATAAGGGGTGTGTTATAATACCTAAAATATTCAAAATAAAGGTAAGTATAAACTTTCTATAAATGCTAATTGATTTTTTAATTTAAGTCTACCTTGAATCTATTTGTTGTGCATTATTTGGGATAGCTCATATCAATTGTAATTTGTTCTTTTATTTCCTATTTTCACATCACCTAAAATTGATTGCAATGGAGTGGGTGCATAAAAGTTGCTATGGTTGGTATTGGGAAGGTGATGTTTGTGATTTTTGTTTGCGATTGTAAGAAACAATTTTAGTTATGCTTATACTGGGTAGTTCTCATTTATGAATAATCTATTCCTATAATGCTTTTTCGACAACAATTATAATATTAAAATTCTTATTCCACTGAACATTTCAGCCGTAGGATTCCCACACACAGCCATCCTCCAATACATGTGGCTTATAGTGGAAAAGCTACTGAAACATCAAAAGGAAATGAGTTAATTATTAATTGATTACTTATTAATTAGTTAAATACTTAAAATTCAAGGTAGACTTAAATTAATAAATCAATTATCATTTATAGAAAGTTTATACTTACCTTTATTTCAAATATTTTGGGTATTATAATCTTTAACATTCAGTGTTGGACATTGCTCTTAAAGAAAATTTGATTTAACGATAGTAAAGGTGGCTTCTCATAAGATTTTGATTATCGGACAATAAATAAGTGTCTTAAAAAAAAGTTAAATGTGATATAAATGATACTATGCTATGATACGCTTGTGTTACATCCTTTGCTGTAATATTATTTTTTAAAGAAATGTAAAAAAAAGAAATACAAATATGGCATAGAAAATTGATTGCAATGGAATGGGCGCATAAAAGTTGCTATGGTTGGTATTGGGAAGGTGATGTTTGTGATTTTTGGTTGCGATTGTAAGAAACAATTTTAGTTATGCTGTAGCTTTTTTCAAATTCAGATCTAAATGGAAAGGAACATCAAAGGGTATGTTGATGAATTTCATATGAGTTAGAAGTGGCTAGCTTCAGTAGTGTTTCTGGTGGTAATAGTTTTAAGTTATGCTTGCTCTTAATGTTATTTTTGGCCTTCTGAGCGCCATCTTCTATTGATCATCTTAGGGTTGATTGAAGATTAACAATTTATCTTCCACCGGCAGTGATAACCTTTCTTGTTGCTAAAGAAGAAATTGGAAGAAATGACAAATGCTCTCCATAATTTCTTCTAATTGTTCGAACATAAAGAATTTTTTTAGCAAAGTATTGCTAGATGGAAAGAAGAACTAAAAACAAAATACATTTGCAAGGACAAAAAAAGAGAAAAAAAAAGGGGCCATATTATTCTAACTTGTACCCTAGTATATTTTGGAGAGTGATGGTAACTTTTCTTGTTATTTCTACCTCGTAGAGCATATAAATTTTGAAACTTCTTGTTCAAAATCAAGCTCTCGGTGCAAGAAATGCCAACATCTGAGGCAACTGAGATTCTAGGTTACTCATATCCTTAACATCAAGGAGAGCATCAGAAGCTATAACCCCATAAGGGATAGGATCACTAATCATGTGAGAAGGAATGGGGGCTGGACAATTAACCCAAGAAGGCACAAATTCCATTGTAGGATCTAAAGTTAATTCCAAGTTTTGAGTATATGCCTAGTTAGAAGTAGATGACATTGCTCCATTGCATTACAAATAAGGTTTTATCAGATGAAAGATCAATTTTCACTATCATGATTGATAGGCTTCCACAGTTATAGGTGCAACTTGAAGCATTCTGAGAAGTTGTGATCAAATATTTTGTAAGAAGAGCATAAGGGGGAGTGCCTTTAGACTTAAACTTCTACCATTAACCATTAGATGCGAAGCCAGTCCAATTTCTTTCTCAAGAGGGAAAGAAGCATCTAATTTTACTAGAATCCTATCCACTAAAGTCCTGGAAAGCTGAATACCAATGACATCCACTTGAAGTGGTTTGCCAAAAATTGAAAGCGGGCAAACTTGAGCCAAGTGCAAAATGTTTTGATTGAAAAATTAACCCGTTGATTTGGTAAATCAAACCAAACTTAAGTGATAGAAAGTTTGTAAGTGATAGATAGTTTGAAAGAACAACTAATCTGATTTGTCTATTTCAATATACAAATTATGAAGCTATCCATGTAATATGTTATCTGAGAGAAAAATCTTAGATTAATCATATTCATGAGATAGCTTGATTTAGAATTTCAGGAGAATCAGTAATTCCCACACCATGACCCTCAGCTAAATGTAGATTGGCCATGAATATGTGAAAAATGTCTGCACTTGGAAGACCCCAAGAAAACTTGCCAACCAGGGAGAGGGAGAAAGATGAAGCCAACTTAGATATCTTAGGAGATAAAATGAGAGCATGTTTGCCTTGAAAGAGGATGGTAGTTTGTGATCAGTAGCTGCGGGCCGTCGCTAAAAATGAGAGGGGAATTATGTTGAACTTCATTTACCCTAACAACCTTAACAAAGTAATGTGGAGTTCAAATCCATGGGGAAATCAAATATGGAGAAGTTATAGGAGCAACCATAGGAGAAGCATCACAACTTGGACGAATCATAGTGGTGAAATGTGTGGAATTGATGCTAAGGGAAGATCAAGTGTCAGTGGGAATGAGGAAGTATATAATAACAACAACAACATCAAGCCTTTATCCCACTACGTGGGGTCGGCTACATGAATCCTTTTTCTCCATTGTGTCCTATTAAAAGTCAAATTCTCGTTTAAATCTAATAAAGAAAGGTCATTCCTAATATTTTCTAACCAAGTCTTTTTAGGTCTACCCCTACCTTTCTTAACATAAGTCAAATCTAATACCTCTACTCTCCTAATCGGGTCATCGCAAGGCCGCCGTTTTATATGACCAAACCATCTAAGGCGACTTTCTCTAATCTTATCTTCTACTGGAGCTACTCCAACCTTTTCACGTATATGCTCATTTCGTATCCTATCTCTAAGGGTAAAGCCACTCATCCACCTGAGCATCCTCATCTCTGCCACACTTAACTTAGTATTATGCTTCTCTTTTAAAGGCCAACATTCGGCACCATAAAGCATTGCAGGCCTCACTACCATCTTATATAATTTTCCCTTAAGTTTGAGGGGTACATTTCTATCACATAACAAGCCCGATGCATTCCTCCACTTCAACCATCCAACTTGAATTCTGCTGATAATATCCCCATCTATTTCACCATCACTCTGAACAATAGATCCAAGATATCTAAAACGTGTACTCTTATTAATGACTTGATCGCCCAAAGTCACAATCCCCTCACTAGGTCTATTACTACTAAAATTACACTCCATATATTCCGTTTTAGATCTACTCAAGCGAAAACCTTTAGACTCTAAGGTTGAATGAGGAAGTATGATCTCTTAAAAAAAAATTGAAGAGATTTATTTTAGAACTTGCCTGAAAGAGCAAAAGAACTACAGTGGCCCCAGGGTCGGCAACGACATATGTGCCTACGTTAAGGGGTAACACTCAAGCATAGATGCATAAGTACCGTGTGCAACAAACTGTTGCCTATAGACCAAATCAACAAGCACATGAAGGGGTGAACATCGAGTGTAGCAGGGGTGCACTGTGAGGCAACACTCACAAAGTCAGCGTGCTAACGAAGCATCAACCTACACAATGATTGGGGTCTAGTGGGGGAAAGCACAACATCACTTGCATGGTCGAGCATCACAGGAGGAGTGCAACATGAACAAAGCTTGGGAGAGTGCATTATGAATGAGTTATCTATTGAAACTTAAAGAAAGTTTCTGATACATTTATAGAAATTGAACAATTAATTTGAACATTGAAGCCATGTCTCATATGTAGGGAAATCTTTTAAAATGGGATAGGATGGGCCTCAAATGTGACAAATGTGCAAGGTTGTGCATGAAGATAAATGGACTATACATGGGGCATTTACCAAGATGTGTGAATAAAATATTTTAGTATAATTCATATTAAATGCAAACACGAATAAGTAGTATTCCCTTTTTTTGATATAAGAATAATCTGAACTCTGAAGAAATTTGTATAATGTAGATATGTATGATGTTAAATAATTATTCAAGTGATTTATTAAAGTTAAATATTATCATTAGATTGCATTGGCGATCATTATCTAAATGCTACACATGTAATGGAGATCATTTAGATGTGTATATCATAAGCATTATTTAGGTGATAAGTTGGCTATGCATCGCCTTTGTGTGAATATTTTGAAGCATGTTATGTATTTCTTTGAAACATTTTTTTTATGAATAAATCTTAAAATAGTTCCTTGGTTATTCGAATGTAGCCAATTTAGCATCAGAGTATCACAATTCTATAAGTTAGTCCATCGACTATACAAAATTGATTTTAAATGACCCCTCAGGTTGACATTGATGAAGTTGGGGCATGAAATTGATCCCAATTTTGTTCCACGATCAAACAAAATTGATTCCAACTTAGTTCTTCACGGAACATTTGGAATCAATTTTGTTTAGTCAAGGAATTAAAATGTGATATTCTGTATCTAATTGACCACATGTGGATAGTTGCTGCTAAGAGGGGGTTGCTATTTTTATGATTTAATCCCAATTTATCATATTACTTTTTATCAAAGAAGTGCATAATATTTAGATGGGTCATATGAATTTTGACAACCATATAAATCATCAGCCAGGTATAATACAAGCCCATGATAGATCGTAGATGGCTTTGGTAAGAAAATTGGAGAATTATTATACTCTGGGTCTAACCTGAATTTATCTTATTACTTTTTTATGAAAGTGCAATATTTAAATGGGTCAACTGAATTTTGCCAGCCAATACTGATCATCTACTTGGTATAATACAAGCCCATGATAGATCTTAGAAGGCTTATGTAAGAAAATTGGAGTATTGTTATACTTTGGGTCTAAATTTGCCACATCACCAAGTTTTTATACTACTTTTTATCAAAAAAGTCAATTATATTTAAATGGGGCTGCCCAAGCTGATCATGTGAAACTTCTCATGGATGCACTTGTTACTCAAGTAACTCATCTTGAATATATTTATAATGCCATGATTGACTTATGCTTCATTGAACGAACTTAAAACAAATTGTTAACAATACATAGGAAGGCATTTTTTACCCTATCAAAACGAAGAACTCTGAATGTAACACTGAAGATGCGCATATGCTTGATATATTGATAAAATTATACTATGGCTTCTAAGAAGTTCTCTGGTTTCATCTTGAGGCTTTCTAAGCCAATAACCAATGCTACTTCCAAATTACTTTCAGTTTTTATGTCACCTGAATCATAGTTTAGTTATTATTATTATTTATTCTGTTCGAGATCATCAAAGCAGTTTTAATGCCTTTAATTAGAAACATCTTTTATTTTTCTCTGTGGCTAAGCTTTTCATTTAAAATTTCACTTTGTTTTTAATACTAGTAATATTATTCTCATCATTTCCTTATGAGAATAGACTATATTCACTGTAACGCCATTGATGTAAATAAGAAAATACATACTCTTTAGGTGCAAATCTTGTGCATTGATGATTCTTTGTTATTATTTTGTATTTTTTTTTATTTTACTTAGTAGCTATGAAAATAGAATGTGTTTGTTAGGCCGACTGAACCGGTCCAACCTGGACCGGTTCAGGTGTACTGCCGCCGGCCTAGAGGGAGGGCGGAACCAAGGGAAAGGGGGGCGGATGGCCTAGTGGGCCCAAGCAATTAAAGTAATGGGTGTTTAGGATGGAAATTTGAATTAGAGGACTGTGTAGGGATTTTGTATGTTTCCTTTTGCTTTAATTAGGGGCTAATGATAGAATTAGGGTTTCATCTTGAATTTGAAAGTAATTTGAGATCTAGGGTTGGTGTTCTTGGGCTCTTGGCTAGAGAATCGGAGAGTTTTTTCTTCCTCTCGAATTGAAGAAACGTGTATCGGTTGTTGTTTTCCTACATCTACTAGTGGAATCCTTCGTTTTCTCCTAGTTTCCTACTGTTTTCCCCAAGAATTCTGCTGTTGGTTGCTGATTTTCTGCTGTAAACAGCAGTTTTGTTCCCTATTTTCACCAATTGTGGTTAGGTTTGCTTGCGAACTCAAGTATTTCCCTTAGGGTTACTTGCGAACTCAAGTATTTCCTATCAAATTGGTATCAGAGCGTTGTTTTAGGACCATAAGCGGCTGAAATCCAAAAATTTCAGCTAGGAATTTTCATCCGCAAGGAGTTCTTCTCATAAATGGAAGGAAAATGTCCGGAAGGAAAGTTGAAGTATTGGAGGGAGAAATAGGTCAAGACTGATTTTGAGGAAAAAACCGATGATATTCAGAATCAATTTGCTTCTATCCATGAAAAGATGGATGGAAGGTTCGCTTCCTTGGAAGACATGATGAAGAAGATGCTTGAAGGAAAACAAAATCCAACGACATCGGAAGCAAGGGAGACCACCGACGACAATGAGAGATGCGGAAATTCAAACCCATTTAGGGAGAAGGAGAATCCGGAAGTGGAGATCCTTGAGGGAAATGATGGAATGCTTCATCTAGAACCACTTTTTAGGGAGGAGATGAGTATGGGCTTTGAAAGGAGGGGTGCTGATTTTATTAGGAAAATGGATGAATTTTACCACCGGGGTGCTGAATATGAAAGGAGAAGAGGAGAATATGAGGAAGGGCTCGAGTATGATTGCTGGAGGGAAGATCGTGACCACTGGGGAGCACCTCCTTTTCGAGGAATGGGAGGTTATGGAGGAGTTAGGGGAAATCAAGTCAATGGGTGAGGAAACTGAAGATGCTCATCTTTGAGTGCGAGGATGCGCATGACTTGATCTATAAGGTGGAGCGATACTTTGGAGTCAATGGGTTGACTAAGGAGGAGAAACTGACAGCGGCATGATTATGTTTGGAAGGGAAGGCACTAGCGTGGTACTAATGGTGGGACATGAGGCAGCCCATTTAAAGTCGGAGGGAGTTTAAGAACTGCCTATTAGAACGTTTTTGAACTAGCAGGGGTGGAGATTTCTACGAGCAGTTCTTTGCCCTGATGCAGGAGGGGACAGTGGCAGAGTTCCATGATCAGTTTGAGTACCAAGCTAGCAGGTGGGATCATCTTTTTGAGACTGTTCTTGAGGGAAACTTAATGAAAGAGATCAAACCAGAGACCAGAGCAGTTGTCAGTGTGATGAGACCACATGACTTGGGGGAGGCCATGGAGTTGGCACAGCTGGTCGAGGACCAGAAGCATCTGAAGAGGTGGGCTCGAGGCAGTAGCTCCGAGGGATTCTATAGGATGAATACTACTTTTCTAGCTATCAAAGGAGCTGCACAAGGAGGTTTGCGCGAAGCTCCAAAGGAGAAGTCTGGAGGAGGGGGGCCTGGGGGAAATTTTAAGAATCTCACTAAGGAGATACATAAGAAGAGGACTAAGGGGTTGTGTTTCAGGTGAGATCAATGTTTAGTATTCGGGTATTGAGGATGTTTTTCATTCGTGAGGCGAGGCGTAAGCCTCAAGGCGTTTTGAGGCGTAAGCCTCAAAATCAAAAGATTGCGTAAACATAAAATGATAAATTTGTTATATACTAATGAGTGAATAATATAAAACATAAAAAAACATAAGATATGAAGTGAAATCAAAATATCTCAATAATAAGACAATATGAAATATAGTTCAACTCAAAATTCTATCTTTCTAAAATCCCAATATTCTTTTCATTAACATATAATTCCTATTTCCAAAAATACATAGCAATGACATATCACATAAGAACTCATAAGTCATCAGCACTGTCATCACTAAGGGGTTCTTCATTTGAATCATCATTATGGTGAACTGCTCTCTCCCATTCTTCCTCTCCTATAGAGTCCAATGTCGGGCATTTATTTCAAGATTTATATAAGTTTTAATTTATATAGCGTGAGGCGTAAGCCTCATGCTAGTGAGGCGAGGCGGGCCTCAAGGCAGGCCTCAACCAAGTTGAGGCGTAAGCCTCATACAAAAAACTTGAGGCGTAAGTATCGAGGCATTGTTTACTGGAATTGCGCAAAGGCGAGCCTTATATTGCACAATTTTAAACCATGGGTGAGATGAGAAGTACATGCCGGGGCATAGGTGTAAGAACCAAACTCTTTAGGTTCTCAACTTCTATGATGATGAGGAAACTGAAGAGGGATGTGAGAGCGGGATATTGAAGGAGGAAGAAAAGTTACATCTGGACATCGCAGAAGTCTCTCTAAACTCTGTGGTGGGATTCTCCTTGAATCAAACCATAAAAGTGAGGGGAGAAATAGCGGATCGAGAGGTAGTGGTGCTGATCGATAGCGGGGCCACCCACAATTTCATCTCTAATCCGATCGTAAATCTGTTGGGGGTGAAATTAGTGGACACGAGAGGATATCGAGTGATGATTGGTACGGGGAAGGTGGAGATGGGTAGAGGAGTTTGCAGGAGAGTGGTGTTGACTATTTAAGGGATACATGTGAGGGAGGATTTTCTTTCCTTGGAGTTGGGAAGTACCGATGTCATCCTGGGGATGAAATGACTGCAGACTGTGGGCTCCGAAAATTCGGCCCCGGCCTCCGCTCGCTTTTCTTTTTCGGCGAGGGAGTTTTAACGAACTAAGTTCCGGGGTAAATTTTGGAAGGCAGATGGGTTTGTAGATAAGACACTACCCAGAGATTTCGCCCTCATTTTGTGAGGACTTTATGATCTGAGTTCTGGTTTCCTATAGGCGCAAGCCCCTATAGTTAATTACCCCTCCCGATCACGAGAGAGAACTTTCGATTAAGGCTAGTCGTCAATCAGATATGTATAAAGATACGTGTTATCTGGCATATAGTAGCAACAATGGATTTGGAAATTTGGAAAATTGAGAATTGGGTTTGAAAATAGTTGGAGAATTTGGGAATTTTGAGGATTGATATTCAAAATAGAAATTGCACCATCTTGTACTTAAAGCGGATGGTGGGGGAATGGATGATGGACCCGATCAAGATCCCATGGTTCTGTCGTCCCGGGCCATCGTGGTCCCTGGTCTACTTAGTCAGAGGAGGTAGTCGACCCAACCTGACAGAAGGATCCTTGTCGGCAGCCATGGGTTGCTTCGTCCAAGGGGACCTTGTAGACCGGGGTTGAATGTTTGTCTAAGGGAACAAATTTGAATTCACCTTAGCTTATAGAGGGCTTTGTGCCCTATCGATCATATCCTATTGATTCATATCTCAAGGATTTAATGCCATTAAGGAGCGTATTGGCTCTGGCCATAACCGCTATTTGTGGTGCTATTTGGCGGCAAAACCACTCGGTTCAGAGGGCCCCGGGTCATAGCCGTTTACCTGCAGTGCCATTTGGCGGCGAAACTGCCGGTTAGAGGACACGTACCACGACCTTACTAGCAGGAGATTGTTTTGAGAATGGATCCTAGTGATATTTTCGACTAGGCATTTCGCTCTTTGTGAGCTAAAGTAATTTTCAGATTTATCCACCTCGGCAAACTGTTGCGGAGGGCGGATGATTTTGCTTTAAGTTTTTTTTGATGGATTTATTTCAATTTTAAATATTTTTGGATTTTGGGATTTTCTGAATTTTTCTGGGATTTTGGATGGAGCTTTGGAGTATTCTGGGATTTTTGGATATTTGGAACGGCATTGGAAATTATTTGGGAACCCCTCCGATTGAGATTTGCATTCAACACGGCCATCATCGGGGTGTTTGGGGGTCCTTTCTTTTTATGGATTGAACCTTATCAACTCTGTCGGGCTGTCGACAGAGGATCGGGTTTCGTAGGCTTTATGCCCTTTGATAGTGAATTCTCATTGTCATAGGCCTTGAAGGTCTAATATGAATGTATTAAGACAAATATGACGGTCGCCACGACCGTATATTTGTTTGTTGGTTCGAACCTTGTCGACTTCTATTGACTCGTATAGAAGGATCGGATTCGAACTTGAATTCACTTGTCAACCCGCGCAGCATCCCTAAACATCACGTGCGTACCAATAACACGCTTGTCGGGGCCCATGCGGGTTTTATAATTATTTTTACCCCTTTTAGTGTACCTATGTGTATACAATTTATAGTGCACGTGCAGGGGTATTTTGAAATAGTTGTGGACGCCTTCTGTCTGCTTGTACGAATGTTGCAGATCCGGTGGCGTGGCGTAGCAGCTTCTGAATTAAGTTGTTCGCTGCTTCGTACAGGTAGACTGTCGTGCACTATTTGTTGATTTTTGTAGGCAGGTCATAGTGCACTAACTAATCTCCTGTATTGGATCGTATGAGCTTGCACTTGTCGTAGTCTTCATGCATTTTGTTGTGGTCTTTGATCTTTTCAGTACATCCGCTATTGCTGCATATAGGTAGGTAGATGTCTTCCTTCTCAGACTGAAATTGACTTCAGGATACTGCATTTACTGAAGTCTTTCTGCATCTACCCATAAATGACATATTATACATACATCCATATTTGTAAAGAGAATGTATATATTGCAGATCTTTTGCATTTTGCTTGTGAACATTGTATTTGGGTACACCATAGGTCTTTTATGATAGTTTATAGGGGTCTGCATCTATCACTAACCCCTTATGCACATTGGTTGGTGTGGACTGTGTGAGTCCATTATACCCACTGTATGTATGTTGTCAAGATCTATAAAAACTTTCTTCATTGTATATTACATCATATACGTCTTCCTTTAACTTACATGGCTTTCATCACCACCTTGTGAACGATCTGTCGAACGTACGAGTGTATGGCTATATTTGCATAGAATCCATCACTTCTACATCATTTCGATCAATGTTACTCATGAGTGAATTGCTAGTTCTATTTGTATTGACTTCAAGCGTGCCACAACACTCAAAATACATTGGTTGTAGGTCGGACTATTGTATTTATTGTCAAAATTATGTGAGTAAATTTGCTTTGAACATAGATCTCCCAACATCATATTTGTTGTAGTCATTTTCCCTCCTGTTCGTAGATGACATTTTGCATGTTATAACGAATCTATAAGAAATTATGTTTGTTACACACCATGTGGTGTTTACTCGTAATGGATTGATGTATCCACTCAACATTGAAGGGTAATTGATTGTGATAGTGTTGTAGCATTTGCTCATTGAAGTTGATTGTAAAATATTATCACAATCACCTAAGTATGTTTCACAGTCATTTACAAACTTTCATAAATTTCTTGTAGGTGGTAGAAGCATTCGTTCTTCCCTTTGTTATAGTGGACTGTATGAATACCCCAACACTTGTTGCATGCTTCTTGTAGATTTGTTCAAGCCAATCAATTTTGCATGAACCTACTACCATTTGTAAGTGGATGATACTACGACCTACATTGCCTTTAAACAAAGCTTTTAGTCTACAAGGGACTTGCATATGGATGATAATTTCAACATACTTTTTGCATCAATTATTTGACATTGTGTTTCAACACAAGTCTCCTATTCATATGAATGGATGATATCTTATACATCAATTGATTCATGAATCTCACATAATCATTTGTGAGAGAAATATCTCACACATGAATTACAACTTTCATTAAAGTGTAATTTTTAGATTACACATTCTTATGGTATTTGAGTTATTGTTGATTCAAGCTCAAAGCTTATGTTCACAAGTCTAGCTTGAGTCCAAGTCCTTTGTGGTTCGAATTCTTTGTCAGCTTCGGTCCACATTCAAGTTCACTTTGTTTGTTCATATGGCAAGTCTAAGTCCCCACTTGGTTCAAACCAAGTTCATAAGTTTCAAGTGAGCTTGTTCAACTCAAGTTCATGTTCATTGAGTTTTGAGTCCAACCTTGCGAGTCCAAGTTCATATTCATTTAGAATTGAATTCATTTGGGTTCAAGCTCATCATTTTTTATTTAAGTCCTTGGATTTTCAATCCAAATTTCGGCAGCCTCCCGGCGTCTCCCCCGTTTAGGGGAAAAACCAAGAGGCAACCATTCCCCTCGACGCTACGTGAGCGCTTCAGGTAGGTGTCAAAAATGACACCGCGGTCGCGAATGAAATTTTTTTTTATCCCCGCCTGCTACGTGAGCATTTAAGGGTTTTTTTAGGTTTGTTGATTATAAGAAGAAAACAAGCGTTAGAAAAAAAAAAAAAATAAAAACACAGATTTCCCCCCTCTGCACCACGTGGGCGTTCGGGGGTACTTATATAAAAAAAGAAATAAAGACATATATATATATATATATATTTTTTTCTTATCCCCTTCGCCGCAAGCGTCGCACCGGTTTCCCACCCTAAATGCTACTTGAGCGCCTCGGGGGTTTGCCGGCTCGTTGCAAGCTTTGAAGAGGGATCCTTAAATCGTCGCGAGCATCGCACCGGTTTTCCACCCTAAACGCTACGTGAGCGCCTCGGGGGTTTGCCGGTTCGTTGCAAGCGTCGAGAAAAGAACCATTTCATTTTATTTATAATTAATGATAAGTTAAATATAATTAATTATATTTAAGCTACAACTAATTATATTTAACTTAAAATTAATTACAAATTAAATAAACATTATTTATAATTAATTAAAATCAATTATAATTAATTACATTTATCATATAATTAATTATACTTAATTTAAGATTAATTATAAATTAATCATACTTAACCTATAATTAATTATAAATTAATTATAATTAGTTATATTTAATGTATAACTAAGTATATTTTAATTTAATATTAATTATAAATTAAATAAATTAAATTTGAGATTAATTATAAACTAATTATAAATAATCTCAAATAATAATAAAAAAAACTAATAAAGCAAAATTAAATACCTAATCAACTAAGGGTTGGGTAGTAGAGAGGGTTGGCTGAGTGAACTCAGTGAGTCGGGATGAGTTCAGTGAGGTGAGTTGAGTGGACTGAGTCAGGTGAGTGGGCTTTAGGTCTTAAGTGGGATGAGTGGACTGAGTCAGGTGAGTGGCTGAGTTGAGGAGATGAGTTGGGTGAGTGGGCTTTAGGTTTTAAGTGGGAATAGGCCGGCTTCTCTCCCTCTTTCTCTATCTATCTCTCGGGTTGGAGTCGGCACAGGTAAAGATCGGGTGAGAGGCGTCGACACAGAGAGGTTCGGCCGGATTTTGGAGGTAGGGTAAGTGCTCTCTCTCTCTCTCTCTCTCTCTCTCTCTCTCTCGGCTCTTCTCTCTCTCGGCTTCTTTGGATCGGACAGAGAAGAGGACGGGGCTTGGGTCGTCGCTAGCGGCTTGCAGGACCGGAGGCTGGGATCTCACGGGCAGAGGAAGTGTAGGGTCGGAGCGGCTGAGGAAATCGGGAGACAGAGAGCAGTCGTGTGTGGAAGTGGAACGAGAGAAGAGTTACAAGAGCTGGGGTCGAGCGTGGAAGGAGCAGCAACGGGATTCCTCTCGGTTGGCTTTTAAAGGCGTCAAAGGGGTGCGATTGAGGCTGCGGGATTTGGGCAGGAATTGTGGAGAAACGACGTGAATCGGCGCTGCCATCGTGATTTCAGCTGGATTCCGGGGATTTACGGCAGCGTCTCGGCAGATTTCGTGGACCCGTCGGGTATGAGGTTTGTACAAGGATTTTCACTTTGCTTCTCCTCTCATCTTTGCTCTTTTGGATTTGATCCGTAGGTCAACAAATGCCCCCCAACAAATGTGATACGCGTCTAGAGCGAATCACGTTTGTTGTAAGCTGTTTGGCCTTGTGTATCTCTAGATGTTTGTCCTAGATGTCACACTAAGGCTTTCATTTAGTGGATCTCCAAAAATTTGTTTGGATGTCACACTACGATTTTCTTTTAGTGGATCTCCAAAATTTGTTTGGATGTCACACTAAGGCTTTTATTTAGTGGATCTCCAAAAATTTGTTTGGATGTCACACTACGGTTTTCTTTTAGTGGATCTCCAAAATTTGTTTGGATGTCACACTAACCTCTCTTTTTCTTGACTCTTTTGGATGTATCCATAGATGGTATAGATACTGATTTCTTTTGCCCTGTACTTTGTGCTGCGGACATTGATGGAGAATTACCTTATTTGTCTTTTTTGACTTGTCAGGTGATTTTTGTTCCTTCGGCCCTATGCTTCTAGCTTTGGCGGGCTTGATGAAGGAGTAGATGCCGGTGACCTAAACCGTTAGGTTTGTATTAGGTCGGTGGCGAAAAGTCATCGGTCTAGAGCTTTGTGCATAACTGGCTTGTTGATGACAGAATCCTCTTAGTTCAGCTCTAGGCTTTTCGTGAACTTTGAGATAATTTTCTTCGGTCCTTTGCTTTGTGCTTTGACGGACTTGTTGAAGAAAAATTCCTTCGATCCTCGCTTTGTGCTTTACGGATTTGTTGAAGGATTTGCAGGTTCTGGATTTAGATGATAGTACCGAACGTAGGTAGTATCTTGATCCTTAACCACTTTAGAAGACTTTAATCTGAATCACTTGAGTTCATCAGATTGGGAGAGCTAGAATTTGATAGCCCTTTGTCCTCTGGTTGCTGAAATGGGGGTTCCTCTACTACGGCCTTTTTTATGGCTTGTTGAGTAGATGGAGCTGCCAGCGATCCGGCTATATTTGGGCTTGTTGGATCCGACCTCTTACACCCATTCAGGCTTCAGACTTGAGCTATGGGAATTGCGTTTCCCAATGCTGATTTCACTGAAGTTGGTTGATTTGGAGCCAACTGTTGTGGTTTTAGATTTTGGAGCCTACGAACATTTGGTAGTTGCTTGAGACTCATCCTTCCACTGGAATTTTTGATTCTCTAGTCATTTATGAGAATTTTATAGACTACGATCACTTGAACTGGTCGAGTCAAATTAGCTTTTGTACTTTCTACAGTCCCTACTGACGGGTTGACGAAGTGGGGGTTCCGCTACTACGGCCTTTCTTATGTCTTGTTGAGTAGACAGAGCTGCCAGCGATCCGGCCATATTTGGGCGTGTTGGATCCGACCTTTTACACCCATTCGAACCTTAAGCTTCAGGCTGTTGGAAGACTTCAAGCTTCTTCGACTCAATTTTGTATGAGTGTGTAGCCATAAAAGTCTCTTTCTTGACTTTTGAGTCTTAGTTTGTTGGAGAAGACGGTGTTGTCTCTAACTCTTGAAAGACCACCTGCATATACTTTGGAAAACAAATATTTGTATTCTTTAGCATGAAAGAATATCTGAATTGATAATTTTAAATATTTATTCGGGGATCTCGGCATGTAGCCCGATGTCGACCCGAATAAATATTTAAAATGCCCCCTGTCTCGCAGGGACATTTTAGAATGGAATTAACTTTGGAATATAAGATTTTAAATATTCATTTGGGGATCTCGGCGTATAGCACGATGTCGACCCAAATGAATATTTAAAATGCCCCCTGTCTCGTAGGGACATTTCGGATAGGCTTTGTATCTTTGAGATTTTAAATATTTATTTGGGGATCTCGGCACGCAGCGCGATGTCGACCCAAATAAATATTTAAAATGCCCCCAGTCTGATGGAGGATTTTGAAATGCGTTCTTGCTATACAAGAGAATTTCAAAAATATAAGCAAACATGCATTGCATATAAAATTTTGATCATCATAAAATACATCCGTCATGAAATTTTCATGCAAAGTATTTCTTTAAATGTCGGCCGTTGATAGGTGGCATAGGCCTCTGACCATTCAGATCGATCAACTGATATGCTCCTCCTTGGTACACCTTCTCGATGACGAATGGGCCTTCCCAATTGGATACGAATTTGCCACCGATTTTTCGATGTGGAATGATTGATCTTCTCAGCACCAGGACCAATTCCCCTTCCTGAAATGATCGAGGACGCACCATTCGATCAAAGGACATTGCCATTCTTCCTCGGTAGATTTCTAGATTTTGTTGAGTTTGTAACCTGATTTCATCGAGTGTGTCGAGCTCCTCCATTCTGAGGCGGGCATTTTGCTCTTGAGTGAGATCATTCTGAATTGCTACTCGAAGCGACGGTAATTCGATCTCTAATGGTAATACGGCTTCAACACCGAACACCAATGAATAAGGAGTGGCTTTAGTTGGTGTTTTATAAGTTGTACGATAGGCCCATAGAGCTTCTGCCATCTTCGTATGCCACTCTCTTTTGTTCTTGGTGAGGATCTTCTTCAACAACTTCACCAACGTCTTATTGAAGGCTTCTGCCAAGCCATTTGCTCTTGGATTGTATATGGAGGAATATCGCCAATCGATTTTGTGCCGATCAACGAACTTATAAATTTTTGTACTTTTGAAAGCAGTACCGTTGTCTGAGATTATGCGGCGTGGCACACCGAATCTGTAGACGATATTGTGGGTAAAAAAGTTGATCACATGCTCGGATGTGACCTCTCTGAATGGAGCCGCTTCTGCCCACTTTGAAAAGTAGTCCGTCGCTGCCAGAATGAAACGGTGTCCTGTTGATGACGGTGGATCTATTGGTCCGATAATATCAGTACCCCAGCATTCAAATGGCCAGGATGCTATTGTTGGATGCAGAGGATTTGGCGGTTGATGTATAACATCACCGTGGATTTGACATTCGTGGCACCTCTTAGCGTGGTCAATACAATCTTTGACCATGGTCGGCCAATAGTAACCCATTCTCTTGATTTTAGCAGCCATTTTGGGACCTGACTGATGTGCTCCGCAAAGCCCTTCGTGGACTTCTATCACCACTTTATCAGCTTCCTTGGTCCCTAGGCACCTTAGCCACATTTGATCAAAGGCTCGCCTGTACAACGTATCATTGACAAATGCGTATCTCAATGCCCTTTTTTGAATTTGTGCGGCCATAGACTTTTCTGTCGGGAGTTTGTTTTCCTTGAAGTAGTCAATGAATGGCTGTCTCCAATCATTTTCGACTTCAATATCTAAACAATGCCACCACGATTCTGAAGCTTGACTAGCTTTATGTCTCTTGGCCACGTGATATTCTTCTGGATAATTCTCCATAACGATGTGATGGAGAGGTTGAGGGTCAACTGGAGTTTCATCCTGCTGACTTGAATCTGGAATTCCTTCTGCCCTCGGGAATTGTAATAGAACGGGTTCCAAGACCCTACGAGTGTAAACTCCGATGAATACAGGCCTCTCCTCGTTGATGTTCGCCATTTCTTTGGCTAATTTGGCCAGACAATCTGCTTTAGCATTCTGTCCTCGAGGAACTCGAGCTATTTCAACATTTGGTATTTGCTTCAGAAGCTCGAGGGCTCGCTGATGGTAATGGGCCAATTCAACTTTGCCAACTTTGTAAATACCAAGGACCTGATTTATCACAAGTTGAGAATCACCAAAGATTTGGAGATGTTGGATTCTGACATCGATCGCAATTTCCAATCCTGCTAATAGAGCTTCGTACTCGGCTTCGTTGTTGGTCCGAGGTTCAGTCAAACTGAATGAAAACCTCATTATGCCTCCCTCAGGTGATACGAAAATGAGACCAATGCCTGCTCGGGCTCTTGCAATATTTGGAGGTCGGACAGGTCTGATAGATGATGCCCCATCAAAGTACATCTCCCAGAACGGTAGCTTTTCATCCTCCTCGACCTGCATTATTTGCTCATCGGGCAAATCATCATTTAGTGGAGAATCGGCCGGGATTGGGTGTGCAGCGAGGAAATCTGCCAAGGCCTGTCCTTTCACCGCCTTCTGTGGCATGTATATAATTTCAAACTGTAATAATAATACTGTCCATCTGGCTAAACGACCTGTCAACGCTGGTCTTGTCATCAAGAACTTCAACGGATCGATCTTTGATATCAGTGTGATTTTATGGGATAGCATATAGTGGCGGAGTTTCTGAACTGCAAAAATTAGCGCCAGACAATGCTTTTCAATTGGGGAATAACGACTTTCTGCTCCAATCAACCTTCGACTGATATAGTAGAGCGCATTTTCCTTTCCTTCTTCATTATACTGTGCCAATAATGCTCCGAGGGACTCTTCTAGTGCTGCTGTATACAGTATAAGAGGCTTCCCCGGAATTGGCGCTGCTAGAATGGGCGGATTCAATAGGTATTTCTTGATACTATCAAATGCTTCCTGGCATTCTGCATCCCATTTGAAACGGACATCTTTCTTCATTAGCTTTGAAAAGGGTTGACATCTACCTGATAGATTTGATATGAATCTCCGAATGAAAGCCAGTTGTCCTTGCAGCGAGCGAAGCTGTCGAAGGTTCCTTGGTGGTGGCATCTCCGAGATTGCCTTAGTTTTGTTGGGGTCGATCTCTATACCTCGATGACGGACAACATACCCCAGGAATTTGCCGGAGGAGACCCCAAAAGCACATTTGAGAGGATTCATCTTCAGATCAAATTTTCTGATTCTCTCAAATACGATTCTGAGATCTTTTAAGTGATCATTTCGGCCAAAACTTTTGACAACAAGGTCATCTACATAGCACTCGACCTTCTGATGTATCAAATCATCAAATATGTGAGTCATCGCCCGCTGGTAGGTGGCACCAGCGTTCTTCAGGCCGAATGGCATGACTGTGTAGCAGAAAATCCCGATGGGCGTCCTGAATGATGTATGCTTTTCATCTTCGGGCGCCATTTTGATTTGATTGTATCCTGACGATCCATCCATAAAGGAGAACATGTCGTAGTTTGACGTATTGTCCACCAGGAGTTCGGATACAGGGAGTGGAAAATCGTCTTTTGGGCATGCTTTGTTAAGGTCCCGAAAGTCAATACAGATACGAATTTGTCCGTTCTTCTTCTTCACTGGGACGATATTATCAATCCAGTCAGCGTACTTTTCTTCTCGGATGAAGCCTGCATCTATTAGCTTCTTCATTTTTGCGATCACCTGTTCTTCAATCTCCAATCTCATTCTCCTTGGAGCTTGTTTGACGGGTGCTACTTTCAGTTTGATTGCTAATCTGTGAACTGCTACGTCAGGGGATAAGCCAGGCATCTCAGCATATGTCCAGGCAAAGCAGTCCCTGAATTCACAGAGAATCTCTTTCATTTCCTCTGCTTGCTCTTTGAGAAGAACATCACTGATGCAAGTCGGGCGATGCTCTTCTTCAATTTGAGAGGATATATTTGAAAAGTGATGGGACTTCTTGAAGGATTTTTTTTTTCAAGATGTCGACCACCAAGAACATTTTTGTTGGGGTCATCTTTGAGACCAAATTTTGATAAATTTCTTTAATGGTGGATCTCTAGGGGTACACACTAGATGTCACACCATTATTTGAATATATATTTTTTCTAGAGATGTTAGTCTCTATATTTATTTTCCCTTATGTCGGGACCTTTCAGCAGTGGGTTCTTGGATATACATCCAAGTGTCACACCCCAATGCTCACCGTACATATCTTGTTTCTTTCTTTACTTTACCATCATAATAGATGGTTGGCTATTAGCTATATCGGGACCTTTCAGTGATGGATCATTGGATATAAGGACCAAATGTCACATCCTGATGTTCACCGTATACATATTTATTCTTTCTTTACACTACCATCATAAAAGATGATAGATTTTAGCTCTATTGGAACCTTTCAGTGATGGATCTTTGGTCATAATAACCAAATGTCACATCCTGATGTTCACCGTACAGATCTTTCTTTTTTCTTTGCTCTACCATCATAATAAATAGTAGTTTTTGGTTCTATCAGGACCTTTCAGTGATGGATCTTTGGACATAAGGACCAAATGTCACATCCTGATATTCACCGTACAGAGCTTTCTTTTTTCTTTGCTCTACCATCATAATAGATAGTAGTTTTTAGCTCTATCGGGATCTTTCAGTGATGGATCTTTGGACATAAGGACTAAATGTCACATCCTGATGTTCACCGTACAGATCTTTATTCTTTCTTCTCTCTACCATCATAAAAGATAGTAGTTTTTAGCTCTATCGGCACCTTTCAGTGATGGATCTTTGGACATAAGAACCAAATGTCACATCTTGATGTTCACCGTATAGAACATAGTATTTTAGCTGCTACTATAGCATTTAAATGACTAGCCAAAGATGGAAAGAGAAACCAATCCCCAGCGGAGTCGCCAGAAATCTGTGGGCGACTCCGATTGTTGGCTTTTAGCTCTATCGGGACCTTTCAGTGATGGATTTTTGGACATAAAGACCAAATGTCACATCCTGATGTTCACCGTACAGAGCTCAATATTATCATTATTGTTTCTGCTACTATAGCATTTAAAAGACTAGCCAAAGATGGAAAGAGAAACCATTCCCCAGCGGAGTCGCCAGAAATCAGTGGGCTCCGAAAATTCGGCCCCAGCCTCCGCCCGCTTTTCTTATTCGGCGAGGGAGTTTTAACGAACTAAGTTCCGAGGTAAATTTTGGAAGGCAGATGGGTTTGTAGATAAGACACTACCCAGAGATTTCGCCCTCATTTTGTGAGGACTTTATGATCTGAGTTCTGGTTTCCTATAGGTGCAAGCCCCTATAGTTAATTACCCCTCCCGATCACGAGAGAGAACTTTCGATTAAGGCTAGTCGTCAATCAGATACGTAGAATATACGTGTTATCTGGCATACAGTAGCAGCAATGGATTTTAATATTGGTAGAAATTGGATTTGGAAATTGAGTTTGGAAGGGTTTGAAAAGTTTGATATTTAAAAATAGAAAATTCACCATCGTGCACTTAAAGCGGATGGTGGGGGAATGGATGATAGACCCGATCAAGATCCCATGGTTCCGTCGTCCCGGGCCATCGTGGTCCCTGGTCTACTTAGTCAGAGGAGGTAGTCGACCCAACCTGACAGAAGGATCCTTGTCGGCAGCCATGGGTTGCTTCGTCCAAGGGGACCTTGTAGACCGGGGTTGAATGTTTGTCTAAGGGGACAAATTTGAATCCACCTTAGCTGACAGAGGGCTTTGTGTCCTATCGATCATATCCTATTGATTCATATCTCAAGGATTTAACGCCATTAAGGAACGTATTGGCTCTGGCCATAACCGGTATCTGTGGTGCCATTTGGCGGCGAAACCACTCGGTTCAGAGGGCCCCGGGTCATAACCGTTTACCTGCAGTGCCATTTGGCGGCGAAACTGCCGGTTAGAGGACACGTACCACGTCCTTACTGGCAAAAGATTGTTTGAGAATGGATCCTAGTGATATTTTCGACTAGGCATTTCGCTCTTTGTGAGCTGAAGTTGATTTTAATTTGTCCACCTCGACAAACTGTTGCGGAGGATGGATGAATTTTGCTTTAAGTGATTAATGGGTTGAATTTCAAATTTAAATATTTTTGGGATTTTTGAGAATTTTTGTGGGGTTATTTGGGTTTTGATAGGCATTTGGAATATTTGGGATTTTTTTGACATTTTGGGTGGCATTTGAAAATATATGTGAACCCCTCCGGTTGAGATCTGCATTCAACACGGCCATCATCGGGGTGTACTTGGAATCATTTTTTTTATGGATTGGACCTTGTCAACTCTGTCGGGCTGTCGAAAGAGGATCGGGTTTCATAGGCTTCGTGCCTTTATTAGTGAATTCATATTGTTGTAGGCCTTGAAGGCCTAATATGAATATTTTAAAGCAAATATACCGGTCGCCACAGCTTTATATTTGCTTAATGGTTCGAACCCTGTCGACTTCTATTGACCCGTATAGAAGGATCGGTTTCGAACCTGAATTCACTTGTTAACCCGCGCAGCATCCCTAGACGTCATGTGTGTACCAATAACACGCTCGTCGGGGCCCATGCGGGTTTTATAATTATTTTTACCCCTTTTAGTGTACCTATGTGTATACAATTTATAGTGCACGTGCAGGGGTACTTTGAAATAATTGTAGACGCCTTCTGTCTGCTTGTACGAATGTTGCAGATCCGGTGGCGTGGCAGCTTCTTAACAGAATTGTTCGTCACTTCGTACAGGTAGACTGTCGTGCACTATTTGTTGATTTTCGTAGGCGGGTCATAGTGCACTAACTAATCTTCTGCCTTTCTCGTAGGTTCTTGCATTTGTTATGATCTTTTGACATTCTGCTCGTATATGACATTTAATACATATGATGGGTCATGTACGACAGTTTGTAGATGGTTGTACTTGCTACAATTTGACTATCTTTGCTCGTGGAAAATTACTGCATTTGATCAGCACTAAATTGTTATTGATTGTATGAGTGTCATTGTTCTTGCATCCTACCCACTTTTCATCGATCTCAGGTGGTCTGATGTATTTGCACTTGTTGTAGAGACAGATCTTTGACTACAACAAATAGATAGTACTCGTACACCTTGCAATTATTCGTTGCTTGTCACTAGTATTGTGCATTGACTTTGTGGGGATTGTTGTATGAATGAGGACTCTTCTATATTTCCTTCTGGACAAAATATTAGTTGCATGGCATAATGAGCTTTAGTTATAGGATGAATGATTACAAGTTTATTGTCCTTGCTCGTAACTTGATTGATTGAACATGGTAATTTGCTTTGGTCTCATCGATGAATATTCCTTTGAATGCTTTGAATCACAACTTATGATTTTTACATCATGAGTCTTCTTTTGCTTGTGAATGAGTTGTAGAAGCTTTTCATATTGATACCTTCTTGTAAGTCAACTTTTAGATGTATCAATTTCTTTTGTTTGTAAGAGAACAATGTAATTGTCCATGTGAGTAATATATGCATCGATCACTATCATTCTTTTATGGCTTGCATGATATTCATTATCTTCCACAATCTTTCACAAATATTCATAAGATTCTTATAGCTTCTAGGTAGAGATCTTATTGATATATCCTTGCAAGCAAGTTGTGTTATCCTCTTAGAAGCATCATATTTTGTCATGAGATTTGATTATATTATTGCTTAAGAGAAATTCCTTTGCTCCCCCTTCATATTAGTTGCATTCAACTTGATTCTTTCTTGCATGTTGATTATCCTATATAATTCATTTGAGTTATGAGTTTCAAGCTTAACTTGAGTTCATGCCCAAGCTCAAATTTAATTCTTCTTGATTGAGTTTGATTTGAGTCCTTGTTGTCTTGTAAAATTCAAGTTAAGTTCAAAACTCATTGCACCAATCTCCTTTGAGTTCAAGTAGTCCATATCTTGTTCAAGGTTTCACCTTACAAGTTCAAGTTCAGCTCAAGTTTACTTGAGTTCAAATAAGTCCACTTTTGGGTCCATGTCTTGTTCAAGTTCAATGTCCACAAATCCTCCATTTTGAGTTCAATTTCTTTTGAGTTCAAGTGGTTCAAGCTTACAAATTTCACCATTTGATTCAAACTTAAGTTCATTTTGATTAAGTCTTTTGTAGTTCATGTCACATTTGAGTTTGAATTGGATGTCAAAGTCCCCACTTGGTTCAAACCAAGTTCATGTTCAAGTCCTCTTGTAGTTGTTCAAAAACTACAATCTCAAGCCAATGTTCTTTGTATTTGAGTTTAATCAAGTTCTAATTATTTACAACATTACTTGATTTAAGCTTGATTTCATTTTAAATTATGCTAAGTTAAGTTCGTTTGATTTGAGTTCTGAGCATAGTCCAAAGTCCTTGGTTGTCCAAAAGTGTCCAAATCTTGTTCAAAGTCCTTGGATTTTCAATCCAAATTTCGGCAGCCTCCCAGCGTCTCCCCCGTTTAGGGGAAAAATCAAGAGGCCGCCTACCCGCCACGCCACTAAAGGCGTGCACGGTTGGTGTTGGTGAGACACCGCGGCGGTTGTATTTTTGTTTTTCTCCCACCACGCGCACTAAAGGCGTGCTTGGGGTTTTAAAAAGTATTTTTGATAAGCAGTTTTTTGATTTCCCCCCGCCCGGGGGTACTTATAAGTGACCCCGCTTCGCCGTACGTGCCGCACCGAGGTTCCGTCCTACCACGGCCAATAAAGGCGTGCTTAGGACAGTTCTCCAGTTTGCCACGAATATTGAAGTAGGATTTTGAGTTTAGAAAAGTTCATACCTCAGCGGGGTTGTCGTGGTTGACACGTGGATCGAGGGGTCACTCGCCTACCTCGTCGTAGGTGTCGCACCGGGTTCCCTCCTACTACGGCCACTAAAGGCGTGCTTAGGTGGTTTGCCGGTCCGACACGGACATCGAGGAAGGAGAGTGGGGGGATTATATATTATTATATATATTTTTATTTATAATTAATATTAATTAAACAAGATTAATTAAATAATCATTTTAATTAATTATAGTTAATTAAAATAATTAATTAGAATTATTAAAGTTAATTAATATAATAAGTTATAATTAATTTAAAATTAATTATAACTTAATTAATATTAATTAATCTTAATAAAATATAATTAATCAACATTAATTAATAATAATTAATTTATGAACTCTGATTAACTAAAAATAATAATTGTAATTAATTATGTTTAAATAATATAATTATATTAAATCATTTATAATAAATAAATGAAAATTAACTAATCCCTTGGCTCGGCAGATTAAGGGATTTGGCCGTGGACTCGCGTGAAAGGGATCAAGTTACCTTCACAGCAATGGGCTCCCGTTTGCTTCCGATCAAAATGTCAACTTCCGATCCACAGGAGGGAAATGTCGTGAAAGGAGGCGGGGAAGGTTCGCGTGCAGGAGGAGCACGGCAGGAGTCTGGGGCGGCTTCAAGAGATCGGGCTTGGGAGACGTCGGCTATAGGAAGAGGAAGAAGGGAGATCGGGCGACCCTAGAGCTCGATCGGTAAGAGGAATCGGGGCTAGGGTCGGAGAAGGTGCGGCCAGGTATGAGGAAGACTCTCTCTCTCTCTCTCTCTCTCTCTCTCTCTCTCTCTCTCTCTCTCTCTCTCTCTCTCTCTCACGGGATCCGGCCGAAGGGGTGCGGTAAGGGAGAAAGTTAACTTCACAGCGAGCTCCCGCTGTTACTTACGATCAAAATGTCGTGACTTTCGATCCGGCCGGAAGGGAAGTCGTCGAGGGAGCTGCGACGGGAGCAGCTCGTGCGTCGGACTGGAGCCGGAAGTAGCAGACAAGGGAGAGGGAGGAGCTCGGGATGAGAGGAAATGAGGTCGGGTTTGCGATCGGGAGAGGGAGGAGCTCGGGATTGGTAGAAGGAAGCAACAGCCGAAGACTCCATTTGCCCTGGTATTTAACAACGATCGGGATCGTTCTGCGAGGCAGGTTGCGGGATTTAGGCAGGATTTTCCGATCGAGACATGAGCGGCGCTGAGCTACAAGATTTTACGGGATTTTTGGGCAGAGCCTCGGCGAGATTTCGGCGGGTTTTGCGGCTGGATTCGAGGATCCAATGGACAAGGTATGTATGTAGGATTTCCATTTTGCTTCTCTCTTTCGTTTCTTTTGGGTATAACATGAGGGTTAACACAGACCTTAGGGGATAACAAGGTCAATTGGGGTGCTCTGAGAATAGAATTGATGGTGGGAGGAAAGAGGATGGTGATCCAGGGTGACGCAGGGTTGTCTAGGGCCAAAGTATCTTTCAAATCCATGATTAAATCCATACAGGAGGTGGGTATTTTGAGCTGCAATGCTTGGAGAGGGTCAGTGTGGGGGAAGAGGAAGACATTCCCATGGTGGTACAACCCCTCATACAGCAGTACAGTGAGATGTTCCAACTACCTCTGGGCTTACCATCACCGAGAGAGCGGGAGCATGCAATCATTCTGAAGGATGGGGTGTCACCAATTAGTGTTCGGCCTTATCGCTACGCCCAAATTCAGAAAGATGAGATTGAGAAACTAATTTGGGAGATGCTGGATGCAGGGATCGTTAGACCGAGTGTGAGTCCTTTTTCTAGTCCAGTCTTATTGGTCAAAAAGAAGGATGTGAGCTAGAGGTTTTGCGTGGATTACAGGGTCTTGAACAAGGAGATGATACCAGATAAATTCTCCATTCCTGTGATTGATGAGTTATTAGATGAGCTGCATGGAGCCGTATTGTTTTCTAAGATGGATTTGAAGTCGAGCTACCTTCAAATCTGGATGGAGGATGATATTCAGAAGACGACCTTTAGGACGCACGAGGGGCACTACGATTTCTTGGTGATGCCATTTGGGCTCACTAACCCCCTTGCTACTTTCCAGTCTTTGATGAATAGGGTGTTTTGACAGTATCTCAGGAAGTTTGTGCTGGTATTTTTTGATGTCATTCTGGTGTACAACAAAATAGAGGTGGAGCATTTGGAGCACTTGAAGGAGGTTCTTAAAATTCTACTAGCACATCAGCTGAGGGCCAACCTAAAGAAGTGCAGCTTCGCCTAGTCTAGTGTGGAGTATTTGGGACATGTAGTCTCCCAGAAAGGAGTGACGGCCAATGAAACAAAAATTGAGGCAATGCATAAATGGCCTATGCCTACGAACATAAGGGAGTTGAGTGGTAATCCTCGGATTGACTAGGTACTACAGGAGATTTGTGAGGGGGTACAGTACCATAACATGGCCCTTAACCGAGCAACTGAAGGACAACTTTTTGTGGAGAGAGGCAACAACCTAGGCTTTTGAGAGATTGAAAAAAGCCATGATGACAGTTCCAGTTTTAGCTTTTTTGGACTTCAACCAGATCTTTGTAGTGGAGACCGATGCATTAGGATATGATTCGGTGGCAGTGTTGATATAGAATCACATGCCTATAGCATATTTCAGCCAAGTGCTATCAACCCTAGCGAGATTGAAGTCAGTATATGAGAGGGAGTTGATGACCATTGTCTTAGCTATTCAGAAGTGGCGCCCTTACCTATTGGGTAGGCATTTCATTGTCTGGACGGATTAGAGGAGCTTGAAGTATCTTTTGGAGCAAAGGATAGTGACTGAGGAGCATCAGAGATGGTTGTCCAAACTTTTGGGCTACGATTTTGAGATTCAGTACAGGCCTGGGGTGGAAAATAAGGCGGCTGATGTCTTATTTAGATGCATGGGGGAACTTAAGGAGCTATCTGTTTCAACGCCACTAATGGTAGGCTGGGGAGCCATCAAGGAAGAAAGTTTGCAGAACAAAGAGTTGATAAAGATCAGAGAGGATTTGATGAGAGATAATTGTAGCCATTCTAGTTACTATATGGAGGGAGGGAGGGAGGCTGTTGTATCAAGGGAGGTTTGTGATGCCACGAATGTCCATACATATTCGTCACTTGCTACAGGAGTTCCATGGCAGTGTAGTGGGAGGACATTCAGGAGTACATAAGACCTATAGAAGGCTGACATATGAGCTTTACTGAAAGGGAATGCATAAAGATGTTGAGGAGATGGTGGCGAGGTACGAAGTGTGCTAGAGAAACAAATATATGACAATGGCTCCAGGGGGACTACTACAACCCTTGACACTTCCTAACAGAGTACGGGAGGAAGTGTCCATGGACTTCATAGACGGCCTACCATGATCAGAAGGATTCACAGTCATCATGGTGGTGGTGGATAGACTGAGTAAGTATACACATTTCATTCCCTTACGACATCTATATACCGTAGTGACAGTGACAACAACCTTCATCAGGGAAGTGGTTCGACTGCATGGGATTCCTGAGTCGATAGTGTCTGATCGAGACAATGTTTTCCTCAGTCAGTTTTGGAGAGAGTTGTTTAGATTGCAGGGCACTGTTCTTAAGAGAAGCACTGCCTATCATCCGCAGACAGACGGTCAAACAGAGGTGGTGAACCGCAGCTTAGAGACTTATTTGATGTATTTTGTTTCTAAAAAGCCACGGCTGTGGGCTAAATGATTAGCATGGGCTGAGTATTGGTATAATACTTTGTACCATTCTGCATCTCAGATGACCCCTTTTAAAATATTGTATGGAAGAGACCCCCCATACTTAGTGCATTTTGGGAGAGGGAACACACCAGTTTATTCAGCTGAGCAGTACCTAGAGGAAAGGGACAAGGTGTTGGTGGAATTGAAGAGACACCTGTTCAAGGCACAACAAATCATGAAGAAGCAGACATATAGACATAGGAGGGACATACAATTTGAGGTGGGGGAGAAAATATTCTTGAAACTAAGGCCGTACAGACAGAGATCAGTCGCCAACAGGAGAAATGAGAAATTGGCTCCGAGGTAATTTGGACCCTATAAGATTTTGGATAAGATTAGAGCGGTGGTGTATCATTTGAAGTTACCCCCATCCGCCACCATACACCCAGTTTTCCATATATCATAGTTGAGAAGAGCTTTAGGGGAGCATACAGTTTGTGTAGAGTTGTCAATCACACTAACAGAGGACTTGGAAGTGATTTTAGAACCATTGGAGTTGAGGGGAGTCTGATTGGACAAAAAGGGGAATAAAGAAGTGCTGATCAGATGGAGGGACCTTCCCGATTTTGAAGCCACTTGGGAGCCATATGAGAGAGTGATGCTCCAGTTTCCTTCTTTTCACCTTGAGGACAAGGTGAGTCTTTGGGAGGGGAGTAATGTTAGGCCGACTGAATTGGTCCAACCTGGACCGGTTCAGGTGTACTGCCGCCGGCCTAGGGGGAGGGCAGAACCAAGAGAGAGGGGGGCGGATGGCCTAGTGGGCCCAAGCAATTAATGTTAATGGGTGTTTAGGAGGGAAATTTGAATTAGAGGGTTGTTTAGGGATTTTGTATGTCTCCTTTTACTTTAATTAGGGGCTAATGATAGAATTAATGTTTCATCTTGAATTTGAAAGGAATTTGAGATCTAGGGTTGGTGTTCTTGGGCTCTAGGCTTGGCTAGAGAATCGGAGAGTTGTTTCTTCCTTTGAAATTGAAGAAACTTATATCTTTTGCTATTTTACTGCATCTACTAGTGGAATCCTTTGTTTTCAGTTTTCTACTAGTTTTCCCCAAGAAATCTGCTGTTCGTTTGCTGATTTTCTGCTGCAAACAACAGTTTTGTTCCCTGTTTTCACCAATTGTGGTTAGGTTTGCTTGCGAACTCAAGTATTTCCCCTAGGGTTACTTGTGATCTCAAGTATTTCCTATCAGTGTTCTATACTGTTTTTTATTATCTTGATGGGTTTGGTTATTCTTGCAAGTGTTTCAATTCAGCTATGTTCGGATTTCTAAGTTTAGTATTTTTGATCCACTGTTTCTATCCAACCACTGATTCTAGAAGTTTTCTGTTGTTGACTTTTTTTTTGTTGCTTATTAGTTTTAACTAGAGTCGAGCCTTTGTTGGTGCAGTTCCTAGTTTTGGTCTCTGCACTATGGTGGAGATTGGGTCCTTGGATGAATGAACTGTCTTTTACAAGTGTTGTTGGAATTGTGGTATTGAGTTCCTTTCTGCTGCTATCTATTATCCCTTTTCTTTTTTAATTTTATATAGGAGACACTTCGAAATGTATAATTTAATCTATGGTTGAATAAAGTTTTTATTTTTCTCTTTGTAGTTGTGTGTGCTGTTGGATGTTGATTTTTTTAGCGTGTTGTAAATTTTGACAACTTTTGGAGGAGGATTCTCCTTGTAACGGCTTGGAGCATGGATTCACACTTCAGTGATGTCTTTCCGTTGTGTTGTTTTTGTCTTATTTGTTTGAGTGAGTTGACCGTTTCTTTTTTGTTATTTGTTTGTGAGTGTGATTGAGATTTGGTCAGTTACAGGCCCGTTTTTGTTTTATGGTTGTGTATCTTAATTGATATGGAATGATATTTTTTCCAAAAAATTTCTCTTAGAATTTCATATTTTATATTATCACTTAAAATGAATATCTGCATCGAAAGCAATTAATATTTACATGAATAAAAAATTGGAAAAATGTGAATTTTGATCTTTTATATGTTTCATTGGCATTGGTGAACCCTAAACCCTGTAAGTCTTGTGTCATCCACTCAGCTCTTGATGATATCATTAAACTCAGATCGCTAGTTGGGGCTATCTTGTGGGTAACAAAGTTGAATTGAATATTTTGTAATGATGAACAATACCAAAATGGCTAAAATGTTTAAATTTCAAAAAAATAAGAAAATAATTATAAATTTCTTTTAATATCTGAAAAATTATTGGTTGATTGCGTTTGTGGCCTTGGTTGATATGAATTTCATGTCCATAATTCAATATCATGTTTCAGTATGGTTACTGCAGCTTGTATTTTTAAGGTTTGTTTTTGTTAATGTTGTGTATTGTGTAAATATAGCTAAAACTAGTGATCCTAATACCGTTGTTCATTTGATTTTGTTTCCATATTTATATTTGACCAAAACACTTGGCTTCATAAAGGTACAATTTTTTTGTTGTATACAGTCATTTTCATCGTTTTCTTTTTTGGTTTAATTTGCCCCTTTCTTTTATATTGCAGTAACTGGCCTGCATTTGTTCCGGTACATGATCCTTCTCGAAAGGCATATATCGGGATTCAGAATATGGGTACGACCTTTACTCGAAGGTTTGATTCTGACAGAATCGGCAGCCAAGTTCCGGTTAGGCTTTTGCACTTGGAGGGACTCTACGAGCTATTTGTCTCAAAATTTGTGAGTGCTTATTTTAAAAGTTATTTCGTGTCTTTTTGTCCACTCATTAGTGAAGGATGGAGGCTTTTCCTTTTGTTGAAACAGTTAAAAAAGTTTTTGTACAACGCTACTTTCTTGAGATATTTATGTGCATATTGACTTTTCTCTGGAATTATTATGTATTGATCAGTTTATAGATATTTGGATCCTTTTCATTCACACGAAAAGAAATAAAAATAATTAATATTCACCTCCTATCACTGTCAATCATATCACGAAAGAATTTCAACAAATGAAAAACTATTGTTTTTTATTATAAAACAATATATTATCATTGCTATTCTATTTCTTTCTCTTATATTATCTAAATTTTATTATTAAATTAAACTGCACCAAGTAGAGTCACAATTAAAGACGTGGCTTATAAATTTCCATAAGATTTAGAAAAAGCTAAAAAAATAATATGAGAATAAATGTGAAAATATATGAAAATTTTGAAGTAATTAATTTTTAACCTATTTTATTTATTTATAAATTATAACTAAGATACTATAATAAATTTTGTAACTTATTTTCATTGATGATGATTGAGCGTGTTGATTATAACTAAGATAATATAATAAACTCCGTAACTTATTTTCATTGATGATGATTGAGTGTGTTGATTCCTATTTTTAAGAATAAATATGATACACAAGATTGTGCAAATTATAGAGGAATTAAGTTATTGTGTTATACTTTAAAAATATGGGAGAGAGTTAAAGAGTATAGATTACGACGTGATACTAATATTTCTCAAAATCAATTTGGATTCATGCCGAGTAGGTCTGTTATGGAAGCTATACATTTATTGAGAGCTTTGATGGAGAAGTATAGAGAGAATAATGAGGATCTGCTTATGATATTTATTGATTTAGAGAAACCATATGATAAAGTTCCAAGAGAAGCGTTATGGAGAGTTCTAGAAAAAAAAAAGGATTAATAATATTTATATTCAAGTTATTAAGGATATGTATGCAGGACCTGTTACTTGTGTTCAAACACATGGTAGTTTGACCAAGTATTATTCTATTTCTGTTGGATTGCATCAAGGATCAGCCTTAATCACATATCTTTTTTTGATTTAGTCATGGATGTTCTCACTAGACATTTGCAATAAGTTGTACCATGGTGTATAATTTTTTCTAATGATATTCTTCTAGTTGATAAGACTACGAAGGGAGTTGAAGTTAAACTTGAGTTATGGAGGTCAACCTTAGAGTTTAAAGATTTTCATTTGAGTAGATCTAAAACTGAATAGATGGAGTGCAATTTTAGTAGTGATAGATCTAGTGGGGGGATTTTGACTTTGGGCAATCAAGTCATTAATAAGAGTACATATTTTAGATATATCATAGTTTAAAATTGCGCAATTAGAGGCGCGCTTTTGCGCAATTCAGCCCTCAAGCGCCTCAATGCCTATGCAATTTTGGCTCCAGGTGAGGCGTACGCCTCACAGGTTAAGAGGCGCGCCTCTATGGCCCTATTGCGCAATATCATGTGAGGCGCACGCCTCTGTAAACCAGGTCCCACCTACTTAAAATGACTTGTTTCTCCTGTTATACCATCCGGTTCTAGTGAACCGAACGAAAATCCTTCCGCAAAGCCATTTCCGTTCGCAAAACTTCCACTCGGCTCGGCTCGATTTGCTGTCTACTGCCTCTCCCGCCGACGACACCTCACGCCGGTGAGCAAGAAGGGTTCGACCGCCCTCTACAAGCACTCCATTATAGGTTTTAGGTATTTTTTTTAAGTTTAAGGAACGTTTTTTCAAGTTATAGAAAATCTAGGATTTTCTATTTTTTGAGATTTTTTGTATGTTTTCGCATTTGTGCATTAGGAAACATGGTTAGGGGAAATGAAAAGACAAATACGTCATTGCGGGGTGACCTTTCTTGGAAATACAATGTACAAGTTGATGTTGGAGGCGGCGAGAAGACATATGTGTATTTAAAATGCAATTTTTGTGAGAAGGTGATGAAGGGAGGAGTATCTCGCATGAAGGAACACTTATCCGGCTCACATAAGAATGTAGCACTTTGTGCGAATATTCCGGATAACGTGAAGGAGGAAATTACATCTTATATGAAAAAGAGTACGACGGTCAAACATTTACAATAGGAGCAATTTGATGAAAGGGTCGAACATGATGCTTACTTTGGGAGCGAGAGTGGAAAGGGCTCTTCCTCCACTATACATAGTAGAGGTGTGCGGGGTCCTATGGACCAATATGCACAACAAGAGGTTGAGAGAAAGGAGGTTGAGAAATAAGGGGTTGAAGGATGATGAGGACCCTTTGGTGTATGATGATGTGGCATCTGATAATGAGTGGTTCATAGATGATGAGACATATTTGTCATTATCAGACTTGCAACTTGAGGATCTAAGTGTGGATGTCTTGAGGGGCGAAACAGATCAAGTGGGCACATCCACTAGTACCAGACCACACACATCTACTAGCTCTGCAGCACAACATCCAAATTAAGGTATTCTACAACTTCTTATATGTTATTACATTATATTTATATCAAGTGAGCAAGTAACATAATAATGATCATTCTTATTGAATAGAGAAGAGAAAAGTGAGTCACATTGAAGATGATGAAGATATGACATTCATAGATACAATTGGAGATAAAGATTACCTAGAAGAACCATTTAGTGATGGGACATGATTGGATTATATATGTTCCTTTTTATTTGTACTTTGGGAGTTTTGATAGACTATAATTTTGTGGTTTTGTACTTTGGAACATGATTTTATTGTATCTCTTTTCTTAATTTCCACTAATTCCACTTGTCATTTAGATGTTTTTATTGTATGATAGAATCTTGCTATTATTTACTCGCTAAAACCCTTAAATTCTCATTTACGCAATTCTGCGTCCGTGAGTCTTACGCCTCACACCGCCTCGAGGCTTATGCCTCGCCTCACGGACGAAAAACGCCTCGAGGCTTATTTACGCAATTTTAAACCTTGAGATATATTGGGTCTATTGTCCAGAGTGATAGTGAAATAGATGAGGATATTATTAGTAGAATTCAAGTTGGATAGTTGAAGTTGAGGAATGCATCAGGTTTGTTGTGTGATGGAAAAATCCCCCTCAAACTTAAGGGAAAATTCTATAAGATGGTGGTGAGATCTGTAATGCTTTATGGAGCAGAATGCTGGCCATTAAAAGAGAAGCATAATATTAAGTTAAGTGTTGCAGAGATGAGGATGCTCAGGTGGATGAGTAGCTTTCTCTTAGAGTTATGATACGAAATGAGCATATTTGTGAATGTAGATAGCATGATGCTTCTTCACTTCAATTTGTTCAATATTAAGTATGGACAACACGCATTTATTCTGGAGCAAAAGAACTTTTCATCAGATAGTCCTAACGATACCATAGAATGTTCAGGCGAAGCTTTTATATGGGCTATTAGTAGAACTTTTGGCGTAGCTTACAAATTCTAAATGTTTTGGATTTTTGTTTCCTCAGGCCTTAACAGCCGTAGATTTCTCTACGAATTGTTTCAGTGTTCGTTCTACAATGAGACTAACCTACAGAACTCCATATGCTGATGATGATGCTGAGAGTCAGGATCACATTAGCAGAGAAAGAAAAGGAGATGCAATTGAGTTTAATCATATTAAGAAACAATGGGATGATGATTGTCCTTGGGCAGAGTGGTATTCTTCTGAGGATCCTATTAAAGGTATTACATTTTTTTCTCCTTGAAACTCTTACTAGCAGCCTTTTTTTACTCTATGCATCTATCTGATTATTGTTCACCATGTTTCAACTACATGGCATCACTTTGACCCACTAAAAAGAAAATTGCATGCATCCTTGGTTGTTTTATTGTTGTAGAACTCAAGATAACTGCTAGGTGTAAAAGTTTGAAAAAAACCCTTGCAATTTGACACTTGGGTACAAGCAATCATATTAATTTTGTAAAGTCCTCACCTCTAAGTTTACGTTGTTGTAAACATATTTAAAATAAAAATGTTTGAATTGATTGGGGCTGCCGTGAGAATGAGGTTTGTTTTAGTTTTGTGTAAAGAGGGAGTGGATGGACTAACAATGATGTGAGTAGTGTGTAAGTCATACTTTGGTTTAATATAAAATTTTGGAGGCTTAAAATTTAGTTTTTTTACAAATTGTAATTACACCGACTATTTATATAGATTCAAATGTTAGGCTATAAAGAAATTATTGGCCTTCGCCATAAAATTGCACAAGCCAAAATTAGAGTGTTAATGAATGTGAGGACTTGGATGGCTTGTTCACGCACAACAAAGGGCAATGATACATAGATGATAATGTGAAAGAATTAAAAAGACAAAAGGTAGTCTGACGAGTAATGGAAGAGAAGTTGTGCAAGAAGATTTATAAAAGATAGATTAACACCTCAAGCAACCTTAAATTATAAAGGAATGGAGAAAGATGATTTATAGGATTGACCTGATATAATTGGGACAAATTAATAATAATGATGTGTTGAATATTTGAAAGTCAAAGTTAGGAAATTTATTCTAGGAAAATATTTTTTTTGGAAAGATAGATTGTGATCTTATCCTATGATTATGTTTCCTAATTAGGGAATTTATTTTGGGAAAATATTTTTAGGAATAAAAGGAGAGATTGATTGTGATCTTATCCTATGATTATATTTCCTAATTTTTATGAAAAAAATATTCTCATATGATTCTGTGTCTTAAATGTTAGGAAATAATTAAGATAGGTAGTTATTTCCTTTATTAGACAGTTTTAGTATATATATGTAGATGTAGTACAAGTTTTTTTGCAAGAAGAATAATGAATTAAGAAATTCTTCATGTTATCAGAGCTAGTTCTTTGAATCCTAATCCTTTTCAGGCCGCTTCTAGCTATTTTTTTTTTGGCCATATCTTCTATTTCTCAGGCCGATTTTCTCTGGTCAATGTTCATCCTGACTTTCTTCTTATATATATCCAACAACCTTATTCACTTTTCTCCCCCATCATCTTCTTCTCACTACGGAATGAACTCGTCACAAACATTCGGTATCAAGACACCAAAATTAGGAAGCAATTCAGAAATTCCAAACCTTGGTAGTAGTGATTTTTTTCCTATTCTCATCACATGACACAAATTAAATGGTCATAATTATTTGCAATGGTCACAATCTTTGTTGTTGGTCATTTCGAGTATATCATGTGTGGACCAACCATGCTAGAGATTACATATCCGAGTTCGAGAAAGTGGAAGATTGAAATAGTATTTTCATGTCATGGCTAATCAATTCCATGAGCAATGACATGGGTGAAAACTTATTGCTATTTGGGACCATAAAAAAATATGGGATGCAACCAAAGAGGCTGACTCCAATTCTGAAAATACTTCAGACCTGTTTTGAGTTGAATTTGTACTTCAAGACTTCCGCCAAGGAAAGGAGTCTATTACTCAGTATTACAACACACTTATATGGTATTGGCAACAACTTGACTTATTTAAAACTCAATTTTGGATATAGTAATGTACAAACAGATTGTAAAACAAAAAAGGCTATTCAAAATTTTTTTCTTTGGACTAAATAGGGAGTTGGATGATGTTTGAGGTTGAATCATGGGCACTAAATAACTGTCCAATCTGAAAAAGACTTTCTCAGAGGTTAGACATGAATAAAGTAGAAAGAAGGTGATGATAAGACCTAAGGAACAAACCACATCAACGTTGGATGCATCTGCCCTTGTTATCCAATCATCTAACAATAATGGTGGAGATCGTCACAAAAGGGAATGGCCTTTGTGTGATTATTGTAAGAAACCAGGTCATTACAAGGAGACTTGCTAGAAACTCCATGGCAAACCAGCTGATTGGAAACCAAAGCCATAGTTTGATAGAGACAACAAAGCACATATGGCTTCTAACTCTGAGAGTGCTCCTATTCCTGAGCCTAACCCATTTAGAAAAAATGCAGATGGATTTGCTGCAGAAACTATTTAGTTAAGTTGGCAGTGGTAGCATTACTGGAAATTTTGGTTGCTGAAACAAATACACATACTGTCTTCACTACTAATAGAGGAGAAATGAGGCCGTGGATATTCTACCCAGGTGCTTCTAATCATGGGATAGAAGATGTTACCTTTCTCCAAAATTACAAGCCAAGTAGTGGTCACTTGTCTGTTCGTATTGCTGATGATTCAAATTCTAAAATTGTTGGAACATGTTTCATCCAACTTACTAAAGAGTTGTATCTCAACTTTGTCCTCCATGTTTCAAACTTGGATTATAATCTTTCATCCATTAGCAAATTAGCTTGTGACCTTCAATGTGTTACTAAATTTTATTCAAACTTGTGTGCTTTTCAGGACTTGAAATTGGGGAAGGTGATTGGCATTGCCAAACTGTGCTCTGTCTCCTTCCATGTGATAGATCCTCAAACTAAATTTCTCAAGCAAGTTGTGTCCATTATGTGTCCAAATCCAGTATTAATAAAGATAGTGAAAATATATTATTGCACTATCATCATGGTCATCCTTTTTTTTTGGTATCCTGCAAAATTGTTTCTAAAATTATTTATTAATAAAAGTCCAATATCTTCTCATTACGAAACTTGTCAGATTGCAAAACATACTCGAACAATATATTTTCAAATTCCATATAAACCTTCAACTACCTTTTCTTTGATTCATAGTGGTGTGTGGGGTCCCTCAAGGATAAAAAATATTTATGGCACTCGATGATTTATGACATTTGTTGATGATCATACAAGGGTAACTTGCATTTTTCTTATGAAAGAAAAGTCTGAGGTCAGGTAAATTTTTCAAACTTTCAATATTATGATATAAAATCAATTCAACTCTAGAATTCATATACTCAATTCAGACAAGGCTAGTGAATACTTCACTTGTAGTCTCAATACCTATCTTCAAAATCATTATATTATCTACATAAGTTCTTGTGTTGACACCCCTCAACAAAATGGAGTGACTGAATGTAAGAATAGACATCTCTTGGAGGTTGTCCGGTATCTTATGTTTTCCTCTAATATTCCAAATTATTTTTGAGGGAAAATCATTCTCATAGCTACCTATTGGATCAAGTGTATGCCATCCAATATCCTTAATTTTCAATATCCATGTTAGCTTCTTCTATCAAATTTTCCTTACACCTGTGTAGCTTCATCTGATTTACCACTCAAGGTATTTGGTTGCATGATACTTGTTCATTTGTATCTCAACACCGTAGCAAATTTGATCTTAGAATCAATAAGTTTACTTTTTTAAGGACAAATGTTATTTTCTCCAACCAACAAAATATTTTACACCACTATGTATATCTCATTCTTTGAACATGTGTCATGCTATCCCAAGTCTTATGTTCAGGGGGAGAGCATGAATTAACATTAAATTTCGGAGTTCTTTCTTGAGTCTGTTCCCTTCACCCACTTAGAGTCGCCAAGTTCTTCTCAACCCGTACTTTTGCCCAAAGACTATGCAAAACTTGTCCACTCCTGTACATGTTCAGTCATCAGTCCAGCCCACAAATATTTCTTCACCCATGCCTGCTCTTATTGTGGCTTCATAACTTGCTAATGAGAATTTTCAAGTTTACATAAGGAGGAAAAGATAGGAGTTAGAGCATGGATCACAGCCAACATGTGGCCAAGATGTTGACTCAATTTCAAGTCCACATGAGGAAAACATAAAGTACGAATATGGCTAGAGATATGCCAATTTCCAATTGACGACTTTACAATGCCAATTGCATTAAGGAAGTATTATACCCCACATCCCCTCCCCCCTCGTGACAACGTAGGATGCAATAGAGAAACAACAATCATGAAATTTAAAACTCATCATCATAATTCTATTTTTAGTCATTGTTTGATATATTCCTCATTGTATGGAAAGTATCCAAAATATATCATTTTATTCATATATGAACAAATACAAAGCCCTATGAATTCCAAATTGTTACAGTAATAAATAGTCTACATACCTCTACTGTAGACTCATATACAAGGTATACAACAAAATATAAAGTTTTATAATGACCTAAGGCTATTCAACTTCCTCTTTATCCTTGCCCCTTCCTGTAACAACAGACAATAAAATCTGGTGAGCTTTGAAGCTCATAAAGTTATGCAATTTAAATAAGAAATAAATGTAAGATTAATGGAATTAACATAATTGAAATCTTAACCGAATCAAATCTGAAATAATTTGCAAAACATAAAAATCATATTTAGCATTATCTTTTGTATCATTTGAGGCCTGTACAAAATATCATAATTAGTCTTCTAAGGGCTTTGACTATCATTTCTCATAAAGTTAACATTCATAAGAATGTTCAATAGAGTCCAGGTAACTCGATATTATCACTATTGAATTTCTTGGAGGGGTCCCTTTTGCCTCCCTTTTGCCTCGAATTTCATAGAGGTTCATTTTGCCTCGAATTTCATAGAGGTTCCTTTTAGCCCACATGCAAAGCACGTGTCATATCATTTCATAGTCAACTTTTCTTAATTTGATATTCATTGAGTTTTAATTTAAGATCCTATACTTGTTTTCTCATGCTTCATGCTTCCATATAAATGTTCTATTGACTCTACTATTGCATAAAAATAATATGTACATAGTAGATAACAACATATTTTTCCTTTCAAAACATTGTTAATGAGGAAAACATTTATCTAATCATATAATAATGCTTGATAAGCTTAAAAATTTTCATGATGTCGTTCATACTTGACTATTTGACTGTAAATCCATTAACAGATAAAAGTTACTTTACTGTCTTTTTACCCTTCAGTTTTGATGACATGCAGCTATACAAGTCGAAAAATGATCACATTTATTTGATTAAATTAAATTGCATTTCTTGCCCCATTGCCAAGTTGTCTCCTCAACTTCAGCACCTCGAAGCCTTTTGCTAATTAAATATGAATTTAACTCATACTTTCACTATCCCTAATTAATCTGTACGGGACATTGGAGTAAGTATTTAATTAAATTTTACTAAACTAAGTTACTAAACTAAGCAGTAATTAAATTAGCTGTTACTAAACTAAACAGTAATTAATTCAATATACACTTATATTCAGATTTTACATATACTTCTATATGTCAAAATACTTGGAATTGAAAGTGGATTTTTTTAATGAAAATAAATTAACATTTATCAAAAGTTTATACTTAATTCATTTTGAATATTTTGGATATTATAAGATCAATAAGGATGAGGAGGAGAAAATGGTGGAGTGAAGCTTGGGTGGTTTCATTGATTCATTCCATTTGAATTTATCTCTCCTCTAACCTCACTACCACTTTTTATTTTGATTAAAATTACAATTATGTAGTTGATGCCCTCCTTAATATATGTTTGTAAATTTATACTTCCAAGATTTATTTCTTAAGAGCTTCCTAGATCACAGCTCCTCATTTTATGTCATTTGCTCTTTTAAACAAGAGGTCCTTTTCTTCTATCTTTTGCACTTGTTTTATTTTTTATTTTTTTCTCTTACTTGCAGCCAATGGGTTCACTCGGATAATTTATTTTCGTTCCTTTGATGCATATTATGGCACTTGTTCTTTATTTATTGAAAAAAGAGTTCTTGATCCCGTATTAGAATCCTCTAGTTTGTTGTTCTTTTTTCATTTCTTTTGAAGGTGGAACAATAGACCTATTGACTATATATTTTTTAACCTCCCTTCACAAGCACCAATGTCTATTGTCTTAAAAAAATGGCATTCTTATTTTACAAATATAAACTGTCTTGCATCACATACTTCCAGTGATATAACTTCACATATTACTCCATTACTGAAATCTCTGGAGAAAGAAAACTTAAGATTATGTTGCCTTGTGACCAGATAGATATTAATATTTTGAAATTAACATAGAGAATAGGATTTTGGTTGCTTTTTAGTTGAATTGGTGAATTAGCTATTTCATTTAACTCATAATGATCTCAACTTAACTCTGAGGGTCTCAACTATAATTAAATTATTTAATCAATCATCTCGGCTCAATGATAGCTTTAGAGGTAAGGATTTTTTTTCCACTACTTGGATCCAAAAGAGCATTAATGATGGTAGATTTTACCTTAAGCTTGGGATAGAAATATTCCTCCTTTGCTTCCTCATTGGCATGTAACATCAAGTTCAATGTAGGATTTTAATAGGAAATACTTGAGTTCGCAAGCAAACCTATAATTAATTGGCGAAAACAGCGAGAATAACGTAAAATTTGGACAAAAATCAGCCACAAGCTGTATTGCAACAAGGAAATCAAAGCCAAATGAACACGAAGCAAGATATACAAGTGATCCTCAATTCGAGAGGAGGATTGTTCTCTCCCAATCTCTAGACAAAGCAATCTAGAGCCAAAACACCAAGGAACTCCAAGAGAAACTCAAACTAAGCATAGCATCACCCAATGTTTAAAATTGTGTAATCGGGTATTGAGGCGTTTTTCGTTTGTGAGGCGAGGCGTAAGCCTCAAGATGTTTTGAGGCGTAAGCCTCAAAATCAAAAAATTGCGTAAACATAAAATGATAAATTTTGTATATACTAATGAGTAAATAATATATAAAACATAAAAATGCACAAGATATGAAGTGAAATGAAAATATCCCAATAATAAGACAACATGAAATATAGTTCAACTCAAACTCCATCTTTCCCAAATCACTGTATTCTTTTCATTAACATATAATTCCAAAAATAAATAGCAATGAGATATCACATAAGAACTCAACTTCTGACCATCATTTATGATAAGAATATATTAGTGCAATATATCAAATCACTAAATATAATGCTTCACTTATTCTACATTAAGAAAACTTATACAAAACATGCACTCATGAATAAGCAGACTAACACTAACAACTATTATTAAAGATGATGAATACAACAATATACCGGTCTGTCGGGGTTCCAAGGGGGTGCTACCCTGGCGGGGTTCGACCTGCCCGGTCAGGTAGCGGGGTCAAGGGGCAGCGCCCCTGCGGGGGTTACAACAAATTTTTATTGTAAGAGTGAAAACGCAGTGAAATTGGCATTAAAAGTGCAGCAAAAATGCACCAAAAGCGCAGCAAAAGCTCACCAAATGCGCAGTGAAAGCGCACAAAAAGCGTAGTGAAAGCCCACCAAAAGCGCAGTGAACAAAAAACGCAATGACGATGGTAGACAGACTGATTGTGGAATCTTACTCAACAGAATATGGAGGTCCTTATTGCAGAACCATAAAGAAAAAAGCTTTCAGTAGTTGGTCGAAGGAGACTCTAGCCCAACTCGCGTTATAAGATAACTCCAAGCAATAGGCGAAGAGCAACTCATAATGAAGGAAGTTGACATCGAACGAAGAGGGAAAAAGGTCTCTCGAAGAAGGAAGAAAAGTTGTTTTAAGAAATGACGAATGACCTTGCGAGGGTTGGGGATTCTGAACCGAACAAATATATATTAGGTTAGCTTTTTTTTATTTTTTATTTTTTTAATTTTTAGAGGCGGACGCCTCTAAACCTTGAGGCGAGGCGCGCCTCAGTAAACTTGAGGCATACGCCTCAAATCTTGAACTCATTGTGTAGGCTTTGAGGCTTAAAGGGGCAAAATTGAGCTGAGGCGTGCCTTTTATTGCGCAATTTTAAACCATGACCTCACCCTAGATTATCTCATGTTCTTTAATACATAAACTTTCCTAATACAATTTCTCTCCCAAGCTCTAGCCGCCCCCTCCATTCAAATTTGAATTCAATTTGGCTAGTGGGGCCCACCAATGTGGGCGGCAATAGAGAGGGAGGCGACACTTGTCCGCCTCCTGTAAACCTAAGCCGGCCTTTGGGCCGGCCTATCAATACCGTCCTCCCAAAGAATCACCTTGTCCCTAAGGTGAAAACAAGAAAACTGATGTTTCATCCTCTCGTATGGCTCCCACGTGGCATCGTAGTTAGGAAGGTTCTTCTACTTGATCAACACTTAGTTTCATCTTCTTTCTGGCGAGCCCCCATCAACTCTAAGGATTTTAGGATCACCTCTAACTCCCGAGTAAGTGTCACCGGTAACTCAGAGCTTGCTGTATAGTCCAAAGTTTTAAAAGACGAAATCGGGAATCGAGGCGTTTTTTTTAAGCGAGGCGAGGCGTAAGCCTCGAGGAGGATCGATGCGTAAACAAAAATAACAAAAATAATGACAAAAATAACAAAAATTTTAAATAATGACAAAAAATAACAAAAATAACAATTATTTGTACTACCAATAATAAAATAACATGAATACAAAAATATACCAGTCTGCCGGGGGTCCAAGGGGGCGCTGCCCCCTGGCGGGGTTTGACCTGCGGAACAAAATTATATTATAAGAGTAATTTTGAAATTCTGCTTGTTGTATATGCTCAATACCGAGCGTACTGAGCATGTACCACTCAGTATCGAGCCAGTAACGCTCAGTACCGAGCCTGTACCGCTCAGTACCGAGCATGTACCGCTCAGTACCGAGCATGTACCGCTCAGTACCGAGCATGTACAACTCAGTACCGAGCATGTACCGCTCAGTACCGAGCATGTACCGCTCAGTACCGAGCATGTACAACTCAGTACCGAGCATGTACCGCTCAGTACCGAGCATGTACAACTCAGTACCGAGCATACCGCGTAATTTAAATGTAATTTATATTAATTAGGCTAATTATATTAAAATTTAATTAATAATTATAATACTAATTATTCAGTTAAGTTAAAATAGATAATTAATTCATGCACTATTTATATTATTAATTATTTAATTAATTTGTTTAATTATTAATATTTTAAATTATATTAACTAAGTTAATCAATAATAACTTAGTTGCGTCTATGGTTTGCCTTTCATCTTCTCTTTTCGTCCTTGCTGTTCGGCTTCGTTGCTTCACAGGAGGTGTGGAGATTGCACGCGTCGCTTCTTTAGCTCTTTCGTGGCTGTTCGACTTTGCTCCTTCGACGACTTTCCTTTTCCTGTCGTATCGTAAGCTACAACATTTTGATCGGAAGAAACAACGGGAGCTCGCTGACTGTGAAGGTAACTTTCTCACTTTCGAAGCGCTGCCTCGACGCCTCACGCGGTGAGGCTTACGCCTCACGCGGTGAGGCGTACGCCTCCGTGGAAAAAGGCGTAAGCCTCGCCCGAGCGTTCGAGGCTTAAGCCTCAGTTCGCCCGACCTCCGCCTCGATTCGAGGCGTGCCTCGAGGCGTCCGCCTCGAACGCCTTTTTAATCGATGGTATAGTCACCAATAGCATTTCTCAACTGAGATACATGAAAAATCAGATGTATAGTCGCCGTTGGTGTTAATTTCAGCCGATATTCTGCTGCTCCGACCCTCCCCAATGCTTCATAAGGTCCAAAGTACCTTGGAGCAAGCTTCTTATTCCTTATGTTGGCGACTGTCTTCTGTCTGTATGGTCGGAGTTTTAAGAACACCCTCTCTCCTACTTCGAACCAGATGTCTTCCTGGCGACATAGCCAGGTATTTGTTCCTTTGACAGATCTCACTTCTATCCACTTTCTCCTCTACATCTTTATGCATCCCCTTCTAGTAAAGCTCCGAAGCTAGCCTCCTGTATATCTTCTGCACCCCTGAATGACCCTCGACAGCGCTACCATGAAACTAGTGGAGTAAGTTTGGGATGTGGATCAAGCTACGGGGCATCACAAACCTTCCCTGATATAACAGTCTGTCTTCCTCCAATGAGTATCCTGGGTGGCTACTCTTTACCCTCAGTAAATCTATCATGATCTTTCCCAAATCCTCATCCTTAGCACATTCCTCTCTGATGGCCTCCCAATCTAGCATCAAAGGGACATATATTACCACTGTCTGCAACTCCCCCATATATTTGGACAAGGCATTTGCCGCCTTGTTCTCCACTATTGGCCTCTATTGAATCTTAAAATCATACCCCAATAATTTGGATAGCCACCTCTGATGCTCCTCTGTCACCATCCACTATTCCAGCATGTATATCAAGCTTTGCTGATTTGTCCTAATTGTGAAATGCATCCCAAGTAGATAGAGACGCCACTTCTGGATGGCCAAAATGATGGACATCAACTCTCTCTCATATACTGACTTCAGCCTGGCTCTAGCAGTCATTACCTGGCTGAAATAGGCAATGGGCCTACGACTCTGCATAAACACTGCGCCCAACCCGTATCCGGACACAGCTGTCTCCATTATGAAGATTTGAGTGAAATCTATGAAAGCTAGGATCAGTACCATAATCATAGCCTTCTTCAAATGCTGATGTGGCCGCTTCCCCCACAGGAAACCATCATTCTTTAACTACTTAGTGAGTGGTCATGCTATGGTGCTGTATCTCCCTTTACAAACCTTATGTAGTAACCTGTCAATCCTAGAAATCCCCTCAGCTCCTTCAGATTTTTAGGTATTGGCCACATTACCATTGCCTCATTTTTGAACTGATCTGCTGCCACTCCTTTTGATACAACATAGCCCAAGTACTCTATACTACTTGTGCGAAGCAGCACTTCAAGTTGGCTCTCAGCTGGTGCTCTTACAGCACCTCTAACACCCTTTTTAAATGCTCCCAGTGCTCTTCTGTCCTGCTTTAAATTAGGATGTCATCGAAGAATACCAATACAAATCGTCTGAGGTAAGGTTTGAAAACTTTATTTATAAGTGCCTCGAAAGTGGCTGGAGCATTGGTGAGGCCAAAATGCATCACCAGGAACTCATAGTGTCCCTCATGAGTTCTAAAGGTCTTTTTGGGTACATCCTCCATTCAGATCTGATGGTATGTTGATTTCAAGTCTATATTTCTGAAAATCACTGTTCCATTCAACTCATCTAACAGCTCGTCAATAACTGGTATTGGAAACTTTTCAGGTACAGTTTCCTTGTTGAGCACTTTGTAGTCCTCACAAAATTGCCAGCTGCCATCATTCTTCTTTACCAATAGAATTGGACTAGAGAAGGGACTGACACTGGGTCTGATGATTCTTGCTTTCAGCATCTCTCTAATCAACTTTTCAATTTCATCTTTTTGAAATTGAGGGTAGCGATAAGGCTTTAAGCTGATGGTGACACACTCTCCCTCAAGATGATGGCGTGCTCTTGCTACTACGGTGGCAATCCCTGAGGTGGCTGAAACACCTCTTGGAATTGCTAAATCAGCAGCTGTATGAGAAGGGTATGCCCTCTCCCTCTTCCAATCTAGCTCCCTCCAAACTCTGCAGCTCCAAATATCCTCCACCTGCCAATTGTATATCCCTCACCATGGTTTTAAGAGAAACCCTAGATTTGGATAGCCCTGCATCTTCCTTAATCACAACCTTCCTTCAATCTACCATTAACTCTATCGTGAGTGCTCCCCAATTCACTTTGGTGTCTCCCAAAGTCTGCAGCCATTTCATCCCCAAGATGACATATGTACTCCTAACTCCAGTGGAAGGAATACTTCCCTCACTTGAATCCCCTGGATAGTTAGTAGCACTCCTCTACAGATCCCCTAGTTTTTCTCTACCTTCCCCGTACCCATCATCACCCCGTAACCATCATCACCCTGTAACAACCAGTATCCATCAATCTCAGTCACAATTGGTCGACGACCTGAGTGAAAATGAAATTGTGAGTAGCCTCACTATCAATTAGCTCCACCACCTCCCTGTCCTCTATCTCTCCTTCACCTTCATGGTATGATTCATAGTGAATTCTACCATTATGTTCAAGGAAATCTCAGCCAGATCCAAATGTAGCTTCTCCTCCATCTCCTCCTCACCCCCCTCAGTTTCCTCATCATCACAGACGGTGAGAATCTGAAGAGTTTGGTCCTTGCACCGATGACCTAGTGTATACTTCTCATTGTTGGAGAATTTTTGTATCCTCAAACGGATTGCATACTTTATCATCGAGTACGACATAAGAACATGATATATTACCCCGAAGGGTAAAAATATCATTTCCTTATGGACTCAACTATAAAATTTACAATTTGATACAGAGATTCTCCCACTCGATGTTTGGTCGAGTGGGGTTTATTTATTTCCGGGGTACAGACGTCCCATAGGGGCAAGCCCCTATGAATAATTACATCATAAGTTTTGATTTGGGAAAACTTTTGATTAAACTAGTGGTTTTACTTTCTTTTGAAGTCATGTAAACATTGGCTAAGATTTTTATTGTTTGAAATCTAAGAAAGTTTTGTTTAAAGGTTTTGGCCCTTAAGGAATTTCAAGGAAGAGGTGATCAACTAGGAATTAGATTTTGGAATGAGAGCCAAAGGAGGTGAAGTAGGCGCACTTGATTTTGAGGGACACTAAGAGGTGCTCAAACTATCATATGTTGGGCTTTACATTTTTTAATCTAAGTTTGGTTTAAGTTGATATTTTAATTAGAAAGTTGGGTCTTACATTCCAACAACACATGTTGGAGGAACTGCCCGAAAGGTGAGGACTTGTAGAGTGATTTGGAATTAACCCATGCTCGGACCCTAACATTAAGGTGAGGACTACCGATAAGTAGTGCCTCGAACCTAAATCTAACGAGTGCAAAAAAAAAAAGACTTACAAATTACACTTCACATGAGGCATAATCTGCCCGACCTCTGAATTTACTGTCCCGTCTGGAAGGGACTACAAGCTAGACCCTCCTAATCTCTTTTAAAACATTGTCATCCGGTCTTTATGCAAATGTAGAGTGGGAAAGTTATTTTTATTTAAGAAGGTAGGGCTTATAGTTTGACTTTGAGGCCAAGATGCCTAATTATGTGGGTATGCATATGCTGACTCAAGAAAAATAGATTTTTGTTATCTAATCCTTAAATGATGGCTTTCTATATGCAATGCATGATTGTATTAATTTTTAGAAAACTTAGCTCCTTGAAGAGAGCCATGCAAAACTTTCTTATTTGTTAGAAAATCGTGAAGCCTAAATAAATTTTAGATTGATTACATTTTAATGGGTAGAAATCTTATTTTTGTCCTAAAAGTCTACTGCATCAAACAGTCCAAGTCACACCTAAGCAAAAGCAAGTAAAGAAACCTTGAAAAAAGATGCATTTCTATTGCACAACCAGGTAAATAATCAAAGCATGCTTGTATATATATCAAATGCAAGGAATGTAAATATAGTCCAAGTTATTACAACCAGATTTGGCAGCTGAGTTGCCTGCCATTATACAACCCAGTCAAATTTACAGACTCTACTTGTGGGGTTCTTCAGGCTCTTGACTTTTGAATGGACATTGGGCTTCACCTTTGACAGGTACATCTTTATAGTCCACTTCATTCTTTTGCTCCAGACCCCCACAAGTTTGATACAATTATAATTCTATCAATTACATGTTTGAAAAGAAAAGAGGCTCAAACCTGCAGTGGATTAGAAACAGTTTATATAATAAAGCATCACATTAAGAATTTTGTTTAGCACTTAGAGTGCCAAATGCATGCTTCTACCCTATTGGCCACCTCTTTGGGGGAGTTTTAAGCAGCACCTGTCATGCAAGCAGTTTATTATTTATGAGCGCCCTCCTTGTAGATATGGTCACCTGCAAGAAGGACATGTATATTTCTACACTATCCACTTAAGGGCAAGTGCCCACAACGCAGACAATCCAATAGGCAATCACTCAATAACATCAAACACATGCGTAGAAAAAGAAAATCCTAAGGGGCTGTGCACCTAAGTGTGTGAGGCTTGTGTAGCATGTCACACTAAGGGTGTTTGGTTTTATTTTGGAGTGAAGATGTTTAATCTTTATCCAAGGGTGATTTTACTTTAAGTTGTTTGTGACTTAAAGATTTTATTTAATTTTTAAGTGTTTCATATTTAGGAGGGTTATGAAGAACCCATAAAGTAACCACTGCTTGCTTTTGAGCAAGTCTGTTACTTATGAATCTTAAGATACAACGATGTAGGCATCCCACCTTTTGAGGGAGATGGTTAATCATTGCATCAAAAAGAACCTAAGTAATTTTTAGGTGTTTTTAGAGTTCTCTTAGTATTTGGATAAGAGAAGTGTCTATCTAATAGGATAAGATAGACTTGCCTAAGTGGTTTCACTTAGGATTTGGTGAAATCCATCCAATAGAGTAGGATAAACTTCAACAGATTGGATAATTCCTAAGGAACATCTATATGTTTAGCATTTTAAATGTCATAGGAAAATCATTCAATTTTGGTTGAATGCAAATGATTATTTAGATTTTGTATCTAAGAAAAGTGTCCAACATGTAGCTTTTGGGCTACATGTTGAGGAATTCTCCTTAGCTTTTGGAGCTACGAGGAGAAAGATAGGAATCCAACATTTAGCTTTTGGGCTAAATGTTGGATAACTCTCTCTAGCATTTGGAGTTAAAGGGAGGAGAGATCTCCTACAACTTTGGAGTTGGAGGAGAAAGGACCTATAGCTTTTGGGCTAAGGTATGACATTTTCTAAGGCCTTTGGAACCTATAGAAGTGGGGAGATTAGTAGCTTTAAGGCTACGAATCAAAAGAGTGTTTCCTTGAATTTTTTGTATTCAATGAATTGGATTTCATTTGCTTAATTTGGATTAAGCAAGCAAAGGTGAGTCACTTATTGAATTTAGCTCAATAAGTGAGAAAGATTTGTAACTTTGGGTTACAAATCAAAAGGGATTACCATTGAACTCTTATGTTCAATGATGGGTATTTAATTTGCTAGATTTAGATTAAGCAAACATGAGAGAATGATGTATAATTTTGGCCTACACATCAAGGATTCTTTGGACTTTCTGGATTCCAAAGAAAAGAACTCATTCACCTAGTTTGAGTTAGGAGAATGGAAGAAAATTAGGATTTGATTTATTTGCTTGATATGGGATTATTTGTTCAATTTGGTTCAACAAATAAATGATTTTGGATTGAACTATTTGTTGATTTTAATCCAACGAATAGAAGATTTGGATGAAACTTTCATACAACTTTTGAGTTGTAGACAGGAGAAGAGAAAAACAACCTGGGGTTGCAAGCTTCTAAAATCTCTTTGAACATTTGGAGTTCAAAGAGGGAATTCATTCTTTCAATTTGGGTTTGAGAGCATGAAGACAGATTTGGAAGCTCTCCTTCAATCTTGGCTTGTAGGAAAGGGAGAGGAAAATGCACTCATGGGTTGCAAGTTCAAGAACATTCTTTGAACATTTGGTGTTCAAAGAGAGGAATAGCCATTATTTTATTTTGGCTCGATGAATGGAGATATTTTCTACAATCTTTGAGATGTAAAAGGATGAACTTCTTTACAAATTTTGGTTTGTAGAGAGCTTGGGAGAAAATGCAATATATGGATTGCAAACTTATGAATGCCCTTCAACGTTTGATGTCCGAAGGGAGATAATCACTCTCCTAAATTTGGGCTTAGGGGAACGAGAGGGATGATGATTGTTTGTTGACTTTGTCACAACAAACAAATGCTTGGTGACTTAGAATTTATTTCTAAGGTTTAGGACCATGTAATGATATTAGTTTGGAGCCTTTAGAGACTTCAAATTATCATACATGAAAGAAAGGAGTATCCATTTGTTGATTTTGTGACTCAACAAATAAAGGAGGGAGCTTAGGATTTGGCCATAAACTCCAAATGATTCATGCAATGATATGTTTGGAGACTTGAGAGGTCTCCAATGAGCATGCATGAAAAGGATGGGTAAATTATTATTTATTGACTTTGTCTCAACAAACAAAGGATGAAAGAAATTTAGGATTTGGTCCTAAAATTGAAGGACTCATGCAACGACATATTTAAAGGCTTGAGCAGCCTTAGGACATCTTGCATGAGTAGATCTTTGTTGGTTTTGAGTCCCAACAAAGGACGTAAGAGAACTTGGAATTTGGTTCCAAGTTTCAAATGATTCATGCATCCTAACACTTGGAGCTTTGAGAATGTTCCAAGCATTATGCACGAAAGAAGATTCCCCATTCCTCCATGAATGTTTTGGATTCATGGAAAGAGGAGATGCACATTTGAAAGGGATTTCCCTACGTCCTTTAGAGTGTTTTGGACTTAATTAGGAGAGGGAAGAATTGATTTCCTAAGGCTTTAGGGAAGTTTCCAAACCAATTTTGGCATGATTTAGAAACTTGGAAGTTTAGTGATCCTAGCAAGAGATCTATGAAACATGATTTTGACTCATGTTAAGGCATGGAAACACACCTAAAGTTTCTAAGAACAATCCAATCAATTTTGTCATGAATGGTGATTGAAGGTTTTCTAGGAAGGTCCTAAAGATCCGTTTTGATAGGATTTGATTTATTAAAACATTGATGCGAGGTTCTAATCTCTAAGAATTTTGATCATTTCATTCAATGATTGAATTTGGAAACTCACACAAATGGACTTAGGTAAACTTGAGCATGAAGGCTTATGAGCCTTTGAGGGCCCATGTCATATCTCAAGCCCCCTTCAAGGTTAGATAAGCCCATTTGGTTAATTTCCAAATCCTAAATGTGGTGGATGTAAACCAACAATGACTATCACTTGTGTGCTCTAAATTTAGTGAAAAGATCAATCATGAATTTGGTTGGTTATAGACATTGTGGTATTGTTTCCAACCAAACACATTCACATTCACTAACTTATAGAGACTATCAATTCTTACATGCAAACTCTCCAAAGTTTATATCAATTTTGCCATGACACAAAATTGGATAGTTTGCATGCTAAAGGATCATTCACCATCATTCTTATTCATGAGAATTAAGTGAAGCAAATCATATTGAGGTAATTCAAGAACACATAAGGGGTGGCTTATGGGTCTTTGGAAACCCATATCTACCCCAAGTTTTTCTTACAAATTAAATAAACATGCTTAGCAATCTCCCAATAATTTTAGAAGTATGCAATCCTTAGAGAAAGAGACCTACACTATTTATTTAGATCAATTTTGGCATAATCTAACTTCTAAGCAACATGCAATTGATTTGGCCAAATGCATAGCCTCCAAATTTGGGTGCTATAACGACGAAGCCTAGGTTTGTTATAGGCGACGGTTCAAACACAATATGAATGCTATTACATGCATTTGAGAGGTTGTCGGATACAAATCCGACCACCCTACGCATATGGCATGCCTCTTTGGCTCTCACAAGAGAGCAAACAAACGGAAATCAACGGATTTCCGTTGTTTTGCGGAGAGGGCAGCGCACATAGGTTTAGGGAAAGCAAACCAATGAAGTTTCTAAGGGACCTATGGTTTGGGGACGTCAACCACACATCAACGGCCTTGGGGGATCCTAGGTTTCACTAAGTTTTAGGATTTTACCTCACCCGGGTTGTCCTAGCGCTCCAAATTGTAATCCAAGCTGTTGTCCAAGCTCCTAGTTTGCTGTCCAAGCCTTTGCCAAGCTCCAATCCAAGTTCTATGTGCTGTCCAAGATGTTCCCAAGGAAGAAGACTGCTGTCCAAGCCTTTCCGGAGGTCGCCGTCGCTGTCCAAGCCTTTCCGGAGGATGGATTTGCTTTTCAAACTGCTCCGGACAGCAGTTTGCTGTCCAAGAATGCTCCAAACAGCAGTTTTCAATGTTTGGAAGGCTCCCGGAAGTGATTTCTTGCTGTCCAAACGTCCCAAACAGTAGGTTTTGATGTTTGAATGCTCCTGAGAGGTCGTCGTTTACTGTCCAAACTCTCCAAACAGCAGTTCTCACTGTTTGGAAGCCTTTGGAGGCCACGTGGATACTGTCCAAGCATTTCTGGATGATGAACCGGCTGTCCAAGAAGTTCTGGACTGCTGTTTTGGCTGTTTGGAGGTCTCCGGAGTTGAAGGAAGGGGTGTAAAAGGTCTTCACAGCAAGTAGACAGCCTCCAAGTCTCTCCACTATCCTCTAACACTTCCCCTTTTGCTTGAGAAGAAGAAAAGAGCAGACTTATCCTCTTCCACTTGAAGAAATGTAGGAAAATGAAGAGAAGATTCCCTCTTTCAGTCCAAGGAGGAAGAAAACAGCAGCAAAGAACACCTCTCCTTAGACTTTTCTCTCTCTTGATTGCTTGGAGAGAGCGGCCTGGAGGGCCATTGCTTGAGGAGCCAGGGTGGCCTAGACAGGGTCGCGGGAAGGACCTCCCGCTCCGCCTCCTTCCGCGCCTGCAGACGCACGTACAGGGGAGTTGATCTCCCCTCTCCGCTCTCCCTCCCTCTCTCTCGCTCGGGACGGGCCGAACACGCCCTAGGATAGCCGAATGGCTCTCCCTCTCATTTTTCTTCTCTTGAAGATCACGACAAGAGCAGGCCCACCGCCCAAATAGACCAATCGGGGCCTCTCACGCATGAAACGAGAGGTTTTAGGGCATATTCTACAAGAAATCTGAGCCGTCCGATTTGATTTCAGATTTAGGTATTTGATTTAGCCTAAATCAATCAATTGGGGCTGAAATTGAGTCCGAATTGGATTCGACCCGAACCGATTTGGGTCGGCTTGGGTCCGATTGGGTTCAATCAATTTAATTTCATGAAAATTAACTCGAATCGGTGTCGAATCACGTCGAATTGGGTTTGACGACGCTCGACGGGGTTTGATTTGATTGATATTATTTTAATTAAATTAAATTGGGCTTAATTTAATTAAATTGAGGCTCAATTTGGATCAATTCTACCTCGACGATGATCGATTGGGTTGATCGAGCGTGATCGAGCCTAATCGAGCTCGATCGGGGTCGAGTCGATGCGAAAATATTCGTCAACACTCATTGCACCTAAAGCACAACCTCTTAACCCTCTTTTCCCGCATCTCTTTCTCTATCAGCCTCTTGAAATTTTTCCCATTTCTTCCTATTCTCTCCTTGGCCACTTTTTTCATACTCTTTGGCGCTGGCCCCTTAGGGGCTAAGCAAATAGTGGTCATCTTGTACGGTCCCCCCTGAGTTGATCCTCCTAGCCCCTCTCTCCAAATGCTTCTGATCCTCCACCAACTAGGCTAGCTCCATGGCCTCCCCTAGGTCTTCTGGACTCATCACTCCAATTGCTGCCCGTATCTCCAGTTTAAGCCCTTTCATAATTTTCCACTCCAGCACCATCTTCAAGAGTCGATCCAATCTGCTAGCCAAGTACTCGAACATGTCACGGTAATCTGCCACGGTCTCCTCCTGGGTCAAGGCAAAGAATTGCTCATAGAAGTCTCCTCCCATACCGGTTCGAAAACATTCCAGTAAGCACTCCTTGAACTCTTCCAGCTCCTGATGGGTTGCTTCATGTCCCACCATTAGTACCAAGCCAGTGCATCTCCCTCCAAGCATAGTCCTGCCATTGTCAGCTTCTCTTCCTCCGTCAGCCTGTGGACTGAAAAATACTGTTCCACCTTATAGACCAACCATGGTCATCCTTGCCCTTGAAGATGGGCATCTTCAGCTTTCTCACATTCGGGTCACCCTAATTGTTCTTGGATCCTCCATATCCTTCCATGCCACGAACGGGAGGTGCTCCCCAGCTGTCACGATCTTCCCTCCGGCGATCATAACCGTATCCTTCATCAACTTCCCCTTTGCTTCTTTCAAATTTGGCACCTCGGTGGTGGAAATCCACCTTTCTTCCCACAAAATCAGCACCCTCTTTTCATAGCCCATACTCATCTCATCTCTAGAAAGTGGTTCTAGAGGTGGCATGCCATCCTCTCCCTCAAGGATCTCCACTTCCGGATTTTTCCTCCCCCTAAACGGGTTCGGATTCCCTCCTATACCATAGCCGCCGGTGGTCTCCCTTGCTTTCGATGTTGTCGGATTGGTCTTCACCTCTAGTAATTTCTTCAACATCTCTTCCATCAAAGTGAACTTTCCTTCCAACCTTTCGTTGTTGGAGGAGATTTGATTTTGATAATCAAAGAATTTTCCCTCTAAATCTGATTTTAATTGCCCAATTTCATCTTCCAACACTTCGACTTTCTTTCCGGCCATCCTTCTTCCCAAGATTTGTGAGAGGATCTTCTTGCGGATGAAATTCCTTTGCTGAAATTTCTGGATTTCAGCCGCCGACGGTCCCAAGATAATGCTCTAATACCAATTTGATAGGAAATACTTGAGTTCACAAGTAACCCTAAGGGAAATACTTGAGTTGGCAAGCTAACCTATCACTATTTGGCGAAAACAGCGAGAATATTGTAAAATCTGGACAAAAATCAGTCACAAGACGTTGTATTGCAACAAGGAAATCAAAGCCAAATGAACACGAAGCAAGATACAAGTGATCCTCAATTCGAGAGGATGGTCATTTTCTCCCAATCTCTACACAAAGCAATCTTGAGCCAAAACACTAAGGAACTTAAAGAGAAACTCAAACTAAGCATAACCACATCCTAGAACATCTCAGGCTCTTTAATACATAAACTTTCCTAATACAATTTCCCTCCCAAGCCTAGCCGCCCCACTCCATTCAAATTTGAAAGAGAGAGAGGGAGACGGCACTTGTCCGCTTCCTGTAGACCTAAGACGGCCTTTGGGCCGGTTCAGGTTGAATCGGCCTATTAGATTTACCTTTGTTACTCTTATTTCAATTACTTTGTCTGAAATAATAGCGAAGGTCTTTTTTTTGTTTCTCCATTTGAGTTTCTTCTTCCTATATAAATTTAACGAATTCTTCAATTTATGTTTTGACTTTTTTTAGTCGTGTATTATTCTTTTATGTAGTTGAACCTTCTATCCCTCCCTTTATAGTTGTAGGATGGGCTCTTTGTCCAAGGGAAAAAGATATGTTTCTTTCCTCATGTGTAATGGCTTTGATGCTCTTTTTTTCTTTGCTTTTTTCTTGTTTTATATTTTCTTATATATTTTTTGCTTTTTTATAATAATAATAATAATAATAATAATAATAATTAAGAGAGATGGGTTAGTGGTTAGATAGGCTAGAGAGAGAAAGAGAGTGGGTTGTGATTGAGTGTGAGTAAAATGGGAAGAGGTAATGAGAAATGTAGAGGAAGACAGGGAGAGGATGGTAGAATAGTGGTTGGCTAGAAATGTTGGTGGCCACTAGTGGGGAAACAAATAGCAACTTTTGGCTGTTTTGAGCATAATTTAAGCATGAGTTAATTTAAATTCTGTCAAATAGCATAATTGACAACTTTAAACCCTTTAGAATCTTAAATCTTGTTTGTTTGCTTTTTTACCTCTTTTAGGTACTATTTGTTTAGTCGCTCTCGTCGCATCTCCTTGCTTCTATGTCACAATGGATTGGGAATTTAGGTATAAGAGGAATAGGAGTAGGCTTATCTTGTCTTGTGCTTTGGAGGTTGATTGCCAATGGTTGAGCTAGGAAGATCTTGGTGGTTGTTGGAGTCTTGCAGATTTGTGCGTTAAGATCTGTGTTGATGGCGAGCTGAGAAGTGTGTATTTGATGAAAAGAAAGAGTTGCAAGTGGTCATGGCTTGAAGAGGAGTTCGTGCAAATGGGAGAAACTGAAAGCTGGTTGAGAGAGTAAGTATAGAAAGGGAGAGTTGCATTATGGTCTCCCTTTTTTTTGTAATTGTGAGCATTGGACCAGAGGTATGCGAGCGAGGACTACAATGAGGCAAGAGTGTGGGAACAGGACAATGGAGGCATATGATATGAGGTAGTCGTTTGACTTATTGAATTTAATTAGTTAAAAAGATAATTATCGTGTGAATTAACTTTTTTTATATCATCTTTCTCATGAATTTTTGTTTCTTGCACACATTGGCTTTGTGTCGTTGCCTCATGTGTGGGTAGATTTTCATCTTTTTCTTGTGCACAATCGAGGTATTATAGGTGCCCTTTTAAGTTTTTTTCAATGTTTTGAACACGTTACACAATTTGTTTACCGAGGTGGGCAAGGAGTAGATGATTTTGTTGCAGTCTAGTCTTTTCAAATTAGATTTGTGTGACATCACATTAGTTATTTGACAGTGTTTGATCGAATCACGAGGCTTTTTCTTCATTAATTCAATGCTTCAGATTCTTTGATGATGTTTGTTTTACAAAACAAGCTATTGTTGGGTAGTTTCAATTTGTGTGATATCTCATCTCGATTTGTTTGGCATGATGACTTTACCCTCTATGCTTATCACATTTGATCGAATTGAGATGTGGAATAGGTATGGACGTCAAGATCATCCCACCATAAAATGTTCTTTAAATTTGTATGTTACTATGCATGCTTTATGGCTACATAATGCATAAATATTGATAGATAGATAGAAATAGATATAGAAATAAATAAACACGATTAAGCACATTTACAGTCGAATCATATATCTATTAAAAGCAAAAGCCAAAATGTTAGGAATTTTCACAATGATTTCGCCATGCATCTAGCATATAAAGTTGATGGTCTTGAGCTTATGATAAGTGATATATTGACTTTATGGTATGAGCTTATGATAAGTGATTTATTAACTTTATGGCGCATGGATGCTCAAATAAAATGAAAAATTTTAAGCACTTATTTACAGCGCTCTGTGCTAACAATCAGGTTAGAATCCTTTTTTACTTTAAAATACTAGCTTTAGGTGGTGTAAATAGAGATCAACGATTAGTCAAACATCAAAAAAGTCATTCATTAATATTTCCATAAAATTTTCCACATATCAGAAAAGATGGCCATCATCCATCTCCGGAATTTAGCCAGGGCATTACACATCTCACATGGCTTCCTCTTGAAGGCAAAAATTCCGTATTGGCAGCTAAACGTAGTCTTTTCTGATCCTCAAGGTTGATGATGATCTAATTGTAAATGCAGTAGTGAGATCAATATAAGTCAGTTGGTATGATGTCGTAGTTCTTAATTATAGTAACTCAAATGAAAACAAAATGCTTGCTAGTAATCAACTTAAATAGTTTTTTTTTTTAAATGAAAAGTGGATAATAACAGTATTTCTGGTTTCTGGTGTTGGCATTTTGCTGTCCACAACTACGTAGAAGTTTAGCTGGGGTCATTATATTCATATTTATTCAGATTTCTTGTTCAAGTAAATCTTATCTAATAGATCAAATTAATTTCTTGATCTTACACACTTAATCTAATATCATCAGAACTAATTGGGCAGAGGTGAATGATAATCTTGTATATTGTATGATCTCTTTTTAAACTTACTATGGTGGATCTTGTTGGTGCTGATATTGCACACCAGAACATTTGCGCTGTGTAGTAACTATTTTCTAGTTTTTTGGTGTTTATTGCCTGTATGTTTCTGAAGGCTCTTCTCCAATTCAGCATACTGTGGAACTGGTTTGAGCTTATGATTTCCCAGTCCTTGGTGGTTCATTGAGACTATGAACTGCCCTTGAATAAACCTACACTAATATGACTTCAGCTTTAACTTTTGCATGCTTAGCTTTTTAGAAATTTCCCTTAAAATAAATTTTGATGCGTATAGCTTTGGAAATAAGATCAATAAAGACTCAATGGCTGGAATTTGATTCCTCAGTTCTAATTTGAGTTGCTCTTTTTGATATTAGGGTTTGAATTGACTGCTATTTGGCCGAAGAAGATGTTTGAAGGCTCTGTTGAGATGGCAGAATTAGAAAATGAATCACCATTTGATGCTGAGAAATGGCTTCTTTTTCCTATTATATCTCAGAACATGTAAGGATCTTATTTCAAACTGATGTTATTAGATACGAGGATTTGTGCATTTTTTTCATCTCAAATTTTCAGATAGTTAATTGCTGATATGTTTTTGTATTTTACTCCTTCCAACCCACTTTTTGATAATAATTAGAAATGTAAGATTGAGTAGATCTCTCATTTTAGCAATTAAAGTGGGTTTTCTTAGTTTGTGCTTTCTGTAGAGCTATCACTTTTTTTTTAATAATTCAATCATTTCATAGACCTTTTCATTATTATGCATTTTATGTTGATGGAAAAACTAAAATTTTCATATTTTGATTTTGAAGTATTCTTTCCTCTTTATGTCAAAGAAATAGAGCAAAGTTACTAGAGTTCTTTTTTTTGGGTTAAGCTGAAAGGACTAGATATTTTTATAAGTATATGAACAAATCTTTTTTCTCTTTTGTTCCTTTATTGACCCTTCTTGTCTTTTGTTGTAATCTAGTGTTGTTTCTTTCCATAATACAATTTTGTTCCTTCTTTCCTCAAGGCAAGTCAATTAGGTAGAGAAATATTGTGATGAGGACATCATTAGAGATTTCGACACGTGTACCATCGGAGACACCGGAGATCGACGGCTACGATCAGGAGCTTATATATATATATATATATTTGAGTCATTTATGTAGTAGTTTATTTTATTTTCAGTTTTTACGGTTTGGGTGGTCATTTGTTGATGTAGCCCCGAGGGCAATTTAGTCTTTGTTTCTTTTTTTTTGGTGAGACCTATCTATAGGTCATTTCTATTGTATTTGGAATGATGAATATTGATATGCAATTTCAGCTTTAGTTTTGGATCTCTTTGTGAGTTCTAGAGTGAGGATTAGCTTAGGAGAGGCTCAAAGCAATACCCAACAACCCCTTGGTGGAGCTCTTGGTTTCTAGCAATTTTCTTCTTCTTTTACTCCTCCCCTAGCCGCCGGTTTTCCCCACACCACCCACCACCTGACCGGCCAACCATCCCACCCCTCTCCTTTTCCATTAACTCCTAGACCCCGCCCCACCACCTTCCGCCGGCCCCTCTTCCCCCTCCTCCACCCGCCAAAGCCTCACTTGGACCTGTCGGCCACCCAGGAAATCCCCGACCGGCCGACCACCCAAATCAGCCCTTGGATTTTGATTTTCTAATTCAATTCAGCTTTCATTACTTTTCTAATTCGTTCCCTCGTCATTTAGAAAGTTTCATATTTGAAATTCAAATTGAAATTTGAATTTTAAATCCCTATTTAAATGACAAAATCCAATTAGGAAACTCTTCATATCTCATCAAATTTGAATTTAATTCATATATTAATTTAATTATTGTATTCAATCACACGGGCCCCACTCTCATTTAATTTAAACACAAAATTAAACCCCCATAGGGCCGGCCCCCTCTCTTCCCCCTCTCTATCTCTCAACTTTGCCACCTAAGCAACGTTTAATCCCCCCCCCCCCCCCCCCCCAAATCCCTCTAATAACCGCTTAATTTGAATTTCAAATTGGCCCCTCCCCTTTAATGGAAATCTGTAATTAAATTTCAAATTTTCCCTCCAATCTCCTTTGCCCCCAAGCTACTTGTTTCAACCCAAAGACTCCCAACCCTAGCCGCCCCCACACCATCCCAAGTTCTCCCCCATCATCCCCTCTCCTCCTCCTCACCAAACTCAAGAGAGATTCTTCCATCCTTTACCACCATTATGCATGGCCGATCCGGAAGTCGACCATGGTTTCTTATTTGATGATCAAGGACGAACCAACATCCTTGAATCTCCTTTCTTCGGCGTGAACCTTGACGTGGATTCTTCCGTGGAGGATTACTTAAATCACATTTTGTTTACGCTAGTACCTTCCATCGAGGAGCATATTCTTCCCGGACGTTGGATGCTCGCTAGTCATCCCGTGGACTACCCGCCGCCGGCTACTTCTCCAACGGACGACACTTTGGGCGCCATTTGTCTCCTAGTAGCATCGCTCGGTTTGCTCTCAATCTTCCTCCGTTAAAGCGCCACCAACAAGAGCGTGAGTGAGGGACCCCAAGGTGAAGAGTTCTATTTGTTAACCGTGGATTATTGTTTCTTCGCCATAACATTACACTCTTTATTTAATGTTGTTAACTTGATAGCATACCGTTAATCTAGTGGTAACTACATGCCTTGTATAGTCTCTAATTGATAATTCCGAAAGCCTAACTTGGGTAAGCATCAATTCTATAACTAGCAAAGTTTTAATAATCTTATATTAAAATCCCCAAGCAGTTCTTGTTCCTTTGTATCGTACCACATCATATTGTTTATATGCTGTTTGAAATATTTGAAGATTAGGATTTAGGATTTAAGGTGGTTAAACTTTTCTGAATGTTGGTAAAATATATTACTATCTAGTTATGTATATTATTATTTGTCAAGGAGAGTTGAAGATGCACTAATAAGATGAGTGGTTAAATTTAATATAAAAGGATTAAGAAAGAAAGCAGTTCGAGAAAAAAAATACATGCCTTGAAATTATAAATGCATGCAAATATGGAGTTAACACCTTGTGTAGCACTTAACATGAGTTAGCTGGAAGAAGGATTCATAAAGATGAGCTCAGTATCAGGATCAGGCTACTTATGCTGTTGATGATGATGACTACTTACCATAATGGAGGCATATCAGGAAAGCTGGGAATGCAACTTCTCCAAATAGTTGTGCACACAATAGCATCTTACTTGAACACAAAAACACAAGCTTTGCAGTTCTCAAATTTGTAGTTTCGTGAATACTGAGTTAGGTATCGCATGAGTTGTTTGTGGCCTGGTTTATTTATTGTCATTCTTAAAATGGAGGCCGATACCCGATTAATTATTTGAGAATGTTAGGAGGATACTGCTGATGCGAAACTATTCCAACTGACAATTAAGACAAAACACGTTTATATGGAAAAAACCTGTAAAGAAGAAATTATAATGAAAACCATGTTTCCAGCTAAACTTACCGCACCCTAAGGTAATGGCAGAAAACAATAACACATAAGCCTTGCAATACGTGAGAATGTCCAATAAAGGAGCAAACTAAAATATCAGGCTTTGCCCGATATTTGGAACTTGATTTATGGGAAACTTGGGAAAGAAATACTTGTTCCCCGACTTTGGCTAACCCAAAAGATCATTACACTAGAATGTAAAATGCAACATGAATTTTGAATAAAGACAACCTCGGTTACCAGTTCCAGAAATTGAACTTTTCTTGATTTTCATCTTACCGCAGTTATATTTGTTGTTTCCAGCCTAAAAAGCTAACTGAGGTGAATCCCGGTATTGAGATGCCTTGCTAGGTCTTCCTTTCTTGGCCTTGTGCCTTGATAGTGATTCTCCCCCTTTCAGGAAAACATACAACAATTCAGTATTGGAGGAAATTCCAGTCCCCTGTGGAAACAATTGAAAAGTGAAAAGGGCAGTTCAATTGTTCAAGAAATCACGAAAATAACTATTGACTATAGAATAGACAACAGAGACTGATTTGAGGTATTTAGGGATCAGGTAGAATGTTCTTGCTTCTTCCAAAGCTCCGAAGGCACTTATTTTAATTGATTTTTGCGGCAACCTGAGAATAGTGGCTGGTATACACAGTGTTTGGGGGCTCCTAGTATTCAATATTTCTTCCTTTTACCTTTTCCAACCACCAGTACTTTAAGAATCCATCAGAAAAATTCCCAATTGATGTTCTTGTACCCTGTATTGGATGGTAAAGGCAAAAAAAAAAAAAAAAACAGAAGGAAGACTGTTAAAAAGCTGCTGCTGTAGATGGAGCTGCTTCAGGTACCTGTTGGACAACCGCTGGAATTGCAGTGACAATGCCCGAGAATGTTGTGGGTAAGGTGTAGAAGCTCTGACAATCGACTGTATCAGATTCCCATACTCTACCATGATCTCCTTGCCCACCAACTTCCAAACTTGAGGTTCCACCGCAAAACATAGACCTCCTTTCCTAACTCAGTATAACCTGAAAAATAACTCGATCCAAAAATTGATTTCTCTAAAGGGAATGGTGTAAATAGGCTGCTTCTCCTCTTAACCTTTAGACCCTCTTAAATACGTGGCTGCCCTTATGAAGTTTGGAAATGAAAACAAGCCCTATAATAACCAATTAATTATGAAGAGGGCCTTTAAAGACTAAATGCAATTAATAATTATGCCAGAGACTAGCTTGAAGGAGTCCCCTTCCAACGATTACAATGCACCTAAGAAGTTCTGCATTTCTTTAACATCCAAGATGTGGATGAGATGAAAGCAGCTAACTCCGAGAGAAAAAGTTTTCTGGTGGGGTTTATTTAATAATGCTTTGCCTGCAAAGTATTGGTTACTGTATAGGAGATTAATTGGGGAGAATGGGTTGTCCTAGAGGATGCAATGATATTGAAAACATTGAGCATTGTGAGGTGTGATAAGTTGTTGAATATCATTGCAAAAGTTAATCAATACGGGTTTCAATTCCTGTTTTCTCTTCTATTTCTGAATGTTTTGCTGAATTGGAAAGTAAGTCACGACATAATCCATTTTTAGCTAGAATTTATTGTAGTGTTGTGTACCAATCTGGTAGATCTAGAAATCTACATAATCATGGTCTTATAGTTCCTACTGCTTTGTTATCTGCGGCCAATATATTGTCATCTTTATTAAACAATCTGATCAAGGAATCCTGGGATGCTAATCAACTTACACAACTGAATAATACCTATTGGCATCCTCCTTCCCTTGGTAGGATTAAAATTAATGTGGATGCATCTCTTCTAAATAATAATCAAGGTGGTGTTGGTGGGGTAATTCATGATCATAAAGTAAGATTTCTGCTTGCATATCTTGGGCAATTGCTGCATTGGGATATTGCTTAGTTGGAGTTGATGGCGATGTTTCTTATTCGAGATGTGCTATAAGGTTGGAAATTTGATTTTCAGGGTATTATTATTGAAGGTGATACTGTGAATATAATGAGAGCTTGCCACACATCTATGAAGAAAAACTTCGGTCAAGATCAGAATTTTTTGAAGAATAATATTTTGTTTCTTAAAGAGTTTAATTTTGTCGTTTTTCATTCTATTAATAGACTTTGTAATAAGTTGGCTGATTATTGTGCCTCCTTAGCTATTGGTGTGAATTTTATTTGGGATGTTTCTAGCTTTAATAATCTTTCTCCATCATTTGTTAGGTTGGTTTGTGAAGAGTGTGATGGGCTTTCTATCACTTAGGTTGTTCCCTTTTTTTTGTTTTAATGCAAATTACAATTTCTTCCCATTAAAAAAAAAGACGTGGATGAAAAATATGCATTTCCAAGAAGAAAGTGTGATTAATTGATTTGATGGTTTTGGATATGTTTGTCTAATTGCTTTTTTTAAATACTTTTTTTCATGTAAATTGCATCTTTCTATTCAATATTGGTAATTTATTGATTTTTTGGATTTATTTGCAAAACATTAGGATGAACATTTGTTGAGAAAAAGGTCAAAATGGTTCTTAAAATTTTTACAGGAGGCTGTTTTAATCATAGACTATCGAATATGTCCAATTTAGCTCATTGAGTCCTCAAATTTTATATAAAAAGACCCATTGATTCTTAATTTTGATCCAAAATATTCCAATAGAGGGATTTTTTTGGATCATTTTTTATGAGTCAAGAGATTAAATTTGGCATTTTAGATAATTGGGACTAAAATGAACCCATAAAATAGTCAAAGGGATCTTTTATCTTTTTCTCAGGATTTTAATTAATGTTGGATGGCTTAAAAATCATGTAACTTCGTAAGAGTTTGGACAAATTCATTTTGATTTTTATAGAGTTACACTAAGGATGCAATTGATGTTTCTATGAAGCAAGGCAGCTTGTTGGAGATGTCAGATATCTGTCATTATTTTCCCCATTTGGATGCATCATCCTTGGTTACCTGCATCTGTTTCATGTTTTTTCTTATGTTGGATTTATTCTTATTTCATTTTAATTGTACAAGTACTATCATTTGAGGACCCCTTTACACTAGCTGAGAAGTCTACTTTTTTTTTTTCATAAGAAACCAGCTTTAGTGTCGTCACTCTTTAAATTTTTAGTCTATATTTGCAATGTAACTCAACAATTTTTTTTAACAATCTTGATGGATTATACACTTGGCATTCTATATTTGTATTGTTGTTTGGTAACTCATGTTTTGATAATTGAGAGTATGTTTTGGGTCCACTTAATGCTGCTGATTCAACCAAGCAGGCATAATTATTAATTGATAATGTTGCTCTGCGAGCATGTAGGAGATGCTCTATTGCTTATAGCAACATTGTCATTTCATGTAGAGAAATTTGCGTATGTCTCTCTTTTAACAGCTTGCAATTTGGTTCTTCCGAAGAAACATTTGTCACAAACTTTTGTAAACAAGATATAATGTAGACTAACACGGAGAAGATGATTGTAGATAAATTTCATAGGATATAGACACACATGGAGATTCTTACTCTTTCCAAGCTAAAGTAAAGCTGTACACGATGTGAAGATTTTTTTTATATTTATTTATCATCAAAACAGTACCTCATGAAGTATACATGTTATTTTTGTTTACACATATACTTCATTGCCATAGAATATTGTCGACTAAAAAATAGAAGTATTCTTTGCTTAACATAATATGCTATTCACCTTGTTATGGAGTGCATCTCTTGGAGTGTAGGATTGTAGTAATGGTCAAGTTGCCTCCAATGTGAATTGGAGTTCATGGGTTCGAGTCATGAAAATATCCTTTTTACAATGCGAGGTAGAGGATGCTCGCATCAATTTATTCTTAGAACTTGAATTGTGGGGGATTCATGTGTTGGTTGCACTCTTTTATGTCGCGAATTCTTGAATTTTGAACCTTTCATTGTCTCCCTACATCAATCCTACTATACAATGGAACTTATCATATGTTATCTCTTGGAACTTTTGTGATGGGGAAAAGTGAAACTTTTGTAATGGTGAAAAGTGCAATATGTATGTTAAACTAATTATGAAAGTGGTTTTTATTTATCTAGAAGTGCTAGACGGAGTAGGAGTGGGAGCACAACCAGAAAATTAAGTCTACGTATAGAATACTTTAAGAATGCAAATGAACAAATACACTCGATATGCTACTCGTGGATCACGTCGATTAGAATTTGTTCAATATTTTTTAATTAATTAAACGAGCTGAACACGTTTATAAATAGTCTATTGATAAATGAGCAAACTAGAATAGTTTGGTATTCGATTTATTTATGATCAAGAATAATATCATTTAAAGTTCGTGAATAAGCTCATTAAGAAAGTCTTTAGTGCTAGATCTTAAAAAGTTTAGGGTTTAGGGTTTAGGGTTTAATACTTGATTATAAATTTATTTATTAGCATAATCTTGCATAGCCTACAAATTTTGATGTGTAAACTAAAGTTTTAAAATGTTTTCCGTAGTTTTGAGGCCCTAGAAATGTAATTTAATTTCATGATCAGAATGTTTCTTGAAAAATTGGAAGGGTTTAATTTCTATAACAAGAATAAGCTTAAGAAAGCATAAGAACAAAGTGGGCACTATGAAATAGAGACAAAGGGAACTAGTTGCTATAAAAATCAAGAGTAAAAGCTCGTCCCTTGGCCATCAGTAAATGTATTATTTAGTCTCAGACTTTCATAATCATCCAATTGTCCTTCGACTATTAAAAAAATATCCCAATGTAGTCCCAATGTCAAAAGTAACAGTTAAAATTAACCCAAATAGTTAAATGTGAGGGCATTTTAGGTATTATGATTTATATGAGATTATATTAATTTTTTGTATTATTTTTATCTATCATATTAAAATAAATACAAAAAATTATAATAGAAGTTAACCAATTAAATAACAATAGTGAATAATTAATAAATCTGTTTAACTTTCATTATAATTTTTGTTTTCATTTTAATATAATAAATAATAAAATATATAATAATAATAATATAATCTCACATACACTCTAATATCTAAAACGCTCTTAAATTTAAATGTTGGGGTTAGCATTTGGTCTTGGGATTAAATTGAGACATTTTCTAATAGTCATGGGACTAAATTGGGGCATTATGAGTGTATGGGACTAAATTAGATATTTACTGTAGTCGAATGATTATTTTGAACTTTTACTCTAAAAATCAAATTGTCAAGAAACTTGAAATATGAATCCAAGTTTCAGTCAAGAAAGTACTTGCGGCATTCAAATCCTTGCAAAAGTAAAGTAAGACTAACTTGAATCAATATGTGCTCTACTTTGAATAAAATTTTGGTATATTTTGATCTTATTTTTGATGATATAAAATCTAGAGTTGTTTTGGTCGAGGATTGAGTTCACTTGGGTTTGCCAGGCGTAGGTGATATGCTATTGTTGTAATTGAGATATTCTTTTTATCACGACCCAGTCCGATAAGCTCGAATTAACAAGGCGATAACAGACGGTCGGACGGTAGATTAAATTTTCAATTGATCTAAAACTATCTTAATAAACTTTGAAAGAACCACTAAAACTTCAAATAAGAATATAAACTGATACAAAATCATTCAATTACCTTTCATTCGGCTTCTCATGTCTACGGTATATATTTTCGTCTCTTCTACTCATTTTGATTATATTAAAATAACTCTAAGGCAATATAAACAATATGCAAAATATTCTTTGTCTTTATTCATTTCATATCATAAAATAATTACAGTTAAATATAACATTTTATTTGATACATTTTCATTTCATGACTTTTCATGTTATGCATAAATCATAACTATTATATATATCATATATGTATTCATATCTTTTGCATTTCTTATAAATAATACAACCGTCACAGAAGCCAATGTAAAAACTAGTTCATTCGCCCCGTTCAATTGAACCGGCCGATCACCCTTTTAATCTCGCGAACAAGAGTGGACGAACAGATGGGGGGCATTCGTGAAACCGAAGGAGCGGCTAGACAGTTCTTATGCAAGAGCGTGCGGTGAGTCCCGTTTTTTCCAATTTTAGCAAATGATTGCCTTCAAGGATAAGAATCATCCACTCATTTTCATTCCTATCGCTAAAGATACATAAATTGAATAGAAAACGCAAGAAGGAAGTTCTGTCGAGAGGAATGGCTGAGAGGAAAGTGAGCAAAAGTTTGTTAATTCTTTCATTTCTTTTTTGTATAAATCCTTCCCTATTCTTCATCTAATCAGTAGGGAATACTTAATTGAAGACAAAGGTTTGAAAACGGAAAGATATTTGTGAAAGAAGAGGAAAAAATTCGAGAATTCTTTTCTTCCGAAAGTGGAATAAAGAGTAAGTGAACTATTCATTTAATTTGATTTAGATAGTTCTTATGCAAGAGCGTGCGGTGAGTTCCGTTTTTTCCAATTTTAGCAAATGATTGCCTTCAAGGATAAGAATCATCCACTCATTTTCATTCCTATCGCTAAAGAAACATAAATTGAATATAAAACGCAAGAAGGAAGTTCTATCGAGAGGAATGGCTGAGAGGAAAGTGAGCAAAAGTTTGTTAATTCTTTCATTTCTTTTTTGTATAAATCCTTCTGATGTGGAGATCGATCAGAGGTTCAAGCATGTGTATCGCCGGAGACAGCGCAGATCGACGGCTACGATTCAGAGTCTTTATTTTTGATTTATTTCATGTTTTATTTAGTTGCCATTTTTTTTTCCTAGTTTACCCCTATGAGGATTGTTGTCTTATTGTAGCCCAAAGGGCATTTGAGTACTTTTATTTCCTCATGTTTAAGACCTATTTATAGGGGTCTCATGCTTTGTAAAAGGGAATGAATGATTTTGAATGAAAAAATTTGTGTTTTGTCTTCTTCTTCTTCTTCATCTTGTGTGTGCACTAGAGAGGAGAAAGAGAACCCAAGGTGAGGGCAAGCGCAATACCCGCCAGTCATTGGAAGAGTCCGTGACTTGTGGTCTACCCCTTCATTCCCTTCATCCTACTCTTTGTTTCCTCCTTAACCCGCCAACCCAAGCTCCCTCCCTAGCCGACATCTACACATCTCTCCCATTATTCCTCACATCTTTACACCCACTAGCTTCCCCCCACTTCATCTCCAAGCTTCACCAAGGCCCCCAAACCGTCGGCAAGATTTCCCCCTCTCCTTGGCCGCCGGCCACCTTTCTTGATCCTAGTCATTATGATGAATTCTTTCATCATAACGACCCTCCCATGATTTAGGTTGTGTATTAAAAAAGGGAGTTATGGAATTTTGAAATTCAAATTTTCAAGTTCAAAACTTTCCTTATTTGCAAAAGTCCAAATAAGGAAGTTTTTCGATTTCAAAATCCAAACGGAATTCAATTGGATGACTCATTATTTTCCCCCCACATCATCCAAGCTCATTTGGAAAGAGTTTAAGGCTATTTGATCTCTCCTCTCCCTCACCCATGCCGCCGGCCCCATGTGGGTTTTCTCCCCCATTTGATTGCTTCTTTAATGCCCCAATTAATTCATTAATGTCTCCTTAATTTGAAATCAAATTTCAAATTAATCTCCCTCTCTTTTCACTTAAAATCCTGAAATTAATTTCATGTTTTGAATTAGAAACCCCCTCCCTCCTCTAATGAGCCGCCGGCCCCCCTCTTCATGGATACCATTAAATTCCATTAACCCCCCTTAATTCTCATTGAGATTTGAAATTATTTTCAAACCGCTTTCCTCCAAATTAACTAAAATTTGAGATTAGTTTCAGATTTAGTAATTCTCTTCCTTCCCTCATCTAACCTAGAATCCCTCTCCCAACTCACCCGCCCCTCTCCTCACCTTGGCCGACCACTCCCCTTTCCCTACCTTGGTGAAGTTGGATGCTCATACACTTGGAGTCAAGAGAAGAAGACGACGCCCTTCAACCTCCACTTCAATGTTGAATGGAGGATCCAGAGCTTGATAGTGGAATCTTGTACGACATCTACGGTGACGTCCACATCACCCGTTCTCCGTTCTTCGACATCGGATTTGGATTCGACGACACTGTTGAAGACTACCTGAATCGCATCCTTCCTACTCTTGTGGACGTCATAGACGATCAATATCACGACTACGACTAGATCATCCACGGTCATCCATCCCCACCATCTACGCCACCGTCAACCTTTCCGTGGATCAAGGCCATTGGTGTTTCTACCGTCGTCGTGGCATCGTTGAGTTTGCTAAAGATCTTCTCCCGCTAAGCCCTACTTGAGTGTGAGTGATGCAAGGTAACTCATTGTGAAATCTCTAAATATTAGTCGTGGGATTCTATATTACTACGCATTTGTGTTATTGTGATAATTTCAGTTTATCTTCATTTGTCCCAAACGACTAGTTGTGTAATTGCTTATCGTAATAAAATTGATAATTGAAAATTCTTGAATCTTGCCTTACGAAATTGTTAATCTTCAAGTAGCATACTTTGTGATTCTTAATAAATTTCACGTGCAATTCTTGATTGTTTCACATCACCTTCCCTATTCTTCATCTAATCAGTAGGGAATACTTAATTGAAGACAAAGTTTTGAAAACATAATGATATTTGTGAAAGAACAGGAAAAAATTCGAGAATTCTTTTCTTCCGAAAGTGGAATAAAGAGTAAGTGAACTATTAATTTAATTTGATTTATATATGATTTTATATTCTTATTTTCTAATTGAAGAAATAATTATTGTAGGAAGGATTCAATTAAAGTAAGCATCGGTTCAATGGTTCATTAGAGAAGGAAGGAAGTTGCAAGGAAGGAAGAGAAAACTGTTGTGAGGTAATCTTATAGAAGGAATCAAATATTTGTTGAGGAATTCAAATTGGAATTTAATACTTATTAAATTATTATGTTATGGTGAACAGTTCTCAATACAAGACGATGATTGAAAGAGGAAATAAAGTGGGTATTATATAATTTTATCTTTATTTTACTCTCTATTTTTATTTAGTAAGGAGCATAATATATAATTGTTTTAAGACTTATAAATTATGCTGAAAATTATTATGTATGAAACGAACAAATGTATATGCAAGTGTATGAAATGTGAAAGAAAATGTACGTTGAAAGTCTACCTATAAAAGAAAAGAGAGTATAAAGTTAGAAAGCAATTATAGATATATATGATACTTATATGTATTTAGAAGGTAATGGATAAAAATAAATGGGAAAATGATAAGCATCCAAAATTTACAGGAGTTCACCCCCGTATAGTACTGATTGGGGAAGCAACATACCCGTACAAGTAAAAAGTAAAATAAAAAAGGAAATTGAAAAGGATGTACCTTTGGTACATTTAGACGGTGCTCCTGTACTAATTAAATGAAAAATGAATACATATTAAAGTATTATAAATATTATAAAGGAATATGATATGATATGCATAAATGAATGAAATGAAGTAAAGAAAGGAAATGTATATCAAATGTTAAATGAATAGATGTATATTAAATGTTATATGTATTGTACTTTTTCCATATTAATTGTTATAGAAGTTACCTACTGAGTTTACATAGTAAACTCAACCATGAAATTAATGTTTCAAGTAAATCTCCAGAATTAGAAATGGTCGGAAGGGAATAGTTTGTTTATAGAAGACGACACAATAATGAAAATAGGTAAATCATCTTATATAATTTTTAGGTTTTTTTTTTCAAAGGTGAAATGAATAGATTTTTGGACCATTTGTATAATAGTGGCTCTTTAGTTGAAATTAGAAAGTTGTATATTGTATTGCTTATGAATTATATTGATTTAATTCTATCGTCTGACTTTTAGTTCCCGCGTTGCTAAGTCGAGCATCCGGGCTAGGTCGTGTCAGCCACCGTCTAACTTAGTACCAATGAAGATACTCATTTATCATTTCTTTACTGTAACATTTTCCTTTTAACGTGCAAGGGTACATTGCGTTCCCAGGCAGTACCATAAGGGGGATGAGCTCTATCAGTCAATATGCACATACAAGCATACTATATCATATCATTTTATTTTACTTTGTTCACATCATTTCATATTGAATTTTATAATAAATATCATGATAATATATGATTTATGATATCTTTTAATTAAACATGATCAATTGTGATGTAGACAATGGGGGGTCAACTCATGTCCAAAATAAATCAATTTTGGCTTCACCCCGAGTTTACAAGCTCAATCAATTTGAGTTGAAAATTTAGCTCATTTATGAGCTGGTCTTTAGTTCATTTATTGAACTAAGGATTAGCTCATTATTAACTAACATTTTAGTTCATATTTATATTTTATTAAATGTTATAGTTTTTATTATTATATGTTTTTAATTATGTTAGTTTCTTGGAATTCTAAAGCGGCTTTTGGAATTCCAAGATGTTGTTTCATTTTCCCATTCTGTGGCTCTTTGGATTCCACCATGGGTTTTGTTTTTTGTGCCTTTGCCCATTGGTATTCCGGCCGGCTACTGGTTTTCCGCGCTTGGGATGATTCCCGCGGCTGTGGCTCCTTGGTTCAGTGCAGTCCTTGTCTCTCGCGGCAGCTGCTTCGGTTCCTGGGCTTGGGCTGTTTTCCGTGATGCATGGGGGGATTTTCGTGCTCATGTGCTTAGGTTCTTGTGCAAATTAATGTTATGTGTCTTTTGATATTCCCTTTCATACCTATATATATGGGAGGTTTGTAATGTTTTAAAATAGTTGAATGATATGTGATTTTTGGAAATGTAAACCTGCAGGTTTCATGGAAAAGCTTGAAAGCTTTGTCCGTCTCTTTCTCATCCCCTCCGGAAATCTTGCGAGATCTTTTCAACCTTTCGTCTCGGCTTCTAATCTCTTTCGTCTCTCCGCAAGTGTCACTCCATCTGTATCTTTCGTCTCTAAGTAAAGCAACATTAGGATGTCTTTAATTTCGAGTCAAAAGTTGTAATCCGTCGTCGTTTGTAATGTTTTTAAAAATTTCTTCTTTTTAGTTTAATTTGAAATGTAAGAGTTTGTTCTTCCTCATCTTAGTCGCATCTTTCGTGATTTAGTGGGTCGTCGTTCAGTACTATCATTCGTGCGGGCGAGGGGTAGAGGCTCACCTATATTTCTTGCCCCCACCAATTTGGTATCAGAGTAAGTTAGGAAGTCCTAGGGTTTGGTTGTCAAATTGAGTTGTTAAGTCTGAGCCTGTCAAGTTTTGTTTTAGTTTGTCAAGTTTTGTTTGTCAAGAAAAATCTTAGTGAATCATAACAGTTGTTGTGATTTTCGTGAGTCTTATTGTGAGTTTAAGTTTAGGTTAAGTTTTTTGAGTCTTTTTTGAGTCAATTTAAAAAATGGAAAATAACAAAAAAATGGCTTCATTTATGGAGGAGATCAATCATGACAATCCTGATGTCCCACTCCCGTTGGACAGATGAATTCCTACAGAAGGTGATTCAACGGATTCGCTTCAAGATCGACTGTACAAGCTTCAGTATCACATGTTTCTATGTGATCAAAAATTCAAAAAGTGGAAGAGATTTCTGCAAAGGCAATTTGAGAAGGAACAGGAAGAAATTTGGTGAGAAACTCAAAGAGTTGGATGAACAGTATGCACCTCCTCAAGAGAAACCAGAACTGACTCATCGGGAGATGAGTTCTTCAAGAAGGGGAGAATCTGATGTAGACAAGGGGGGGGGGGGGGGGGGGGGTCAACTCATGTCCAAAATAAATCAATTTTGGCTTCCCCCGAGTTTACAAGCTCAATCAATTTGAGCTGAAATTTTAGCTCATTTATGAGCTGGTCTTTAGTTCATTTATTGAACTAAGGGTTAGCTTATTATTAGCTAAAATTTTAGTTCATATTTATCTTTTATTAAATGTTATAGTTTTTATTATTATATGTTTTTAATTATGTTAGTCTCTTGGAATTCCAAAGCGGCTTTTGGAATTCCAAGATGTTGTTTCATTTTCCCATTCGGTGGCTCTTTGGATTCCACCATGGGTTTTGTTTTTTGTTCCTTTGCCCATTGGGATTCGGGCCGGCTGTTGGTTTTCCGCGCCTGGGTTGATTCCCGCAGTTGTGGCTCCTTGGTTCCGTGCGGCCTCCTTGTCTCCCGCAGCTGCTGCTTCGGTTCCTGGGCTTGGGCTGTTTTCCGTGATGCATGGGGGCGATTTCCGTGCTCATGGTGCTTAGGTTCTTGTGCAAATTAATGTTATGTGTCTTTTGATATTCCCTTTCATACCTATATATATGGGGGATTTGTAATGTTTTAAAATGGTTGAATGATATGTGATTTTTGGAAATGTAAACTTGCGGGTTTCATGGAAAAGCTTGCGAGCTTTGTCCGTCTTCTTTCCCATCCCCTCCGAAAATCTTGCGAGCTCTTTCCAACCTTTCATCTCGGCTTCTAATCTCTTTCGTCTCTCTGCAAGTGCCACTCCATCTGTATCTTTTGTCTCTAAGTAAAGCAACTTTAGGGTGTCTTTAATTTCAAGTCAAAAGTTGTAATCCGTCGTCGTTTGTAATGTTTTTTAAAATTTCTTCTTTTTAGTTTAATTTGAAATGTAAGAGTTTGTTCTTCCTCATCTTAGTCGCATCTTTCATGATTTAGTGGGTCGTCGGTTAAGGACCAATCATTCGTGTGGGAGAGGGGTATAGGCTCCCTATAATTCTTGCCCCCACTAAATTGCCTATCATAAAAAATATAATATTAACAGTGAGCAAATAGATAATAATAATAATACTTGTTGCATTATGTGTAGAGAAGGAAATATCATTATTGTAATTAAAAAGTCATGAGTACTCACATTGAATGTTTTCAAGATTTAATATTTTTCAAAACCTCAAGCATTGTTGTAGATTCCAATACTCGTATCAACTTAATTATAAAATCTTCCACTATCCAAATAACATTAATATGATCTTAAACCTTCAACTTAGAGTTCTCAATTATAAAACAACAATTCTTATATGTGTGAAATACACCGTTTATGCGTGTGACGTCTAACTTCTCCTATTTCCAACATCTAAAATAATGCAAATCTTTATTACTTAATCATTAAACATAATTCATTTTCCTTTAATTAATATTTTAATGTTAATTATTTTCGTATTTAATTAAACCCTGATTTAAAAAATCTAAAATATTATCTAAATTCATAATTTTCCTATTTTAACACTTTACCATTGCCTAAATTAAATTAAAATAATCTCTATTTTCGGTTTTGCTTTAAAACCATAAATTTGGAAATCATATTTTCATTAATTTCATCATATTAGCATGTCAAAACCTCCCCATCACTTAATTAATAATTACGGCTTAAGTATTTTCGGATTATTATAAATTAAAAATTAAGAAAATTAAAAATTTGTGAAAAACCCTAATTTTCACCATTAAAAACTTTTCTAAGACCATTTGGACCAATATTAGTTAGAGCACTTCCAAAGAAAATGAATTTTGGAAGATGCAATAAATTTGACAATCTCAAAATTTTTGAAGGAAAACTAAAATTAGGGTTTTAGAAGGTACCATTAAACTTTCCTACACATTCTCTTTTAAAAAATTTCAAGATTTGGAGAACCCTAGTTTTTCATCATCCTAAGAAAATCTAAGTGAGAAGAAGAAATTCTAGGTTTAGAGTCATACCTTCTTCTTCCCTAAGCCTTCCTGATGCAAGCAAGAATTTGGGAGAGGGCCCCAAATTTTTACTAACAAAAGAAACTCTTCCTAGATAATAGAAGATTACAAGATCTCACAAAAACTAAACGAATTAGACAAAAACAAACTTTTTATATCATAAAGACTCTTACAAGACGCTTACAAACGACACTTAGAAAAGGACTTACAAACTTAAGAAATAAAGACTTAAACAAGACGACACCCTAAAATTGCTTCACTTAGAGACGAAAGATATAGATGGAGTGGCACTTGCGGAGAGACGAAGAGATTAGAAGCCAAGAAGAAGGGTGGAAAGAGCCCGCAAGATTTCGGAGGGGATGAGAAAGAAGAACGGACAAAGCTTGCAAGCTTTTTCAATAACCTGCAGGTTAGATTCCAAAAATCACATATGATTCTCTACTTTTAAAAAGCCCAAAACATCTCCTATATATAGGCATAAGAGGGGAACTAAACAACCATTAAAATATTAATTAAAAGCTGGAAATAGAAGGCCAAAAGGCACCTAAAAACTGCAGTAGAAACTCTTGGAATTCTTCCCAAAACAGCTACCAAACAGTCCCAAAAACTGTCCAAATTCTATCCAAAATACAGTCCAAAAATTGTCCAAAAATAGTCCCAAAAACTGTTCAAATTCTGTCCCAAAATCTCTTCATATTCCCATATAAATGAGGTAATTGAAAGGCCATCAGTCACTATACTGAAATCCCAAGCGTCTCAACAAAGGCAAGCAAAAAGGCCACGGTTCCAAGGAGCAGATTCACGGAACCAGCAGGAATCGGAAAAGGGGGGACCACAAGAATTAATTCCTGAAGCCAATCCGTGGGAATTAATGCAAAGGCAGCCCAAGAGATAAACTGCAGCAATTCCACCAAGTGAAGAATATGAAAGAACAAGTTCCACTCACCATATCTAGCTCCCAAACATTAATTTCATAACTAAACATTAGCTCATAATAAGCTAATCTTTCACTAGACATTAATGAGCTAGGGAAGTCAAAAATCAAATATTATGATTTGATTTGACCCCCCCTTGCCTACATCACTTCCTCTTGATATTCCCCAAGAATCGCCGCCAGAAACCACCGGTCGCCGCTCGCCAAAACTCCAAGCCGCCGCCCTCTTCCTCTCTCGTTCACTCTCTCCCTTGATTGGGCAAAGAAATGAGGAAGGGACCGAATGTTTCGGTCATTCGGTCCCTTAAGCTCTTTGGAGTGTTGGGAAATGCCAATGGCGCATGCGCCCTTACATGCATTTGTGCTCTTGAGAGTTAAGAGGGGTTATTTAGTCATTTGGCCTTAAATAATCTTTGACGATTTTTAATTTCCAATCCATGCGAAATTAACCCTAAGTCCTTTATATCAAATCGATCAAAATTTAATGTAGAATTTTATAAAAATTATTTCGTCGAATTCTGGCAACTTCGAAAATTTGTCTATTTTCATCTCGGTGTGTTGCAACGCGTCGCGAAGTTACGATTCGACATTTTCGAATTTTACACTTTTCCCTTTGAAACTGACTATGTGAGTGTGTAGATCAACAAGGTGGCAGGATTGGGAGGTACAGCTAGTGGTAAATCAATAGAGGTTGATGCTGATGATGTCGCAGCTGACTTTGAAACTGATTGATCTGCTTTGTGCCAATTGATGCTAGAGATAGCCACTTAAAACTTGTGCAAAGATGAGATAGACATCAACAGGCATCAACAAGTGGCAGATCAGGGGCAAGTTATAAATAAAACTGTTAACTTTTAAGAAAATGTGGTGAAAGCCTCTTTGGATGAGCCACAGAACAAATGTGGTGGTCAGATGGTATTTGGTTTTAGACAAGGTGGTAATGATGGAAAAGGCTGACAGAAGCAAATCTTGGCTTTTAGACAAGGCGGCGACGATGGCAAAAGGCTGAGAGTAGCAAATTATAGAGGCGGCTTTATTGTTGAATGAAGTACGAAGGAAACATTGAATTGCAGTTGAGGTTGATATAGAAGAACAGGAATGGGAACAAATTTTATCTGATTTTATGATTCATTAGCTATAGACTATGCATGAGAATAGCAGCTTGAGGTTTTTATTTAATGCCAGTTGAAGTAGTACTATCAGAAAAGAGGGTTGTTTGATATATATAGGAAAGATTTTTTTGGAGGGTCCCATCGACATCATCCCTATGGTTCTAACAATCCAAAAACATTAGTTATTGTTCTTTACAGTAAGACTGATTCTTGTTCACCATCAAAATGTTGTATCACAATATATCAGATGCTTTTTATATTTTGGTGATTTGGCTTCATGCTAAAGAAATTTGCAACAAATACATCAACCATATTCTGTTAATATAGCAAAATAACGTCTAGGTCTTTATATGACAGATTCTTAATTCTTGAACCTTTAAATCTCTACATGAGATGATGAACCTGCAATAAATATCTAAAATGCTTTTACTTCTTGGTGATTATGAGCAGGTTTGATGATTCTATTGGCAAGTTTGGATTTGCCTCACAGCTGAGCCTTTTGGTATCTGCATTGGATATGTCATTTGAAGCCAAATATCTGGAAGATTTTGTTTCAGGTTCCATATATATTTGTAAGGTTTCTTATTTGCAAATTTTATGAAGATTCACTTTCTATTCATTGGTCTTTGTGGTAGACAGCTGAGAACTCAGGCTCTGATATTTCTAAGATCTCTGATTGTATACCTCCTCCAGCAGTTGTGGATCGCATCCTTAAAGAGATTTTCCAGAATGGTACCATGAAAATTTTCAGCTGGATCTAATTACTGTTGCTTCTTCTGTTTAGGATTGTGATAACCAGCTATCATTGTATTACTCTTTATAACCGTGTGCATTAGCCTTTTAATTTAATGGAGATGGCATTAGGTTTGGAGCCCGCTAAAAAGTTTTGTCAATCAACTAATTTTTTGTACTTCTGTCAAGTTATTAACTTTTGACTTTCATGTTTATCTTCCATTTACTTTTGCTTTATTTTAAAATCAATTTTATCTCGCATGTATGTGCTAATTAAGGTTTATTGATTGGCGTGCAAAAAACAAAATCATATTAGTCTAACTTGTTTGACTGAAACATTAATGTTCCTTGCGATGAAATTAACAGTGGTCAAGAAATGACTTTTATGTTATGCTGATTGTTGGTTATTTGGCAGATTTCAGTTCTATTTCATGATCTTGGCATGCAAATAACCATAGAGCTGTTGAAAAGGCTCTGCTTTTTTTTTTCCGTAGAAACTTGTAAAACTTTTGATGCGAACTATGAAAGTATTCTTTTTTATGTATGTTGGTTAATCTTACTTTGAAGCCTTTTTTTTTTTCTGATCTGTATTCTGTTGTTGTTGACCATTAAAAGAGATGCAAAAATTTAAATTAATTGTAGAGATGAGGATGTTTAGGTGGATGAGTGGCTTCACTCTTAGAGACAGAATATGAAATGACTATATACGTGAATAAGTTGGAGTAGCTCCAATGGCATATAAGATTAGAGAGAGTCGATTTAGATGGTTTGGTCATATAAGACGTTGGCCTACGGATGACCAGGTTAAGAAAGTATATGTTTTAGATTTGGCCTATGTTAAGAAAGGTAGAGATAGATTTATAAATAGACTTGGTTAGAAATATTAGAAATGATCTTTTTTTTTATTAGATTTAAGTGAGATTGTGACTCTTAATAGTACACAGTGGAGAAAAAGGATTCATGCAACTGACTCTATATTGTGGGATAAAGGCTTGATATTGTTGTTCTTGTTGTATATGTATTATGTTGTCAGAGGTTTTGTTTTCCCATTGCTTTGTTGCTATTCAGATTCCTGATTGAATGCAATTGTGTGTAGGAGTTGAAAGTGGGAAATCTGTAGACTTCGAGAAAAGAAACTCTCGTTTTATAAAAGGTGCTCCTTTAGGCTCTCTATTTGCTGAGTTCTGTCTGCATTTGTTGTGGCTTGGGAATTGCAACATCAGAGGTTTGCACGTAACTTCAAGTTTTTTTTTTTCTTAAAGCACTCGCTTTTATAAGCTAATTGAAGTGGATTTATTCTTTCTGATCTTTTTTGAGAGTTTGATTAAATTTGAAATTTTGATTAGAAGTTCTATTTTAATCTTTTTACATCTGATTTTGCAGCAATTTCCACTCTTTGGATTGAATTTGTGAGAGAAGTTCGTTGGTGCTGGGAGGAGTCTCAACCATTGCCAAAAATGTCAGCTTCCTCCAGTATTGACCTGGCCACATGTTTGGTGCATCAGAAACTGCAGATGGTACTGCCATATATGTTACACTTCTTTCCTATTATTAACAATTTTAATGGAAGGTGGGTCTGCGGGTATTTAGCAAGCATAGTCAAAAGTTTGATTTGTGCTAGGTTTTTAAATGCTTTGTTTTGGAATGGGTTAATCATGGTAACCTTTATTATAATCCAATCTAATAATCAACCAGTTAGGAGGCTAACTGTAGTACTGTAGGAATAGGAACCACAGCCATAGAAATAGGATGAAGTAGATCTGCTAGAATAGGGTGAGACTTCCAAAGTCTACTAAAACAATGCTTTAACAATTCTTAGAAACAGGAATCCCACTCCAAGCCGTTAATCCAAATGTATAAGTTCATGATATGCATGTAAGAACGAACTCCACTGACCAAGTAGAACAAAAAAATTAAGATTTGTTTTGAAAAGATCAATATTGCAAACTTTGAGGACATCGGAGATCAACGGTTACGATTTTTTTTAGTTATTTATTTATAGAGTGTTGTTTTTTCATTTATACCCTTATGGGTGGTCATGTAGTGTTGTAGCCCGAAGGGCATTTTAGTCTTTGTTATCATGAGGCCTATTTATAGGCTAGCTTTCTTGTATTAAGGATGATGATGGATAATGAAAAGTTTCTTTGTTGATCTCTTAGTGAGTTCGTGATCTTAGTGAGCATGAGAGGAGAAGCGAGGAGGGTTTCGCAATACAATCTTTGGAAGAGTCCGAGGTTCGCGGTTCTTACGATCTCTTTGTGAGTTCGAGTTATCTCTAGTATATTCTTGTTCCGGTGCTGGGAGGAGTCTCAACCATTGCCAAAAATGTCAGCTTCCTCCAGTATTGACCTGAGCTCCATTTCCATAATTGCCAAAGTCCAAATGATTGGTGCATCAGAAACTGCAGATGGTACTGCCGAAATTAAGTAATATAGATTAACGAGACAAGATCAAATTGACAACATAAAATTAGAGAGTAATGTTATGGGGAGGAACAATTCCAAATAGAACTTTTATTAACAATTTTAATGGAAGCCGGTGGGTCTGCGGGTCTTATCCATTCTTCCTTATCTTAGCCGTGGTCGAAGTCGGGAGCATGTGGAGAACTCTCTTCAGCCCCTTGAGCCGACCAGTGAAGCAAAAGAGGACAAGATTGATTTGTGCTAGGTTTTTAAATGCTTTGTTTTGGAATGGGTTAATCATGGTAACCTTTATTATAATCCAATCTAATAATCAACCAGTTAGGAGGCTAACTGTAGTAACTGGCTTAATTAGGAAAGTCATTAGGAATTCAAAATTCCTAGACAGCGGCATAGAAATGGCCAGCTGAGCTGAAGATAGAGTTGCTTGGCGTGGGCGGCGGCAAGAGCTAGATTTCAAGGCTACGACGACTACGGTAGATTGTCTCCACTTCCACAAGATGAGATAATTCGAAAACTAGAACTCACAAAGAAACGAACTGAACTCACAAATAAATCTGGTCTTCTGAACTCATAAGAGATCTTGGAGGGAGGAACTCACAAAGAGAACAAGTAGAACAATGGCCGGCAATGACAAAGAAAACAAAAGACTAAAATACTCCTTGGGCTATAATAGATAAGGGCAAAAATGGAATAAACTACTACATAAAATGACTCAACTCATGATCATAGCCTTCAATCTCCGGCGTCTCCTGATGGTACACGTGTCGAAAATGCTGACGATGACCTCAATCCAACTCGACCCCGTCGAGTAAGCATCTATCGAGCTCTCGTATCACTCTAGTAAGTCGGGGATGCAGCTCGTCACGATCAACCCATGCCCACTGAACTAGATACTTTGTTTGACCATCATCTCTAGTGGAGATTTGAGTTCATCACTCAGTATTGTCTCAATCTTCTCAAGGCTGGGGATCTCACCAGGTGGGTTCACACAAGGCTCAGGTTTACACTCTGGACCTTCGAAGGTTACAAGATCTTCGATGTTAATAAATTAATGTTAAAAACTTCAAGAAGGTCTAACACATAAGCATTACTAAATTGCTGTATTTGAACGGTCCAACGCTTCTAGCATATAACTTTATAACGGTCCCTTGTGGGAACCGCTCCGGATGAATCCGAACCAATACAAAATTTCTAATATCAAATTCTTTGAACCGTCTCTTGAGATCAGCAGTAAGTTTATAACTGGCATTGCTTTTGGTTATTCTTTTTATTAATATCCTTACGCAGTTCTTGAAGATGATATGCCAATGTGGATGCAAGAGAATTGGTGCGTATGATGAATGACAAGAATCATGAGCTTACAAACTAAAGTTTTAAACATAGACAAATTAGGATGACGACAGACTATAACACACACACGACATACTAACTCACACAAACGCGTAGCTATAACTGGGGGACGAGTCACAAAAAGAGGGGTCTAAAGTGTTCGATCTAATGGAACGGGTGTAGGGGGAGCAATGAAGACATCCTTAGCTAAAAGGGCATCTCCATAGGGCATCTTAGCTCGGGTCACAGACAGTCTCCTAACGACAGTGGGGTAATCTATCAAAGTCATCCAACTAGGAGAGGGGATATCTTTACTAGGAAAGGACAAGGATATCGAGGGCATAAAGTAGGAATCAGGAATATGATAATGCGATGGGTTATGACTTACTACCATAGTAGGATAGCCCAAAGAGTGACTAGCGGGTATGGGGCTCACGAAGCAGGGTAGGATCTCCCTAACAGACTTGGGCACAACAACTAGAAAATTGACCTGAAAGTATGGGCTACGACTCTCTCTAACACTAAGATCGGTGAAATAAGTCCAGTCACAAAAGGTATACTCTGTCAAATGCAAATCTAAAGGAACAACTCCTAGAATAGACTCCAATAAGACAAGAGGATGTTCAATGTTCAACTTAGGCTCATAATCTTTCAGATTCACATTACTATCTTCCAAACTAATGTTACTACCCTCAAAAGGATCATGTTTGGTTATAACCCTAAGATCAATGAATCCGGGGTCAATTAAATTAAGGTTTAATTCAGGTAGTAACTTCAATTTCCTCATCTCCAACTTGAAATTATCCACATTGTCATCAGAATTATTCAAACTTAAATCAGAATTATTCGGAGTCATCTCAGTAATTAAATCAGAATCTTTCGATTTTACTTTCAGTGTGTTCAAGGTCATATCAGTTTCTTTCGAGATCAAATTAATATCGTCCAGGCAGACTTTAGCCAAAGGGATATCATTAATGAGATTAGACTCCATATGGGCTAAGGTATCAGGGTTAAAAGGTTCTAGACCTCCTAAATCAGGGTTTAAGTCATGCAGGGAGTCTAATTCAATCACTTCGGTTTCATCCTCAAAGAAGCCCTGGTTATCATTAATATCATTAGCATCCACAAAATGGATGCACTCAGTTCTAGGTTAAGAGGACTTTTTCTTGTTAATCACACTTGCAGGGTCAAGAATTGGGGAGGCTAAAGGTTGACTGGGATGACCAAAAGTTGGTCCAAGTGGGGAGTCATGAGAGATTGATCTATCAGAAGATCTAATAGAGGATCGGCCATTAAGGTTAGGTGAAAACCTACAGGGTGGGGCATCAACCCTGATGTTATTAAAGGAAGGTTGGTTTCGACTATAGTGATGTCCATGGTTTTTCCCACCAAAGGAAGTAGGGTGATGCTCTAGATGGCGGTCACTAGTAGAGAGCCGGTATTTTAAATTAAAATCTCGCCTCATGTCTTTCCAATTAGGGTACTCACCGCGAGACTCCTTATGATCTTCCAGTTTCATCCAAAATTGAAGAGCTCGACCTTTAATGTGAGACCTAGCGATGCTAACCTGGTTGGATTCAGGGATATGACATGATTCAAAATAGTCATCTAGTTGTCTAGCCCATTCCCTAAAGTAGTAAGGGTTTGAGGAACCATCAAAGGTAGGTAAACGGTAATGTGACTCTAAGTGAGGTCGTGGAGGCTTAGGATCAGGTCTCGGGTGATAAGCTGAGTGGGGCATGTAATTAGAGTGGGGATAGTCAACGGGTTTCTCCGTCATAATTCTAGTCATATTTTCCACTAGGTTAACGATGTCATCTAAACTCTTTTGGAGTCTTATTGGGTCCATTGAAAAGTGTCAAGTGAAATTTAGTGAAGATTGGGTGCAAGGTACCACACTCTTCAAAGGGAAAACATCATTTCGACTTGCTATAAGGTGCAGGAAAAATACTGGACAGCAAGCTTCAAGAAGGGTTTAAGTCACTAGGTGTTTAGGGAAGATGCCAAGGCTTGGGCAGCACCCTAATCCGAGGTTAGACTCACTTAAATGTTACCAAACACTGCAGAATTTTGCGTGGGCAGCAAACTACAGCAGTTGGGAGAACGGGACAGCAAACTAAAGTGATGGACGATGTTATCTAAGTAGTTTGGGTGGATTCTAGAGTGTGGACAGCAGATGACAACTACCTAAAACTTGCCCAAAAAGCTACTAAAAGGTGCAGAAATTAAGTGGACAGCAACTTGAGTTAGACGTATAAGTGGCCTAAACTAGTAGGGAGGTTATGAAATTGAAGGCAACACTTAAACAGGGAACAATGCATATGTAGAGCAAAGAAATTACTGCAGGAATTACTGGACAGCTAGAGCAAAACAGTAAATAAAACTCCCTAGATGATGTTATGCATGCAAACGACTAAAGATAAGCTAAGGTAGACTCCTAGGATGCATCTAGCACAAGCAAAGCATGCTAGCCATGCTCTGATACCAAGATGATGTGAAACGTACATGCATGGAAACAAGAACTGCTTGGGGATTTTAATATAAGACTGTTAAAGCTTTGCTAGTTATAGAATTAATGCTTACCCAAGTTAGGTTTTCAGAATTATCATGTCGAAATTAAGTAAGGCATGCGGTTACAACTAGATTAACGGGACAAGATCAAATTGACAACATAAAATTAGAGAGTAATGTTATGGGGAGGAACAATAATCCATAATTAACAAATAGAACTTTTCACCTTGGGTCTCTCACTCACTCTCTTGTTGGTGGCACTTTTAATGGTGGAAGATTGAGAGCAACCGAGCGATGCCACTAGGAGACAAATGACGCACAAAGTGTAGTCCGTTGGAGTGGTAGCCGGTGGCGGGTAGTCCATGGGATGACTAGTGAGCATCCAACGTCTTATCCATTCTTCCTTGATCTTCAAAGACGAAGCCGTGGTCGAAGTCGGGATCGGCCGTCCATGGATGTGGAGAACTCTCTTCTTGAGCCCCTTGAGCCGACCACTTGTTGAAGCAAAAGAGGACAAGATGGGGGGAGTCGGCTATGGTGGGGGCTACGAGGCAAATGCAAGAAATCTGAAATAAAATTCAGATTTTAGTGGTTTAGGAGAGGGATTTAATTTGAATTTCAAATTAATCCAAGGAGGGAGAGGGATGGAAATGGGGAGAAGAATTGGGTTGAATTTGTGGAGTTATTAAGGTGATTAGGAGAGAAGTAAGTTTGGGATCTTAATTAATTGGATCCATAATGAGATACCAATTAATGAAGATTGGTGAGGTGGATAAAGGGACTTAATGGGGGAGAGAGAGGAGAGAGGGGCCGGCCATGTATAGTGGTGAGGAGGCTTGAGAATTTAAATGAGTGGGGACCACAAGGAGTTAATTAAGCATAATAAAATTGACATTTAATTTCAGAATTAATTATATCATAAGTAACTCCCAAATTCAAAGAATTTGAATTTGAATTTCAAACATGTGTAACTCCTCTTAATTAATTATCATAAGTAACTCCCAAATTCAAATGAAAGTAAGAGGGAATTTGAATTTGAATTTCAAATATGTGTAACTCCTCTTAATTAATTTTCCAAATTAATATGGCTTAATTAGGAAAGTCATTAAGATAGGGGAATTCAAAATTCAAAGGGGGGAGCTAGAGGGGGCCAGCTGCATGGGGGTCCAAGGGGTGGCCGGCTGCTGGCCGGCGGGTGGCTGGTCGGCTGGAGGCCGGCGGCTGGTCGGCAGGAGGGTGGCCGGCGGCGGCTGAGCTGGCTGGCAGAAGATGGAGGCAGGGTGGCCGGCGGCTTGAGTTGCTTGGCGTGGGCGGCGGCAAGAGCAAGGGGAAAAGGAAGAAATGGAGATTTCAAGGCTTCGACGACTACGGATTTACTAACCTCGATTGTCTCCACGTTGATTTTCCACAAGATGAGATAATTCGAAAACTAGAACTCACAAAGAGATCTAGTCTTCTCCGGCGAACTAGAACTCACAAAGAGATCTAGTCTTCTCCGGCGAACTCACTAAGAGATCTTGGAGGGAGGAACTCACAAAGAGAACAAGTAGTAAATTTCATTTCATCAAAACTAAACTATTACAAGAGAAGGGCCATATAAATAGGCCTCACAATGACAAAGAAAACAAAAGACTAAAATGCTCCTTGGGCTATAATAGCAACTAACCACCCATAAGGGCAAAAATGGAAAAACATAAAAATCAAATAAACTACTACATAAAATGACTCAAAATAAACTCATGATCATAGCCGTCAATCTCCGGCGTCTCCTGATGGTACACGTGTCGAAAATGCTGACGATGACCTCATCACCAAATAAGGAAAGAATTGGATTGAATCTAATTCAAATTTCATGGCATGAGGAGTTACTAATTCTCATCCTAGGTGGCATCCTCCTAATCGGAAATTGATTTGTTCACACTAATCTCCCTCCTCTCCTCTCTACATGCCGCCGGCCTCATCAAGGGGGAAATCCATTTAATGCTAGTTTAATGCCATCAATGCCTTGATCCAAAATTCAAATTTCAAAATAACCCCCTTAATTTCATTCATAATCTGAAATTAATTTCAGATTATGAAATGAAACTCCCATTCCCCTCTCTTGAAACCGCCGGCCTCCTCCCCTCTTGGCTCCCCTCCATTAATTCCCCCATTCAAGGCCTTCATGCCTATGACTTGAAATTCAAAATTCAAGTCTTTCCCTCTCAATTTAATCAAAACTGAAATTAAATGTCAGTTTTTGATTAATCTCCCTTTAATTCCTTCCAAATCCACTACTCCTAAGTAAGGAATTAATTCAAACGCTTCCCCTCCTTGCTGGCCGAAATTCCCCACAGCTGTTGGCTGATTTTTCCTTCCCAAATCCCTTCCAAAACTCCAGGAAAACTGCTGCCCAACATCTCCATTTGCTGTTTGGGAAATTCCTGCAGCAGCTCACCGACGTCCAGCCATCCCGGGAGCTTTAATTGCTGTCCAGATCTCAGGGACAGCCCTTCTTCCTGTCTAGAAGTTTCTCTGAGCACAATAGGTTGCTATCTTGTTGACCACAGCAAACTAGGGTGCTGTCCAGCTGTCCTGAACCAGTCCTAGCTGCTGTCCTGAGAAGATCTAGTGTCGTCCAGCCGCCCGAAGAGACACCCATTGCTGCTGAGTGGTTCCAGAAGTTTGAAGGCTGCTACCCCTTCATTCCCGCAATCGTCATAGCTTCATAACTCCTTTTTTTTTGGGTAAACTCTTCACGCAGTCTCTATCTTCTGAGTTTACTCTACTCGTGGTTATAATTTGATTCACAAAGCGCATGTTTTATCGCCTCCGCTAAACCTAATATTTGAATGAGTTGTGAGAGAGGCCCTTCATAATACTAATCTTATTGTTAGCATTGGAATTTCTCGTTGAAACCACTCATGTATGCAAAGTAAGACTTAGTTGACTATTAATGATCTCAACCTCTCGCATGTGTTTAGACAAATCTATTTTATCACCTTATCATTTTTATTTTGTCGTTTATCATCAAGAGAAAGCTTATAATTATTGTGCTCTAAAATTTAAGCGTGCAAACTTCCTTAATTTAATCATCCATGTTAATACGTTTCACATCAGTGTCTCTGCTAACTGTAGTACTGTAGGAATAGGAACCACAGCCATAGAAATAGGATGAAGTTGATCTGCTAGAATAGGGTGAGACTTCCAAAGTCTACTAAAACAATGCTGCTGATAACAATCACGAGAACAAGTGGCAGGGCTAACCGTAGAAACAGGAATCCCACAAAAATAGAATCCAAGCCGTTAATCCAAATGTATAAGTTCATGATATGCATGTAAGAACGAACTCCACTGACCAAGTACATTTCAAAAAATAGAACAAAAAAATTAAGCATTCAAAATTTGTTTTGAAAAGATCAATATAATGCAAACATGTTGTGTCTCTGCCAACTGGGGAGGTTGAGTTTCCCATCACAGATAGTGCTGGCTACAATTATATGCTGGGCATATTTTGGGTGGGCTCAGGTTTAAGACATCCCTGTGATTAGCGTAAGAAGGTCCTCGTGATGAAGCAAACTTAACCTAAATGCTGCATCAAAAAGTGTCAGGTTTGGTTAAGCCTTGAATACAAAGAATACAATTACTGCTTGTTGTTCTTTCAGTCCACTAAAAGATATGAAGAATACATTTCTTTCTGATTGTTTTTAGTTTTTTTTAATATAAACTTAATTGATAATACTTTGAAGGCAATCGCTCTTTGAAGATTTCAAATCATAAATCAATTTTTTAATTCTAACTGATGGCATTTTGCATAGAAAATAGAAAATCAACTATAAAATGGTGCAACAGCATTCATTATGGTTTTACTTGGACTAGATTATGTGGAGTCTAGGCACATTGAATTGTCACGCAGAATATAAGAAAAGTAATCAATGAAGTACAAATGCAAGTGATGGTGATAGTGTACATAAAGTGTTAACATAAGAGTGATTAAGAGTTAATAAGCTATGCTCATAATATATTTGATTTCATTAGCAACATTAAAATGCAAACTTGTGAAACAATTAATGCAACCCACAAGTACAACCATATACAGGAAATATTCTATGTTGTAGAGACTTAGTTAACAATAAGCTCCATTTATTGAGCAATAAGCCTAGAAACCACAATTGTAATGGATGAACTCAACCACACAAGCTATTATATTCAAATATACCAAAAACTATTCTACATGTGTTGAGGGAGAAAAGACTGTGATATGAAGATGTTTTGAAATTTTACAAGAAAAGATAATAGAATAGTTTTGATGTAGTATGACTAATAAATCTCATCTCAACTCGTATAAATTATTCCGAGAAATCGAAGTCAAATAAAATCAAGTAAAGAAATCTGAGTTATTTAGTCCTCTCGAAGGGATTAGATTTCCTTTAAGTTAATCATACTTGAGGACATCACCAATAGACACTATTGATAAAGGAATTGTGCTCTTATTTTGATTTGCTCAGGTTAACATCGAGGGAAAAAATTATTCAAAGAATGTTATCCAGAAAGGGTGGTCTTTGCTTTGAGAAAGGTCAATCCATAAGGCAAAGGGTGAACCACCGTAACTAAGTCAGATGATTGACTCTTCACATAGAAAATCTACATGATAATAATTGTTGAATAATCAAAAGTTGAGAGGAGCATGAAAGGGCTCAAAAGGGTGATGGATTTTGGTAAGGAATCCAACAAAAAGTAAAAACAACTTAGTCAAGTTTTTATCAATCCTTCATCCACGTTATTAAGTTTGGGACCATTTAGTTGTTAAGGTGGTTGACCTGGCTCGACCATGAGATGCTTTGTCGCCAATTTTGAGTTGTGTCATCCAAACAGAGCCTCATGATATCTAACCAAACAAAAAAAATACTGATTTTTAAATAGGTGAAATTTATGTGTAAACAAAATATGTATTTTTTTGGATATTTTCTGGATTATAGACCTTGTAAGAAAAGTTGGACGCCAAGATCATAACATCTGGACACTAAATGAAATGGCAGCAAGCAAATAAAAATCCCCAAGATCCCATCCTGGAATAATGTACTGCGCAGAAGTATATCTATTTTGTTGGAATTTCTTTACTGAATTACTTTACCTTAATGGCATGCCTAATTGGAAATCTTTGTTGTCATTTTAAGCTGGCAATATGCATTGAAAAGAAGAATTTGCTTGAATTCTCATTCTAATTGTTTTTAAGTTATGTTTATGACCTTTGCATTTCCATTTTCCTAGGAGTATGAAATAGCAATATGAAGACTGATCCTATGATTTTTGAAAGGTTGTGAAGCATGTGATTCTAGTGCTTTTACCTCTCTGGGTATAAGGAACTAAAAATATTTCTTATAATTATGTTATTACTTTTATTTTTTTTATGTTTAAATGAATTACAAGGCATTATTTTACTAAGAGAAGGGGTGGTGAATTGTTTTAAATTTTTTCAAATTAAAGTGGAAGTATGAGTGAATGTGATGTGAATCCAGGAATCAAATCTTATGAAATTAATAGAAGTTATGTAAAATAATGAACATATTCTCTGCTTGCGAAATTGAATCAAAGGAGATCTTGGAAGTTCATTCAAGATAATCGACTGTTACAAGATTAAAATAAGTTATAAAGTAATGCGAATTATCAACGAGTCCCAAGGCTAACAACGATGGCTCACCTTGAGGCCGCTCTCATTTACCTATCTCAGCTTGTTGGGAGAAGAAGAGCCACGCTTGAAGAGACCATCCGAGGAAGACATAGAGGAGGAGAGGAGGGCGCGGGTTGGAGGGGTTGCGGTGCGTCGTCCTTCAACAATCGCTAGGAGTATGAAATAGCAATATGAAGACTGATCCTATGATTTTACTGAACAGGTTGATTTCGGCCAGCGGGAGAGCAGGGAGGAGAGGGGATGATGCATGTGATCTTTAGGAAATTTGAAATTGTAATTGTGATAATTAAGTCTCATGATATGCAAGGAAGAGGTTTTCTAAAACTGAAATTTTAATTGTGGATGACGTGGAGGGGAAAGAGGGATTAAATGGAATTTTGAATTTCTCAGGGGATGGATTGGGTACTAGCAATAATGGAGGGAGAGAGGTGAAGAGAGGGGATGAGTTTAAAAATGGACAAAAATTGAAAACTCAAATTTATAATGAAACAATATGCAAACTTTTATTACAAATTAGGAAAGAATTTTTATTCTTTTTTTATGTGGGGAAGGGAGGTTAGGGGTGGTGGAATGGCCGGCCGAATGGAAGTGGCCGGCGGCAAAACAAGGTGGGGAAACCGGCGGCTAGGCATTGAGGAGCTTCAAAGGAGAAAGATGGTAAACAAATAACACAAAATAATATGAACTCACAAGAGATCCCAAGGAAGTCTAAGAGATCTTGTTCTCACAAAGAGAACAAAAGAAATTTTCATTAATCTTCAATAATCAAAATAGAAGATCTAGCCTTTATATAGGCTCCACATCATGGTAAAAGACTACAATGCCCATGGGGCAAAACAAGCACTACTTTTAGGGGTACAAACGGAAAAGACAAAATTTAACATTTTAAGACACAAAAATAAAATTAATGGCCGTCGATCGGCGTCGGCGGAAGTCGGAATGAGCCCTCATGAATGTTATGTGAGTAAATTAATAGATGCAATTACAATCTAAAACACAAGTGAAAAAAAATTAAATATGAGAAATAAGCACAGTTTTTATATGATCTGGTACCGAACTGGGCCTACTTGCACGCCTTAGACTCCATTGGCTTAGGATTCAACTAATCATTCTCCCCTTCACTCCTCAAGCTGCCAAAGTAAATGCCACAATCATACCCTCCTATATGGGATCTTTCAACCCATCAATATTCATGCAAACTTAAGTATTCCAAGTATTTTTACAGAGCTGATTGTAATTCAAATTATAAGAACTGAGTTGAAAACACAAGAACGATCTTGCAACTCAAACTTGTTCTAAGCAAGCTTGCAATCATATTGAACATCATTGGCTCGTGATCTCCCAACATTTTGCACTTAAAGAACAAAATCATTTCATTGGAATTTGAAAGAGAAAAATGTTTTTTAAGAAGGGTTTTAGGCCTGAATTTCTATAAAGATTCTGGGTTAAATTTTGGTTTATGCTTATAGGCCCAATTCCCTCTCAAATTGCTTAGAAGAAGATCCTAATATTTAGCTGCAAATCCTGTATCAACGAATTTTCCCTTAATATGCTTGCCAACTATGCAATGTGGTCTCGTCTTAATTGGTGTGACGAGCTGCCCCATGACACTATCTCGTGTGAACATGGTAACGGCAAAGAGTGGAATTTTCGAAAATTGATTGAACTTTTTGTTTTTATTGAAACTAAAGGATGTTATAACACAAGAATATGGTATTTTTAAAAAATTTATCAAAAGATATCATTGGATCCAATAGAATTATAAATTAGCTCTATTTATAAATTAATTACCTTTTTAATCCTTAAACAATCTTTATGAAAGTTGATTTATCAAAATTAGTAATTAAAATAGAAGAATTAAGAATAAGTAGTTTTGCCAAAAAAATGCAACTTAATTATGGAGCATTTAAGGAATTGGAAAATAAGTTCATATTCTCTAATTAACAAAATATTAAAATTTATAGTATTCAAAGATTATTAATTAATCTAATTTAAATGGGATTATTAAGGGCTTTAAGGTCGGTGCAAATATGCTTGAGCCATGTATCAACACAACATGTAATTAGAAGAAAATGAGAACACAGCTTGGTGACTTTAAAATAGCCTTTCGTGAGCTTGAGTCTTACTCCCAAATTTCATGTTGGTGTTGAAACTCAACCTCTAGTTCTGTGGGCTGCTGAAATTTGGCACATTGATCATCTTGAAGCTAGTAAAAGCCTTGTTGCTCAACATGAAACTGTTGAAAATCCTACTTGTTGAGATGTGAAGCTCAACAAATATGCAATGTAATGCTTCAATTGCTCTGTTGATCTCCCAACTGTGGTGGTTCCCATACTTGCACGTAAGATTTCCAATTTGGCATGTTGCCGACCGATTCTTCTTGCAAACAGTCTCCTCCGGTTTCTTCAGCATGCTATTGCTCGTTGATCCGATCTTGACCTACATGAAATAGCCGAGCCTCACAGGTAAAGCTTCGGCTCATCTGTTACCTCTGTCGGATCTTAATCACAAGAATAGACACAGATATGTCTGACTGGCCCTAATATGCAAACTCCAACACCCTTATGATCGAAAGATTGGTTCGCTCGTCCGTTGGCATAATCCACTCCTATACCAGTTGGCTAGTACTATGCCATTTTCTTATTACTTCCGCCTCTGCCTTATACAGGTAAATTTTTGTTTATTCACTATAAGTGAACTACTTGATATATAGGCTTATTCAATTAAAGCAATGTAATGCTTTGTCCTGCTCTTAGTTAATTGAATTCTCAAGTATTGTCGACACATGCAATCACTTTAATTGATAGAGGTTGAAGTAATTCAATAAATCGGTAATAATAATAATAATAATAATTTTTAAAGAAGCAAACAAGAATTCAATTTCAAAGACCCACGTTGTGATTTTTAATTCGGGCGGATGGTTTAAATTTGAAGACTCGTGTCGTGATTTTTAATATGGGCGGATGGTGTTAAATTCCGAAGACCTCACACAATCGATTTTTGATTCATGCTATGTCTGACTGGCCCTAATATGCAAACTCCAACACCCTTATGATCGAAAGATTGGTTCGCTCGTCCGTTGGCATAATCCACTCCTATACCAGTTGGCTAGTACTATGCCATTTTCTTATTACTTCCGCCTCTGCCTTATACAGGTAAATTTTTGTTTATTCACTATAAGTGAACTACTTGATATATAGGCTTATTCAATTAAAGCAATGTAATGCTTTGTCCTGCTCTTAGTTAATTGAATTCTCAAGTATTGTCGACACATGCAATCACTTTAATTGATAGAGGTTGAAGTAATTCAATAAATCGGTAATAATAATAATAATAATAATTTTTAAAGAAGCAAACAAGAATTCAATTTCAAAGACCCACGTTGTGATTTTTAATTCGGGCGGATGGTTTAAATTTGAAGACTCGTGTCGTGATTTTTAATATGGGCGGATGGTGTTAAATTCCGAAGACCTCACACAATCGATTTTTGATCCATGCTGAAAGAAACTACGGCAAATACCGTCCCCATTTTTAAAATCTTCTATTACTCTACCAATATGTAAATCTAAATCTTCTTTAATAAGAATGCTTTCTTCAAAAAATATCATTTATATTAATTCTTCTATGCCATTTCAAAATTTTGATTTGGATCACATATTCAAATCTACTTAAGGAGCATAAGCACTTATAATATTAATAATCTCAATATTAATAACAATATTTAAAGCTATATTTCAATCTCAAATTCTATTAATTTCTACATCATTATCCTTCAAAATCTTATCTATAATCACACATACATCATTTTGTATGACTCCTACCTGAATATCATAGTTTAAATCCTAAACTATCAATCTCTTTAACCTTCTCTCTAATACATTTTGTTTCCAAAATGCATAGAATGTTTATCTTTATATGAATTATAATATCTATTAATTTCATTAATTTATCTTTAAGGAAACCTATATTCCAAGTTTTTATCTTAATTCTACTTTCATGCACTTGCTTCTTTGCCCACATCCATCCATAATGTGGGAACCCTTTGCTTATTTAACATTGCACTTGGGTTCCAGTGTTGTGACCCTTGTACACTTCTCATTGTGCTTAGGCCATATAGTGTGTTGCTTCCAATGAACTCCTAGGATTAACACAATGTATTAAAATATTCATGTTATAATTGTTCGACAAGTTTTACAGTTTCTATCAACTACTTAATACAAGCCTCCACTTTTCTCATCTAGAGCTTGGGACCTATCAATGATAGTGTTAATTCAAGCTTCATCATTAGAGTTGTGTAGTTGCTATAATGTGAGGCACCAACTATGATGGAACAATATGATTTTGCCTGTATACGACTTCAAAAGGGTTGTGGCCTGTCAATTGATTCTGAAATCAATTGCAAGCGAACTTGACTTGACCTAAGATTTGATCCCATTTACGAATGTTTTTCCCAATAAAATATTTCAAAAGACTTCCCAAACTCCTATTGATTGTCTCAGTTTGACTGTCGGTTTGTGGGTGAGCAACATAACTGAATTGGAGATTAGTGCAAAGTTTGGCCAATATAGTTCTCTAACAATGGCTATGAATTTGGCATTCCTATCAGAAGTGATTGTTTTTGGGATTTTATGTTGTTGAACAACCTCCTCGAAGTAGAGATTGGCAATATGAGATGCATCTAGTGCCTTTCTGCAAGGTATAAAGTGAACCATTACCACCATGGCAAATCCAGGCTGATGTCTACCCAAGGTGTGTCGGGTACTTACAAGGGAAATATAATCCACTATTTTTGTTGTTTTGTTTTTGTTATTCTGTATGTTCGAAATTTCCTAACGTAATTGCTCCACATCTCTAATGAGAAGTGGCTAGTAGAAATTTTCCTAAATAATTGCCAGTCTTATTACAACGAAAATGGCTTTTTGAAATGATAGCCTCTTGCATAGAATAGCATAAAATGTATAGTTTATTACCTGAGAAGAGGTAGCTGTGTTGGTTGTGGAAAGTTTATATGCATGTTGTTGGCAATGTTCCCATTTCTTTTGAAAGTCCGGATCCTGAGCATATAACCCTTGAATGACTTAAAACCGTCCTGTTTCAATTGGATAGTGTTGAATAAGTTTAGGCAACAGCTAAGCACATGTACCATTTGGAGGGATGTGCAAGATTTGTATCATAGTGTATAATGGAAAGAGGATAAGTGCTCTACCCATTTTAAATTTTTTTTGCACTTGAGTGCTTTTCATGTTCTAAAAATAGAATGAATTTTTGTGCCAACAAGTGACTCCAACGTTGTGAAGGCCTAGATAATAGCACAAAACTCTTTGTCATTAGTAGAATACCTTTGGTAGAATTCATTTAGTTTCTTGTTGAAGTAAGCCACCAGATGACCACCCTAATTTAGCACCTCCCCAATGTCTATGTTAGAAGTATCACAATCTACTTCAAAACCTAAGAAAATTCTGGGAGAGCTAGATTGAGCATTGGGGTCACAAGTAGTTTTAGCTGATCAAAACTATCTTGAGCCAAGGTTGTCCATGTGAACTGTGATTGCTGGAGTAGTTTACTTAATGGTGTAGTGATTGAACTAAATTTTTAATGAAATGGTAGTAGAAGGAGGCCAGCCCATGGAATCTTCTCACATCAGTCATGGAGAGAGCTGTAGACCACCCCTTAATGACAACCACCTCGGGCTCCATTTTAATGCATATTTGAGAGACCGCAAAACCCATTAATTTAATTGTGTTCACTAAATACTACATTTGGCGGAATCGACAAATAGTCATATTGCTCTTGGAGAACTTCTAATACTTGACAATTATCTTATTTACAACAAAGTTGTCAATACACATGCACCATGTGTCTTCCTTTTTGGGCATGAGGAGGACATATGGCACAAAAACTAAAATTTGGCCACAAATCTGATAGTTATTAGGTCGTCAACTTGTCTTTATAACCCATCGCATTCTTTGGGAGATATCTTGTATTGTCGTCTTGGTGGAATGACCGACCCTGAAATGAAATCAATGGCATGCTAAATTTCCCTCATGGTAGGTAGTCTGGCGGGAGTGTCAGGAAAGATGGTACTAAAGGTTTGCAAGAGGTCTCAAATTGCGGCTGGAGGAATAGTTTGGGCGGGATTCCCTTCCATCAACATAAGGATCGCCCGATGTTATACTGACCATAGGGTTTGTAAGAATAGGGCGTGAAACTCTATTATTGGATTAGATGGTTCTGTTCCCAAAATCTCCTTTAACAGCATTGAGATAACCATTCAACCATCTGTGTGAAAGGAATAGGTGTTGTAATAACCATTATGGGTGGTCTTGTGGTCGAATTGCCACGACCTCCACATCCTTTGTTTGATAGAAGGTTTGTAGGAGGTTCAGATTGCTGTTGGAGGATTAGTTTAGGCTGAATTTTCATTCATCAACATAAGGATTGCCCCATGCTATACTGATCATAGGGCTTGTGAGAATAGAGCGTGAGCCCTTTTACTGGATTCGGGGGGTTCTGTTCCTGAAATCTCCTGTAGTAGCATCAGGGTAAGCACCCGACCATCTTTGTGAAAGAGATAGGTGTTGTGATTACCATCATGGGTTGTCTTGCGATTGAATTGTAACGACCTCCCTAGTATGATATGGCATGCATCCTTGGGCTCTACATTACATAGCACCTATTCTTTAAAACTTCCTCCAATGAAAAATTGAATCAAACATTGCTTGGTGGCATATATTTCATTAACTTTCTTGAGTCACGTTAATAGGTAAGGTTTGGGTGTGCTTTTGTTGCCAAATTTAGCTTATTTACCATGATAGTGGAACTCCAGATTTTCATAATTTCCACCATCAAGAACAAGATTACAAACCTTGCCTTGCACTGTGCATCTTGTGTGAAAAAAGTTGTGTTGAAGCCACACTTATTTGTGGTTATAGTGGATATTTAGAAGGCATTGGACCACTAGTAATTCTCCTTCTTCTGCTTGCAATACTTGCTCTTCTTCAGGATTTTCTGCTGTCATTTCCAAATAAGAGCCAATTTCTTGTGGCAATTCTTCAATTAGTGTGACCAATCAACAGGTTGAGCAATTGCATGTTGTGTCCAAATCCATGACATTTAAAGCATTTTCATGTGGGAAGGAATGTCGTCATTGCTAGAGTCGAAGCTGGACATCCCCTAAACTGTCCTGTAACACTTGCTGTAGTGGTGAAGAGGTGGGGCATCAGTTCACCCAAAGGGTGGACTAGCTAGCTACTTCGGTTGGCCCTTTCCCTACTACCATTCCTCTTTTTCCCTACCACTATTGCTTCTCTAGTTTGAGGGCCTGGTTGATCACATTGGCAAGAGTCTAATAAGGTTGCAATTGTTCCACGTTGGCAATAGTTGGGTTCATTCCTCCAAGAAAGCGAGTAATCATGTTTTCTTCTAATTCCACCAAGTGACATTTTAAGTTCAATTGCTTGAATTCAATGGCATACCTCTCAACGGACAGTTTTTCTTGTTGAAGATTGTGTAATCGGAGGAACATATCTTGGGCAAGAAATTTTGTTGCAATTTCTTTTTCATCTTAGAAGTGATCTTGGTTTGTCATTCTTGTTGATGAGAATTCTTCAAGTTCTCGCATGATAAGGATGCATTGCCTTTAATCTTGATGGCCACCAATTTGATAATGACATCAAGAGGAACTTCTTTGTATTGAAGAATTTGTTCCATGGTATGTATCCAATTGATGAATTCATCCAGGCTCAATTGATCTTCAAATTCCAAAATGTGTACCTTGACTTTGAAATCGGGAGGAAACCTTCTTGGCTCATGATTTAGTGAAGTAGAGGTTCATGCTTCTCACTAGATGCTTCTTGGTGGAACGGTTTTCCAACATTTTTTCATGGGGTTCTTCCTCCAATCCATTCTAACAATCTATAGGATGCCAGAGCTCCATCACGACAAGCCTTTCTTGTGGTTGTCGAATTTTCCTTTGCATGCGAATCTCCCTTTACAGGCCTTTAATCATAGTTTTTTGGATAGGCTGTGAGTTTGCTCTTCTTGGTGGCATGATATGATTTGGAGGCTCTAATATCAAACGACACCAAAATAGAAAGTCCCAAAGAAAGAAAACAGATGAGAAAACTAAAAATATGGAATGAAAGACTGAAAATTCTGTCAAGAATACAAAACCATCACCTAGAAGGAGTTTCTAGGATTTAGAAATTTAATCTTGGATGAAAAGAAAACTAAAATCTCTTGGGAGAGATGAGGAGTAAACACCAAAATGACGAAATAAGCAAGAAAGTAAAAGCAGTGGAAATAAAGGACATGAGGATTTAACGTGAAAAACCCAAAGAGAAAAAATCATGGAGCTACACAACACCAAGTACTCCACTATGAAAGAGAAATAGGTACAGATCTCTCTTCCTTCTCACTCTCTCCATCTCTTCTCACATATATCATTCTCAATGTCTAACCTAATAAAAAATACAAGAGAAAGTAAGTTATATCTACCAAGGGATGCAACCCTTGAAAAAAATGAGAAAAATAATTGTTCAGTCAGTCTTGCAGCGCTGCGATGCCGGTTTGGGATGCTACGAGTCTCAATCATTTGTCTTGCACTGATGCGGCGCCATCTCTAAACTGTTGTGGTGTTCTGCTCTTTGTCGTTCAGCGTTGGGGTGATTGAGAACACAGCATCAGGGTGCTCGGGTAAACACTGAGGCGATGTACAAAAAAACTTATTTGTTGCACATGGACCCAAGCAGGTGGTAAACCCCCTGCACCCTCCAGAGTACTCGACAAGCTTTGAAGTCCGAGACAACAGAATAACCAGATTGATCAACAAGATCAGATTCCACACATAACAAAATCTTATCTTTTTCTCTACCTAAATTAGATCAACAACTATGTATTTACTACCTAATCAAAACTTAAATAAAGAAACCCAAAAATACGCTGAATTGAATCCTATGGGATGGCCTAGCGGCAGGTTCAATTCTGGATTGAACTGAACCGAACCAGGTCAACATAGGGGAGGTGGATGGCTTAATAGCTACTGGTTCAGCCTCTGGCTGATCCAAAAATTACACTAGAACTGAACCACAAATTCAGTCCAGCAGAAGCTCCTCCGTTAAAAGGACTGAGGAAATATTGCAAATATTATTGTTCAAGGTAGAAGCAAAATGAAAATGGGTGTAATATTATAAAAGATGAGAGTGAGAGTAGGAGTAAAATGGCTTTTAGTTGCTAGTTTTGGAAAAAACAAAAGTGCGGCTAATGGTGCACTAGATAGTGTTGAAGTTGCTGACATCAATGAGGGATGGTGGGCGTCATTTGATGGTGTAGCGAAGGGCAACATTGCGTATTGGGAGTTGTTTATCAGGGGATGTCAATCTATGTTTGTCAATAAGCATCCGATCTTGTGGGTCAAAAATGTGCATTGAGCATTGGACATTAGTTGATGTTAGGAGTTGAACTTCATTCAATTATGAATGTTGTTATATTGTTGTCATCATGCAACATTACTCAGTATACATCTAGTGCTGTGGTTTGATAGGGTCAACAGTTGAATTTCTATTTTCATAATTTGTTGATGGACACAGGGAAGAATAGTCTTCAACATAGTGAGAATCGTGATTGAATTGCAATGTTGGAAACAGACTAATGGAGCTGAAAGTTATATAAAATTTGACTTTTTCTTAATACTCATAATTCCCATTTATTGAGACTTAGTAGAGAAAGCTTATCGAACATTGATGCCTGGTGGGCACAGCCTTGGGGAGGAATCTGAGCCAATGTCTTCTTGCTCTAGTGGAAGAAGAGGTTTGACAATTAGGGATAGTAGGATTATCTTTGGCAAGTGCTACCTTGTCTGATGCCTTTTTTTGGTTGACAATGCATAGCTTCTTAGGGAGAGGACCCCTTAAAGATAACCTGCGCTTTGACTAGTGTGCTACCAAATTATATAATCAGACTCATCATTGACTGAATAATAAATTATTGGGGAGTTATTAGGGACTTTCCGCCATCAAGCTTGAAAGCAAACTTAATTTTCTCTCTTAAATTTCACATTTCAAACTTGGTATTGTAGCTAATTTCACATAAGATCATATCAAATTTCACCTAGGTATCTCTACTTTATTATATTTAATTAAAAACTTGAAACACGACTCATGCTTAATTTTTATGATAAATTTTGTTTCACAAGGATAGCATGTTCTTACATCTTTAGTTCTAAATGCATGGTGTTTCAAACTTTTAATATTTTTTGAAAGATCATCTTTCCTTATTTTAGTGCAAATTTATAAATTTTACCTCCATATTATAATTTGAACCAACTTTATTTTAAAAGAGAAAATTATCACAATGGTCCCAATATTATACGTGGGGGGTACTTTTAGTCTAGTCTGTTTGAAGTGTTCAATGTAGTTCTTTTACTTTTGTACTAAGATCCACAATAGTCCCAAAGAGAATCAATGTTTAATTTCATGCAAATTTTATTCAAAATTCACAAATAATGCGGGGAATAAGGTTAGTTTTTGAAAATGGAGTTTTAAACATTTCAATTTACACAAAATCCTCATTGTCGACCTCATTCATTTGCATAATATTTGATCAAATTAAACAATAATTTTAACTATGAGATTATTTTGGATCATATTTAAGGAGTTAAGGGATTTAATTGGGCACCTTAAAAAGTATGGAAATACCCAAAAAATTGTTCACGAGCCGTTTTGGCCATCTTATCTTATTTAAAAACCTGATCAAGAATCTATAGGATGAGTCTCTCATTAGTAAGGAGAATGCTAGAGGCTAAATATCAATCTCTATCAATCTCTATTGAGAAAAACCTAGTCTTTGCCCATTGCTTTTTGAAATATCACTAAACTTATCAAGGATTTATTCTTGAATTCACATGGTGTTTCATCTATCACCAATGAAAATAATGATAGCCTTTAGATTTCCCTCAAATAACTTTAGATCTGCAATTTATCTTTGTTGAATTTTGGTGGATTTTCACCAGAAATTTAATCTATGAAATCTCCATGCATTCAATTTTTTGCAGAGGTAATATGATTGATTAGTTTGATGGATCACATCCTATCCAATTCATTTTTTATGTATTCTATTGCTTTTTTGATGTAGACAAAGGGGGGGTCAACACTTGTCCAAAATAAATCATATTTTGGCTTCCCTTGAGTCTAATACTTTATCATATTTGAGCTGAACTTTTAGTTCATTTATGAGCTGAACTTTAGTTCATTTATTGAACTAAGGGTTAGCTCATTATGAGCTAACATTTTAGTTCATTTATTATCTTTTAATTAAATGTTTTTATGCTTTTTATGTTATAGTCTTTTGGGTTTCCAATGGGACTTTTGGAATCCCAAGTGTGGTGTTTAGTATTCCTATGTATGACCCCTTGGTTTCCACCAAGGTTTTAAGATTTTTATGTTTGCCTCTTGGGATCTCCCGGTTGGGCTCCTTCTCCCGTGGCCGTGGCTCTTTGGTCCGTGCGGTTCCTTCGTCTCCCGTGGCTGTCTCCTTGGTTCCTGATTTGGGTGTTTAACCGTGAGCTTGGGGGGGAGTTTTCTATGTGTTTAATGCTTTGAATTAAGTGTTAAATTAATGTAAGGTGTCTTTTGGTCTTCCCCTTTCATACCTATAAATATGGGGGGTTATGTATTGTTTGAAATAGTTGAATGTGATATGTGATTTTTGGAAAAAAATCTGTTAACCTGCGGGTTGCTTGGAAATCCTGCGGGCTCTTTCCACCCTTTCTTCTCGGGCTTCTAACCTCTTTCGTCTCTCCGCAAGTGCCACTCCACCTATATCCTTCTTCTCAAAGTAAAGCAACTTTAGGGTGTCGTCATTTTGTTTGCAAGAGTCGTTTGTATTGTTGTAAGTTTTCTTTTGTTTAGTTTAAATTAAAATGTAAGAGTTTGTTCATCCATTTTCTCGTCTTTAGTCATTTTCGTCCGTAGAAGTCCGTCGTGTCTTTTGTGATCAAGAGATATAGGGTCCCCTGGTATTTCTTGCTCGCATCATTTTGGTATCAGAGCAAGTTAGGAAATCCTAGGTTGGTTTGTCGAGTTTTGTTTGTCAAAGTTGTGTCAGAGTTTGTGAGTTTAGTCAAATCGTTAGTCTTGTCTTAAGTTTTTAGATTGAGTCTTGTAATTTTTTTTATTGAGTCAAAAAAATGGAAAATACCAAAAATATGGCATCATTCATGGAGGAAAGCGAGCAACATGATCCTAATGTCCCACTCCCGTTAGACTGGTGGATTCCTACAGAAGGTGACTCAACGGATCCACTTCAAGATCGACTCTACAAACTGCAATATCACATGTTCCTATGTGATCAAAAATTTGAGAAGTACAAAGGGTATTTGCAACAGCAATTTGAAAAGGAGCAAGAAGAAATTCTGAAGAGGTTTGGTGAGAAACTCAAGGAGCTCGATGAACAGTATGCACCGCCTCAAGGGAATCAACAACAGATAATTCATCATGAGCTGAATTCGCAAGAAGGGGAGTCTGATGTAGACAAAGGGGGGGCCAACACTTGTCCAAAATAAATCATATTTTGGCTTCCCTTGAGTCTAGTAGTTTATCATATTTGATCTGAACTTTTATTCATTTATGAGCTGAACTTTAGTTCATTTATTGAACTATGAGTTAGCTCATTATGAGCTAACATTTTAGTTCATTTATTATCTTTTAATTAAACGTTTTTAGGCTTTTTATGTTATAGTCTTTTGGATTTCCAATGGGACTTTTGGAATCCCAAGTGTGGTGTTTAATATTCCTATGTATGACCCCTTGGTTTCCACCATGGTTTTAAGATTTTTATGTTTGCCTCTTGGGATCTCACGGTTGGGCTCCTTCTCCCGTGGCTGTGGCTCTTTGGTCCGTGCGGTTCCCTCGTTTCCCGTGGCCGTGGCTCTTTGGTCCGTGCGGTTCCTTCGTCTCCCGTGGCTGTCTCCTTCGTTCCTGATTTGGGTGTTTAACCGTGAGCTTGGGGGGGGGGGGAGTTTTCTGTGTTTAATGCTTTGAATTAAGTGTTAAATTAATGTAAGGTGTCTTTTGGTCTTCCCCTTTCATACCTATAAATATGGGGGGTTATGTATTGTTTGAAATAGTTGAATGTGATATATGATTTTTGGAAAAAAATCTGTTAACCTGCGGGTTGCTTGGAAATCCTGCGGGCTCTTTCCACCCTTCTTTCTCATCCCCTCCGGAAATCCTGCGGGCTCTTTCCACCCTTTCTTCTCGGGCTTCTAACCTCTTTCGTCTCTCCGCAAGTGTCACTCCACCTGTATCCTTCTTCTCAAAGTAAAGCAAGTTTAGGGTGTCGTCATTTTGTTTGCAAGAGTCGTTTGTATTGTTGTAAGTTTTCTTTTGTTTAGTTTAAATTGAATGTAAGAGTTTGTTCGTCCATTTTCTCGTCTTTAATTATTTTCGTCCGTAGAAGTCCGTTGTGTCTTTTGGGATCAAGAGATATAGGGTCCCCTGTATTTCTTGGTCGCATCATTTTTTAATATTGAAAATACAATTTTTAATTGATTTATGGTCGTTGGAAAGCATCTTTGGTGAGAGTTTATCAGCAGATTAGTTCCCTTAGAAATGTTCATTTCCTAAACTTGAGTTTTACGTAGGGCTCCTCTCATGAGGAAACAAATGAATTCAACATGTAGTGTTATTCCATGAGATTTAGTCACCTTTCAATAAGGGATTAGTTATTGTTGATAACCCATCAATTCGAATGCTTGTTATAGACTATAGCTTAACATTTAAGTGTTCCCTTAATTATTAGACCAAATCCTATATGCCTAAGGCATCACTCTAAAGGCATAAACTAAGACTTACTCTAATTAGACTAATTCACTCATGCCATATATTTGAGCTCATTCGTTGTTATATAGTAATTTTGAGTCACCATTGGTCATGCTTTGTGTCTTTGTCAGCCTATTGGGTACGATAAGCCTTCTACCAATGAAGTAAATTGAAGTTCCATGTTAAGAGGATTTACCATTTGATATATTGGACTAGTTTCCTCACTTGCTAGTTAAAGTTATGACTCCTTGTGTAAAAATCAAACCAACCAAAATCTTATGTATCATGGACATGATTCTTCGAGTCAAGCTAAAGCTCGTGGAAATTGATGGTCATGCCTTGCCTTGGTGCTCTTATGAGTCATGTCTAACTCTTATAAATTGCAAGCAACCATATTGCTTGCCTATGGTGCACTAGCATTTCATGTTGAGGGGACATGCAGTATCCAACATGTGTTGGGTATGGACATGTGCCAAACATGTGCCCGAAACGTGTCGGGCACTGTTGTCACATGTCCAATTAAAAAAAATAAAAATTTGAATGCACTTATCATAAAAGCTTAATTTAAATTTTTTATCAAAATACTCACTTTTTCTATTTTCATTTCCCTCTCTAGCACTTCTCTCGCAATTCCTCTCGCTTAACCCTTTCCTTTCTTGCATGCTCGGCTAGGGTTTGGCTCAATATTACTGGATATATGAATCTAGCCACTGGCATCCGAAGCTTAACTCTTGCATGCTTTTCTACCAACTTCCTCGTCCTTCTTGATGCCAAAGCTCAGCTCCAAAGTCCAATAATTGATACTTAATTCATATTTTTATGTTTATTATGCAACATGCAATAAAACATAATTAACACTATTATAACTCTATAAATTTTTTATATTGATTTATTTTAATTTATATATCTTAATTTAAATTAAAATATATAAAAATTGTGATATTGTGTCCAATGCGTATCCATGTCCTATATTTTAATAATAGATGTGTCTTGTGTTTTTGTTGTATCATGTTCATGTCCCCAGTCAATATTCGTGCTGTAAAACCCAGAATTCGTCATTTGAGTGTGTCACACGCATTTTGATGCGCCACGACAAACTTAAGTGAAATTTCGATGTCGTCGGAATTCGACAAAATAACTTTTATTAAATTCGTCACGAAATTTCGATCAAAACGATATAAAGAACTTATATCTAATTTCGCACGGTTTTGAAATTAAAATTCGCCGAAGATCGTTTAAGTAATTTTTGCTAGATCTTCCATTTTTACTCCCTAAGAGCTCTTAAGAGAAATGATTCTAGTGAGGGGTACATGCGTCATTTGGATATCCCTCTCCCTCTTAAGCCAAAACAACGTTTAGGGACCGAAATATTTCGGTCCCTTGTGTTTCTCTCTGGGACGGTTGTATATGATAAATAAGTAAGCATTTTGAGATGACATTAATTTCATATACATATCTAATGACACATGCATGTGGCTTCTAAATTATCTTTCATTCATATGACATAAATAAGATAGCATGTGTATGAAAAGAAAACTATGTCCCCTTTAGTTTAAAAATATAATTTTCATTTAATAAGTCATGTGAGCATGTTTAGTATTAGAAATTTCTATTAAGCGTTAGCTCATTCCCTAGTGTGGGATACTTTTCAGGAGAACCTGCAACAAAAGATAGCTGACAACCCGAGATTTACATACAGTCGTCGTACCCCGGGTGACAGGTTCTTTTATTGTTTTTGCTAGTTATAATTATCTTACTTTTGGGTGGCTTTGTTATAGCATGAATAGTTAGAAGTTTTAGCCACCTTGTATATATTGTGAACTCTCTTTTGAAATGAAATGAAAAGGTTTAGAGTCGCTTTATGTTATTGAAGTCTTTTTAGAAATTTTTATTAACATGTAAGATGATTATTGATTGTTCTGAACGTCCGATTTCGTTCCCGCCTCGTATATACGAGCTAACCGGGCCGGATCGTGACAAGAGTGGTATCAGAACAGCAAGTTTAGGATCTGAATCCGTATAAAGCGCCATTAGGTTGATTGATGAGTCTTAGACATTTTAGGACTGTATGATGATGTGATGATGATTGAATTTGTTTTGTTTTAATTGGCTTAGGGCTATGGATCAGGAACCCGATACCACTGATGGCAATACTGACTGGAATAATGATCCGGTTGGTAGAGAAGTTCCAACAGTACCCTCTGTCGTTCAACCTGCTGGTGGTAGTAGCACTACCATAGATACTATCAACCAGATGATGGCGGTTGTAACGCACTTTATTCAGCATTCACAGGAACAACCCTAGTCTACTTCCAGGAGAGAGCCATTGGTAGACAAGCATTTGAAGATCTTCTAAGACATGCGACCACCTCTTTTTACAGGAGTAGGAGAGCCAGTAGATGCTGAAAACTGGCTTATGAGGATTGAAAAGATACTGGAGGGTATGCAATATCCTGTTGATCGGAGGGTGACCTTAGCCACCTTTGCTCTGGATGGGGAGGCTGAGAGATGGTGGAGAGGACAGTCATTAGAGAAGTTTGGTGGTAGAGCAGCTTCTCAGATCTTATGGGAAGACTTTGTGACAGTCTTCAGAGACTGGTTCGTGCCTCCTTCTGCGAGGAGACAGATGTAGGAGAGATTTATGCTACTGGCGCAAGGGGATCGGACAGTCATGCAATATGAAGTTGAGTTTACCACGCTGTCTCGTTATGCCTCTCAGCTTATTTCAAGTATTGAGGACAAGTGTCATCAATTTCTGTCAGGGCTTCATGATGCGATTCGTCAGCCATTGATTCCCTTTAGCTTTAATGATTATGCAGTGTTGGTGGAAAAAGCAAGGAGGATAGAGATTGATTTATTGGCTATCTAGAAGAGGAGAGATTTCCAACAGAAGAGGAAGGGCTTTTGGAAGACCATGAGCTTCCGGGCTCATTCTAGAGATTCTAGTATGAAGAAGACCAGAACTGATAGTGGTGGGAGTTCTTCCAGTGACAGAACTTGTGATAAGTGTGGCAAATGCATAGAGGCGAATGTTTGTCTGGCTCCAATGTTTGCTTTTAGTGCCATCAGCCAGGGCATATGGCTAGAAATTGTCCAAGGGGTCCAAGGGAGGGGAGGTCTAGTGCTCCACCTCAGCAGAGTACTAGGAGACATCTTATTGTTGGTAGACCGAGAGCTCAAGAGTCTACTGCTTCTGTTTCAGTGCCTAGTCATCCGGTTGCGAGACCTGTTGTGCAACTAAGGGTTTATGCCATTACATAGCAAGAAGCCAAAGAATCTTCTGTGTGATTACAGGTATTATTCATGTCCAATGTTTCCCTAGAGTACTTTTTGATACTGGAGCATCGCATTCATTCATTAGTCAGGAGTTTATTAAGAAGCATGCATTGGATGTCTGCACTATGCCTACTACATTAACAGTTCTGTTACCTGATGGGTCCAATATGACTGCTACGAATATGTGTTCAACTTTTTTACTATTTGTGAGAAGGAGTTTGATGTTGTGTTGATAGTATTACCTCTGTTGGAGTTTGATGTGATTTTAGGGATGGATTGGATGTCTAATCAATTCATCTCCTTAGACTGCAATAAGAAGGTGGTGAAGATCAAGTTTCTTAGAGGAGAGAAACTTATCTTCCAGGGCGATCGAGATGTATCTTCTATGATTATCTCTTCTATGAAGGCTTGTAGTTTAATTTTGAAGGGGTGCCCAAGCTTTCTAGCTCATGTAAGGGACACTTCAAAGCAAGTGCCAGAGTTGAAGGAGATTGCTGTGGCAAGAGACTTTCCTGATGTGTTTCCTGAAGTCTTACCTTGAATGCCTCATGTTAAAGAGATTGATTTCTCAATCGATCTTGTACCTGATGCTGAGCCTATTTCAAAAGCACCCTATCGTATGGCGGTTAAGGAACTTCAGGAGTTGAAGTCTCAATTGCAAGAACTGTTGGAGAAGAGATTTATTCGCCCTAGCACTTCACCTTGGGGAGCACCAGTTCTCTTTGTAAAGAAGAAGGATGATAGTATGCGACTCTGTATCGATTACAGGGAGTTAAACAAGCTTACCATTAAGAATAAGTATCCTTTGCCGAAGATTGATGACTTGTTTGATCAGCTAGTGGGAGCCACAATCTTTTCCAAGATTGACCTGAGGTCTGGTTATTATCAGTTGAGAATTAAGGGGGAAGACATCCCGAAAATAGCATTTAGCTCAAGGAATGGACACTACGAGTTCACTGTATTACCTTTTGGGCTAACAAATGCCCCAGCTGCTTTTATGGATCTTATGAATCGGGTCTTCAAGCCAATGTTAGATAGTTTTGTCATTGTCTTCATAGATGACATTCTTATCTATTCCTATCATCGATTAAAAAGGCGTTCGAGGCGGACGCCTCGAGGCGCGCCTCGAATCGAGGCGGAGGTCGGGCGAATTGAGGCTTAAGCCTCGAACGCTCGGGCGAGGCTTACGCCTTTTACCACGGAGGTGTACGCCTCACCGCGTGAGGCGTCGAGGCGCATCGAGGCAGCGCTTCGAAAGTGAGAAAGTTACCTTCACAGTCAGCGAGCTCCCGTTGTTTCTTCCGATCAAAATGTTGTAGCTTACGATCTGACAGGAAAAGGAAATTCGTCGAAGGAGCAAAGTCGAACAGCCACAAAGGAGCTAAAGAAGCGACGCGTGCAATCTCTACACCTCCTGTGAAGCAACGAAGCCGAACAGCAAGGACGAAAAGAGAAGATGAAAGGCAAACCGTAGACGCAACTAAGTTATTATTGATTAACTTAGTTAATATAATTTAAAATATTAATAATTAAACAAATTAATTAAATAATTAATAATATAAATAGTGCATGAATTAATTATCTATTTTAACTTAACTGAATAATTACTATTATAATTATTAATTAAATTTTAATATAATTAACCTAATTAATATAAATTACATTTAAATTACGCGGTATGCTCGGTACTGAGTTGTACATGCTCGGTACTGAGCGGTACATGCTCGGTACTGAGCGGTACATGCTCGGTACTGAGCGGTACATGCTCGGTACTGAGCGTTACTGGCTCGATACTGAGTGGTACATGCTCGATACGCTCGGTATTGAGCATATACAACAAGCAGAATTTCAATATTACTCTTATAATATAATTTTGTTCCGCAGGTCGAACCCTACCAGAGGGCAGCGCCCCCTTGGACCCCCGGCAGACTGGTATATTTTTGTATTCATGTTATTTTATTATTGGTAGTACAAATAATTGTTATTTTTGTTATTTTTTGTCATTATTTAAAATTTTAAATTAATTTATTTTAATCGTTTTGAGGCTTACGCCTCGATCCGCCTCGAGGCTTACGCCTCGCCTCGCTTAGAAAAAACGCCTCGATTCCCGATTTCGCCTTTTAAAACCTTGATTCCTATAATGAAGAGCATCATGCAAATCATCTCCAGGCAATATTGCAAACTCTATGAGGCAATTAATTGTTTGCCAAGTTTTCTAAATGTGAGTTTTGGCTGAAGAATGTGACTTTTCTATGTCATGTCATTAATGGAGATGGTAGTTTTGTGGACCAGCATAAGGTACAAGCTATAGCTGAATGGCCAAGACCTATGACAGTGACTGAGATACGGAGTTTCCTTGGGTTAGCTGGTTACTACAGAAGGTTTGTAGAGGGGTTTTCCAAGATTGTTGCACCTTTGAGTAGATTGACTCAGAAGACAGTTAAATTTGAGTGGAGCAGTCAGTGTGAGGAAGTCTTTCAAGAGTTAAAGACTCGTTTGATGACGGCACCGATTCTTATGATTCCTTCAGGTATTGAGGGATTTCAGATTTTCAGCGATGCATCGCTGAAAGGTTTGGGTTGTGTCTTGATGCAACATGGGAGAGTAGTTACCTATGCTTCTAGGCAATTGAAGAGTCATGAGAAGAACTACCCAACCCATGATTTGGAGCTTGCTGCTGTAGTCTTTGCCTTGAAGATTTGGAGACACTACTTATATGGCATACATTGTGAAGTGTTCACTGATCACCAGAATTTGCAGTATATCTTTTCTCAAAAAGAGCTGAACTTGAGGCAGAGGAGATGGATGGAATTGCTTAATAACTATGATTTGAACATTCAGTATCATCCGGGAAGAGCCAATACTGTTGTTGATGCTTTGAGTAGAAAATTGCCAGTGAAGTTAAATAGTTTACTAATTCAATAAGAGAAGCTAATTGAAGAGATGGATAGATTGGAGTTATCAGTGGTACTTCCTACAACTGGAAATGTAGGATAGTTGAGTCAGTTGACTGTGCAAGCTGATTTGAAGATTAAGATAACTGAAGCTTTATGGAAGGATCCAGATTTTGTGAAAATCATTCAGTTAGTAAAGGCTGGGCATGAAGAGGATTTCATTCTTGATGAGGACAATCTCCTTTGGTATAAGGGCAAGGTTTGTGTAGCTAATGTTGATGACTTGAGGAAGGATGTTTTTTATGAAGCTCATCACTCTGCTTACACTATCCATCCTGATAGTAGTAAGATGTATTATGATCTTAAGAGTTTGTTTTGGTGGCCCGGAATGAAGAGGAGTGTAGCTGATTTTGTTGCTAAGTGCACTGCATGTCAGTTGGTGATGGCTGAGCATCAAAGGCCAAGTGGATTACTTCAACCCTTAGCGATTCCAGAGTGGAAGTGGGATACATTGCTATGGATTTTGTGTCAGGTTTACCCCGATCACGACAGGGTCATGATGATATTTGGATTATCATTGATAGGCTTACAAAGTCTGCTCACTTTTTGCCTATCCGATTGACTGATTCAGTTGAGAAGCTAGCAATGTTATATGTGGCTGAGATTGTTCGTTTGCACGGTGTGCCTAAGTCCATAGTATCTGATCGAGATGGTAGATTTACTTCTAGACTTTGGAGGAAAGTACAAGAGGCTATGGGCGTTAGATTGACATTCAATACAGCCTTCCATCCTCAGACTGATGGACAAACAGAGATGACTATTCAAACTCTTGAAGATTTATTGAGATTGTGTATTATTGATTTTGGTGGATGTTGGGAATCTCATATTCCTTTAATAGAGTTTGTCTACAATAACAATTTTCAAGCCAGCATAGGAATTGCTCCTTATGAAGCACTATGCAGAACACCTCTTTGTTGGGCAGAGGCAGGTGAGAGGAAGGTAATTGGATCAGATATTATTGATGATATCACAAGCAAAATCAGATTGATCAGGGATAGGTTGCTAGCAGTTCAAGATAGGCAGAAAAAGTATTATGATGCTAAGCACCGGTTTGTGGAATTCAATGTGAGAGACTTTGTTTTTATAAAGATTAGGCCTATGAAGGGTGTACTTTGTTTTGGCAAGTTTGGCAAACTTATTTTCCGCTACATTGGTCCTTTTGAGATAGTGGAAAGGATTGGGAATGTGGCCTACATATTAGCTTTACCCACTACATATGTTGTCCATAATATGTTCCATGTTTCTTCACTAAGTATATATCAGATGATCCTTCTAAGATCATATTGGAAAATGTGGACTTACAGCCAGATGTTACAAACGTTGAAGAACCGGATCGTATTCTAGAGTTCAGTGTGAAGCAACTAAGAAGCAGGGAGATACTGTTCATGAAAGTCCTATGGAAGCATGGATTGGAAAATAATGCCACGTGGGAGGAGTCAGAAATGAGGAAGTGCTATCCTCATCTCTTTGAGTAAGGTGATTGCTTTTCCTCTCTTTTAAATGTCGTGGACAAAATTTTTATTAGAAGGGGAGGATTGTAAAACCCGGAATTCGTCATTTGAATGCGTCGCACGCATTTCGATGTGCCGCAACAAATTTAAGTGAAATTTTGATGTCGTCGGAATTCAACGAAATAAACTTTATTAAATTCGTCACGAAATTTCGATCGAAACGATATAAATAACTTATATCTAATTTCGCATGGTTTTGAAATTAAAATTCACCAAAAATCGTTTAAGTAATTTTTGGCTAGATCTTCCATTTTACCCCTAAGAGCTCTTAAGGGAAATGATTCTAGTGAGGGGTACATGCGTCATTTGGATATCCCTCTCCCTCTTAAGCCAAAACAACGTTTATGGACCGACATAGTTTGGTCCCTTGTGTTTCTCTCGGCCGAACGAAGGAGCGGGCAGCATAGAGGAGGGAGCGTCGGGTGCTTGCGTTTTCCGGTGACCGGCGACGGTTTTCGGCACGCGTTTTGTAGTGAAGTGGTAGAGAAAGCTAAGGGAAGAAGAAAGGTAAGATTTAAACTTGAAAACCTTGTTCTTTTCCCTTAAATTTTCATGAACCAAATGTTTAGGGTTTTGCTTTTGATGGATTTTTCTTTATAATAGTGTTAGAGCTTGTTTATGCCCATGTTTCTAAGTCATAAGCAAGAAGTTTTCTTAAGAAAAAAAAAACTTAAGTTTCAAATTAGGGTTTTGACATATTTGATGGGGCTTCCATAGAAAAATGTTAGAGAGTGTTTGTGTGCACACTCTTGAGTAAGAAAATGAATTTTTATGAAAAAAATTGTAGGTTCAAAAATTTAGGGTTTGGTGGAAAATTTCGTTTGTTCTAGGATTGATGTTTAGAGAGATTTAAAAGCATATTTAGCTTGAAATCCAAAGATTTCCCTAAGAGATTTTGGGGTTTCCACATTAAGGCTTTACCAAAAATTAAAATAGTTATCACGAGTTAAACCAAATTATAAAATATGAGCTAACCGGGCCGGATCGTGACAGGAGTCACGATTCGGCCCAGTTAGCTCGTATATACGAGGCGGGAACGAAATCGGACGTTCAGAACAATCAATAATCATTTTACATGTTAATAAAAATTTCTAAAAAGACTTCAATAACATAAAGCGTCTTTAAACCTTTTAATTTCATTTCAAAAGAGAGTTCACAATATACACAAGGTGGCTAAAATTTCTAACTATTCATGCTATGACAAAGCCACCCAAAAGTAAGGTAACTACAACTAGTAAAAACAGTAAAAGAACTTGTCACCCGGGGTACGACGACTGTATGTAAACCTCGGGTTGTCAGCCATCTCTTGTTGCAAGTTCTTCTAAAAAGTATCCCACAGGGAATGAGCTAACGCTCAATAGGAATTTCTAATCCTAAACATGCTCACATGACTTATTAAATGAAAATTACATTTTTAAACTAAAAGGGACATGCTTTTCTTTTCTTACACATGCTATCTTATTTATGTTTTATGAATGAGAGATAATTTAGGAGCCACATGCATGTGTCATTAGATATGTATATGAAATGAATGTCATCTCAAAATGCTTATTTATCATATACAATCATCCCGGAGTACCAGGGATGTACTGATCAGGTACACCAACCTCTTTTTGCCATTTATTCCTTTTCCTCATTTGTCCCAAGGGTCATAATGTTCCCGTATTGTTCATATGTGCTTTTGCACTGTACTTGGTACTCCGCAATCAATCATGCACAATCAATTCTATATTCTTTTCATATGAACATACATTCCTTCCTTTTCATATAATGTCATATATTTTCATGAACTAATGTTTGACATGAAATCTCTAAACATGAAATAAATAACTTGTAATGACTACACTTAAGCACTTAAGCATGAAAGAAACAATGAAGTAAATATATTGCATGTGTAACAAATATTTCATTTCTATAAATCATGTCATAATGGCTTAACATATAAAATGATATAAACATGAAATATCAAATCGACATGTAAGGAAAAGATTTCCTACCTCCAAAAACTATGAAATCCTCCTCTTCTCCTCTTAATTTATTCTTCTTCTTGCCACCACCTAAAGAAAAATAACTCAACTTCAACTTCTTGTCAAAATAAAAAATTATGTTTCACTAAATTTTTTATAAGTTTCCTATAATCTTCCTACACCTATCCTTAAGGTAAAATATCATCAACCTCACACAAAAATTTTGATTTTTCATTAATTAATTTCTAATTTAAAATTTGTAGAAATTAGGAAAATATTTTTCTTTCAATTTCCTCAAATTTTCTTAATTAAAGACTTCCCGAATCTCTTAAAAATAATTTGGTTTAACTCTAAGCTTACAATCTTAATTTTTGGAAAAGCCTTAATGTGGAAACCCCAAAATCTCTTAGGGAAATCTTTGGATTTCAAGCTAAATATGCTTCTAAATCTCTCTAAACATCAATCCTAGTACAAAAGAAATTTTCCACCAAACCCTAAATTTTTTACCTACAATTTTCTTCATAAAAATTCATTTTCTTACTCAAGAGTGTGCACACAAACACTATCTAACAATTTTCTATGGAAGCCCCATCAAATATGCCAAAACCTTAATTTGAAACTTAAGTTTTTTTTTTCTTAAGAAAACTTCTTGCTTATAACTTAGAAACATGGGCATAAACAAGCTCTAACACTATTCTAAAGAAAACTCCATCAAAAGAAAAACCCTAAACATTTGGTTCATGAAAATTTAAGGAAAAAGATCAAGGTTTTCAAGTTTAAATCTTACCTTTCTTCTTCCCTTAGCTTTCTCTTCCACTTCCCTACAAAAGCGTGCCGGAAACCTTCGTCGGTCACCGGAAAACGCAAGCACCCGACGCTCCCTCCTCTATGACGCCTGCCCTCCTTCGTTCGGCCAAGAGAAACACAAGGGACCGAAATATTTCGGTCTCTAAACGTTGTTTTGGCTTAAGAGGGAGAGGGATATCCAAATGACGCATGTACCCCTCACTAGAATCATTTCCCTTAAGAGCTCTTAGGGGTAAAAATGGAAGATCTAGCAAAAAATTACTTAAATGATCTTCGGCGAATTTTAATTTCAAAACCGTGCGAAATTAGATATAAGTTCTTTATATCGTTTAATAAAATTTATTTCGTCAAATTCCGACAACATCGAAATTTCACTTAAGTTCGTCGCGGCGCGTTGAAATGCGTGCGATGCACTCATATGACGAATTCCGGGTTTTACAATCCTCCCCTCCTAATAAAAATTTTGTCAACGAAATTTAAAAGAGAGAAAAAACAATCACCTTACTCAAAGAGATGAGGATAGCACTTCCTCATTTTTGACTCCTGCGTCCTAGTTGCGTATCTATGAACCACTCAACCTAACTAGTACAATAAGCCCTTTACCATTGAATTAGTTGAGCTCGATCTCATGAGCGTATCTTTGCACAATTTTTCACCCGATGTGCTTGAGATATCTAAAAGAAGACAACTCATTTTTGCTAATCAGACTTCCTAAATATTATAGTTCAAAAACTAGTGATGTTGGTAAATTGGATTCACTAGGAGTCCTTGGATGATGAAACCTTAGGATTTTGATCAGGTTTTACCTCCATCCTTCCAACCATTCCCCATTCAATCAAATTCAAAATTTTATTAAGTTGATGTTTAAAATTGAGCCTAAGTAACCTCTTTAATCTAAGGTGCTCTCCAATGATTAGGAGGGTTAATTCTATGGATTTGCCAACATTGTCCTGAATTTAGATCTAAATAAACATTGTGCTAATAGCAAGAAAAAAATGGTTAAAATAAATTCAATATATCTCAAGAAAAATCACTCTCAAATTCTCTCTTTTTTTAAGGATCTGGAAGGGGTGCTTTCCTTGAGCGATGATAGTGCAAACTAATTAGAAATTAACAATGACATTCTTTTAGTTTTGTCAGCCACTAGAGATGCATGACCAATTTAGCACTCTTTGCTGGTTCTTGTTGTACACTGCCAGCATGATAGTTCAAAAATAGAAGACTAACCTGTTATTGCTTACGGAAGATATGCTTGGAAGTTTTAGAATTAAATACCTTGCTATCAAAAAAAGTTGAAATATTTCCTTTCTCACGCATTAACTTTGCGAACTTGTTTGTGTTTTACCAGTTTAATATGTAACATCTTTTTGAACTTATGATACATTCATCTGTGAATGCGACCCTATATGCATTTTGTAAAACGTTCATACCCATTTTATTTTTGAACACGTAAAACATTATGAACAATGTTTATGCCAGTCCTCAAAGGCTGGTTGTTCCGCATGATGCAGAAGAAAGCTTAAATTGCTCTCAACGTCATGGTACCGGATATAGGGATCTACTTGCAACAGATGTTAGGAGAAAGGGTTCTGCAGGTGTTGTTGACTCTATGATGCTATTGCATTCATATCAGAATATGCATTCTCCAATCATCCAGGTTTAGCGGCAACATCTTTTTCATGTTCTTTCTTCGGCTTTTTTTATAGCATTTTATTTATCAGCGATTTGAATAGTTCTTATTTGATTCATGTTTAGGATGCACCACCTATGACAGAAGATATGCATGAAGAGAGGCTCCGGGCAGCTGAAGCCTTTGGAAATTTATTAGTAAGTTTTATTTTCTTCCTATTTTGCTTGGCTGGAATTGACATGAGTTCATGCATTTATCTTATGGTCAGACGATTTTACTGTCCAGAGATTTATGGCTTGAAATGGAGTTTCTTTCACATGAAAATTTGTTATATTAAATAAATTTAACCTCCTGCATTCAGTTAATTTTTTGCTTGTCTTCTAATAAGGTTGGTAAATTCGGGTCAGGTCTATAGAATTTACCTGAAGTAACAACACATTACATTTGTATTGAAAATGTTCAAATTGGTTTTATATATTCCTAGCATGTAGCTTGACCTTCCGAATGTCTTTTTGTTTGCTAATATTTTCATTATTTTTAAGCTTAGTTTTCCCTTTGATTTGTTCTTTAAATGTAATAGAATGTTTGCTGAAAACTGATTATTCATTCATGTAGAGCTTCTCGGGTCAGCTAGAAAGAGATATATTATCTTCAGGTACAATACATTAGCACCATCTTTGGTTTTAGTTTCCAAGCTTACTATTCATTGATATGTTTTACTTGCTGACTAGGTGAAGATGATAGCTAGTTTGCTAATGCTGTAATAATATAAATGTTTCTTTGATGCTAGTGACAGATCTTCTCTTATTTTGGTTGGCAATTTGCATCCTTACGGTTATTTTCATTTTGAATATAATAAATTCTAGATTATTGAATTTTTTATTTATTTTGATCAATAATAAATTTAAACATTTTTGATAGTGCTAAGAAATTCCCCTATATATTTTTCATGTTAATTTTTGCCATGGGTTTGCTTTTTTAGGGTTTTAAAAGACCTATCAACTGTGTTGGTTTCTTATGCCATACCCTTGTTTTGTTATTTTATGGGAAATTCAGACCTTCCAAGGTTGTTATATCATCATTACTTTGGTTCTGTATGCTTGTGATTTTTTAGACATATTTCTGATGTATGATTTCATCTTCCCTTAAACTATTACTAACCTGTGAGGCCTTTGCATCATTGCTTGAACTCATAGAAACTTCTTTATCGGTCTTGCGAATAGGCATCACTCACAATAAGCTATACAACTCTATGCATCTAGTAATGTTTTGTATATAATGAGTGTCCATGTCATGCACAGTAGGTTATTCAACAAAATTTTAGCTTTCTACTTGGAAATCAATATTGTTCTCTATGGATCAGTCGTGTCAGCTTTTAAATTTTCAGTATTCGTTATTTCTTAATTATTTTTGGATTTTTACTTGTTTGTACTTTATTCTTATTTTTCCTTGAATGCTTTTGACGCATTTTTTATATTTATTTTCTGATAGCAAATCTTTATTTTTCTTAAATTTCTTAGATATGTCTGCTTTCAAAGCTGCAAACCCAGATGCTGTGTTTGAAGATTTTATTCGCTGGCATTCACCTGGTGACTGGGAGAGTGATGGGGCTGAGGATAAGTCTATAAACGATATAGTCAACTCCCCAAAGCCCAACTGGCCTCCAAAAGGAAGACTCTCTCAGCGCATGGCTGAACATGGAAGTTTATGGCGACAGATTTGGAATACTTCACCTGCAATACCTTCTTCAAAACAGAGGCCTCTTTTGGACCCTATCCGTGAAGGGGAGAAGGTATCTTTCATGTTAAATGTTTTGTTACATCAACTTTTTCTTTAAACATATGTCTTCCAGGCTTAAAATCATTAATAAAAAAGTCATGAAAATAAGGTTTAAGCCATAATTTCCGGACTATTAGTTTTGTTTGCAAAGAAATTCAATTGGAAGCTTTAATCTCAATATTTTTCAAATACCAAGTGATGGATGTTAATGTCGTGCCTATTGTCAAATTTCTTTATTATATTTTGGTTCAATATTTCCATTGTTTTAATGCTTGACATTTGTCATGATACTGAATAATGTAACTTTCATTCTTGCAAATAAAAAAAAACGAAATAAAAAACAAAACAAAACAATGAAGTTCTCTTGTATGTATATTTATTTTAAAAAAAAAAAGAATGGTAACCTATTTGTTGTTCCTGCACTTTTCCAAATTATTGTTGTTACTTTTTTGTTATAGGATAGGGCAGTAAAGGGTGCTGATGATTTGGGTTGTGTGACTAAATATTATGGATCTGAGAATGAGGTTGGGTAGGAAAGTGTATTATTTAACTAAAAAGAAAAAGTGATGAATCATTCATTTCATTCCATGGGTGTTCATTTGTGTAAATCCATGACTTTACATTCTAGTATGCTCTTAGGAGTTACGTTTTTGCAAGTTATTTTGAATTTTCATCTCTATGCAGATACTTCATTACCTTGAAACTTTGAAGCCCTATCAGTTACTTGAGCAAATGGTTTGCACCTCGTTTAGAGCAGCAGCTAACATTTTGAATCAGACCAAATTTGGTGATTTTAGACTATTGAAAGCAAAAATTGATCAACTCTACTGTACTCTAGCATCTACATTGAAGTCATTGATAGGTATTACGTTGATTTTATATGCTCAAAGAGAATATGATAGAAATTTTATATTATCTTGCTTTAATAGTTTCCATATATGATGTCCATCAACTCTACTAAATCTTGTATTACTAAAAATTGGTTTAGTTGTTCTCATTTCTTCATCTTTATATTTGTTCAATATAAATGTAAATATTTTCAGAGCACTTAGTAGTGATCATATATATATATATATATATATTGTATTCTTGAGAAATTATCATTCTACATTAAGGTAGTTATTAAAAAATTACAGTGAACGTGAAAATAATTACCTTTCTATCTTTATTTTCTTTTATTCATGACCACAGTGTATCTTTCTTTTTGGGTTTTTGAACATATCATGATTATACATGGTTGTAATAATGTTATATATCCATTTGATTAAACATTATAAAATCTTTTTCATACAAAAATCTCATTCTGACCTAATAGGACTTTTGCTTTGATACAGCAAATCATGTGCCTGATAGGTTTGAGTTGATTGGCGATTTGAAGCAACTCTGTGTTGTTTTTTATCACATTGAGAAGTTGGTTATTCTGGCTGCTTCAATTCATCGTAAACTTTTTGACGCTCCTCGTCTTTGTCAAGCAGTTTTTCAAGATTACTTTGATTTCTATCTGCCAAAAATGGGAACTGGTTTAGCAAGCTTATGCTATGACAAGGTACATGCAGATGGTTTGTACAATAAGTTACTTTAATTATTTGTATAAGCTTTCAAATAATCAATAACCTATCTAATAGGACCTTATAAAATGATTGGTATTGTTATCTTTTACTTTTAAGAAAATGTAAAGCTTCACTTCCTAAAGAAATGTGCACAAAAAAATTAAAGTGGGGTTCACTTCGCTTAGATGGCCTAATCATACACTTCCCGAGCATTTGTGCTCTCTCTCTCTTTTGGGCCACCTAAACAAAGTGGGTCACAATTTAATTGTATGGTTTTGGTAGTGTAGTAGTGCTCTTTAAGAAATCAAGGCTTAATAGAGTCTGAATAGAAATATGTTTTGTTGGCTAACATATTTTCTGTTAAGGTTTGCTCCAATCATTAATAGAGTTTTTGAAAAATTGGTCTGCTAGCTAAACAAGTATATGTTTGATCCTATTACTGCACCAACCAGGATTTCGATCTCAGGTCAAGTTAGCAATAATATTAGCTTTAATCTGTGCCACTGTTATCTTATTCTTGCGATATTTTTTCATGTTAGCTATGATGTGTAACAAGATAGCTTAATCGTCAAGATGAACCCATCGTATAAAACTCACGGTTTATGCAGCTATTTGCTATGAGAGCAAAAACCTCAGCAGTAGCCCTTTGGGACCTGTTTTGTTTTTTGTAATTTGGAGATGCTAGAGTTATCCTTCGTTTATTCTAGAGATTGTGTGATTTGTATCATTTTGTTCTTCTTTTGAAAATGTTCATCTATGCATGTGTAGGTCGGTTTTTGTTTCTAGCTTTGGGCTCTATAGTCTAGTATATTTTTTATTTTCCCCCCCAATAATAAACCTTGTTTGTCCACTGGATTTCATGGAAAAACTATTTTTACATGGTATTCGTTTTTAATCGGTAAATTTTACTAACTTTCCAACTGATTCAACAGTCGTCTGCCCATAGCCCCACATAAAGCTCTCGCCTCAATCATTCAGAAAACTAATGCTTCTTTACTTAAACTTTATGCAGGCCACTTTTCCTTCTAAACTTGCATGTTCATATAATGATGTTTTCTAACTATATTGATACATTTGAAACTAAATTGGACATGTGTGCCATTGATCAATATTTTGTTCACTTTAAAATTTTTTTTACTGGAATATATACATTAGTTACTGATTGAAATAAGCAAAATTTTTTATCGACCGTAAAATGAAAACTATGTGCATAATTTTTTTCCTCATCTAATACAGGTTTTTAATGTGAAACAAGTGGTAAAGGTGCATGAGAGGGACGTAGTTGCAAATTTATTCCCTCCTCCTACCGCAAGTCAGTCATGGAGAAAAGTTCTGAGCATGGGTAATCTATTGTTTGGCCATGAACCGATTTTAAGGGAGATCATTTTCTCAGTCTATGACAATGTCAGTAATGGCCAATATTCAGGCAGTAATCTTGTAGCCTCAATGGGAGACATTGAAACACATCGTATGTATATATGTGGAACTTCTAATGATCTGCGTGTTGCGCTATCAGTGACATCTTGGGATTAACAAGCTTATAAAGATATAATTTCACTAATAAAGGGCAAGGTGGTTTCTCTTTGATGGTTGTTCTGCTCACTATATTATACGCAGGCCGTAGACCAATGTAATGGTGGTTAGCATATTAGTTATGAAGCCAGAAATAATTCTTAGCTGAAGGATGCTCAAATGGTGCTTTACTGTGCTGGATTGCAGAATTCATTCTGACAGTTATCCTAACATATCTTGAAGTCTTCGTCTCATGATGCTTATACCAATGCGTTCCATTTAGTTCAAAAAGCCTAGAAATAAGTATAGTTTTAAAAGAGATCAAGTCATAAGGCATAACCCTGATTGTTTCTACACTGCTTTTATGACGAGTGGAAGCTATTTAGCTATAACCTTGCCGTGGTAAAGCTTGGTAATTTACTTTTAATGGTCATTTAAATTACAATTCTTTGGTTTATTGTAGTTTGCTTTATATCATGACCATTGTTTCCTTTTTTTTTTTTTTAATTTAAAGTTCCTCAAGGAGATTATTATTGTAGTTATATATATATACATGGGATTTGGCTATTCTCTATTTAGCTTAACCTTTTTCTAATAAATGTCATGTTGATTCATGAGTATCTGTTTCATAAGATGATGTTGTCTTGTTAGAACTAGTTTTGGGAGATCAGCGCATTGGGATTTTAAAACATTGCCTTCTTTTGACGTGTTTTTTTTTTTCTTGAATATTTAAATATATGAATAATAAAAATTATATATTCGTTTTCAATGAATAGATTGATCAAAGCAATTGTTTGGGTTTATTTTGATTTAGAATTTGTTTGAGATAATTTTTTTATTGTTTTATTTTTCATATCATAATTTTGTTTTATTATTGTTTTCTTGTTGCTTTCAAAAAAATTATTCTAGAAAGCTATTTCTTATGGCAACTTAATAAAATATTTTTTCTCATAATATTTTACAAATATTTTTATAAAAAAAATATAATTGTCAAGTAAACAGTTAATTAAAATAGAAATCAAATTGTGGTCGAGATCTTGATTGCTGGATTCATGCATTCATGTTGGACCTTTAGAATATTCGGAAGTGGGAACCATCGACGTTCATGTTTACACATGTTGGAATGTGCAGGTGAACGAGTGCGAGGACCTTGCGTGTTGGCCTGCATGCCTACAAAAAAAAATTTTTTTTTCTGGGGAAATTAAGGGCACACATGTTTAATTTTTTTTCTAAAAATAAATGTTACAATTAAGGTTGTGAAAATCGGACCGGACAACGAACCGGTAGAGAGAGCGGTTCATGGTTCGCCGGTCGAATTGGATGATGTAATAAATATAATTTAGATGTCATAAAAATAATATAATAATATAATTTTTTTATTAAAAAAATAAATTGAATTTACACATTACTAATATTTTATATAATTTTAAATTTGAACATATTCAATCTTTAAACTTAATTTAAATTTAACAAAAAATTAATTTACAAATGAATTAATAAGTTTAATATAAATAATTCATAATTTATGTTATATATTTATATATAATTTATATTTATAATATTATTTTACATTTATAAATTGTTGAGGTTAAATTAAATCATTTATTATAAATAATAAATTAATTAATTAATATTTATAGTACATAAAAAAATAAATGAAGAATATAATTTATTTAATATTATTAATTAAAAATAAAGATTATTTCATCATAAAAAGCTTATTTAAAAAATATATTTTAAAATGAGTAGTATATGTTGTAAACTTAAAAGTTAAGAAGAAAGACATAGGAGCTTTAGTTTTTTAAGTCCCACATCACTTGCGAGAGTTTCTCTTGGTAAGGCTTTTAATTTTTATTGGCTTTTGAGCTTGGAAGAAGTAGTACATCATGTGAAAAGATGAATCTTCATGAAATGTTTGTTTGGAATTTTATATTTTAAAATTAAGCATTTCAAATATGAAATTAAATTACAAATATTTTTTAATATTACAAATGAGTTATTTCAAATTTAAATTTAAAAAAATGTAAAAGTTGAACCGGCTGGTTCAAGAGAATCGTGATCGGTTTGCCGGTTCATCGGTTGAACCGGCGTTTTTGACAAGTTTATTCGGTTTGATGCTAAGTCGATTCTTAGGTTGAACCGAACCGGACTTCAGACCAGTTTACAGTTGAACCGATCGGATCGGTCGGTCTGGTCCGATTTTTAAAACATTGGTTACAATACAATTACTTAGATTGCAAGAAAATAAAGAAAATTTTTAAACACTAAAAATAATAATAATCTCACTCCTTTTAAAAGTAGAAAAAGAAAAAGAAAACAAACAACCTTTCCTACAAAAGGAACAGGAAAGATCAACAAAATAATAGCACAATATCCAACTATAAAGACATAAAAAGCTCCCAAACATCCACTTCAAACAGTAGATGCATGAACTAGAAGGGCCTCCACGCCATTAAAGCTTCAAAGATCAAGTATCAGTCAAGCCAAACAATCGAAAACAATTAAAGGTAACTCCAGCCTCCAAACCAATCACATCTTGAATTATCCAAAGGGAAAGAAAAAAACTCCAAGTAACTCTTCAAATCAGCCACAACTTGGTTCACCCAATCAGCAAGCAAAACCTCCTGCATAGAAAAAATCATCCAACAAAAACAGAGGCAAAGAAAAAATCTGAAAAGCCCCTAAAACAAGGGCTCGGCTAAACCTTCATCAAATTCTTAGAACTCGAAAAATCTTTGATTGCTATACCCAACCTTCTAGAATAATATGGTTGCCAATCCAACCATCCAAAATAAGAAAAAAATTAGAAGGTGCCCAAACATCATTGTTCAAAAAATCCAAAACTAGCCACATTATATAATAATATGTTGAATTTTTAGGAAATAAGTCCAATTGAATATTTTAGCTTGAACTGCAAACCTGATAAGCTTACAAATAGAATCCTGATTGCTAAAATTGTTTTCCATCTTTTTGCAATTTCTTTCTTTCCAAACAAAATAAAGAGTGCAGCAAGTATAGAGAAGAAATAGATATTTAGCATCAACAATCTAATTTGAATTTCAAATAAATTTGAAAATTTGCGTAAGATTAAGTCTAAGCAGAAAAAAGTTTAACCCATACACAAAATTAGAAATAATAATAAAAGCAAAATCACATTCAAAGGATAAATGTCTATGACATTTAGGCCCTTTATTACAAAGGATACAGTTATCATGCATAATAATATTTCTTTTAATTAAAAGATCTACAGTTTTAAAGCCATTTAACAAATTCATCTAAGAAAAATAAGAGAACCTTAAAGCATAACTCTTATACCAAACATATTTAAACCAATCCACCCTATTAAAATTGATAAAGAAAACTTAATAAAAATTCTTAAAAACAAGATTGTTTACCTTATCCCAAGAAATATAAGAAGTAACATGATTATGAATCAGAATGCTTGAGTAAACTTGAGCAATATCTTCCAGAATATACATAGGAACGTCCCAATTATCATTAATAATCCATTCAACTTTCTTATCATCGAGGAAAGTAGCCTCATAAGACAAAAGAATTTCCATAAGAGCTTTTCCATTAAGCAAAGGATCCCATTAAAGAGATAACGAACAATTGGCAGCCAAATTAAAAGAGATAATGCTTTTAATATCCCTAGCAATAACACAAAAGGTCTTTCCAAAATTTTGAATCCTTTTGAGAGCAAGACTTCCAACAAGATATATACTTATATTTAACCCAAATAGCAAGATGCCCCATATTATTAACATTGCACCATATAAGAGAGCAACCATAAGCAAAACATAAAGCATTCAGATTAGAAATACCTAAACCTCCAAAAATTTTAGGCTTGCAAACATCCTTCCAAGCAATTATATGAATTCTTATAACAGTAACTTCCCCATAAAATAAAAAATTAGAGCATGCTTTTTTGAAAATTTTGAAACAAGCTTTAGGTAACGTAAGCCCTCAAATCCAATATGAAATAATATTAGAAATAGTAAAGTTAATATATTGAACTCTACCCACAAAAGATAAAATCCTAGCTTTTCAACTAGCAAGAAGATCAATAATTTTATTCATCAACCGTTGAAAATCAGAAATTAAAAGCCATTTACAAGAAATTGGCAAACCTAAGTATTGCAAAGTGTTTTGAGAAATAGGGATACCCAAAATCTGACAAATACATTGAGCAATAATACACCCTTTAGAAAAAATATTGGAGCTTTTCTCTTGATTTACCTGCAGCCCAGAAATCTTATGGAAATATTCAAGAATCTCTTTTAACTTTTCATCATTCAAAATAAAAACTTTTCAAAAAATAAGAACATCATCTGCATATAATAAATGAGAGATAGAATGCTCACCAACAATAATACCATCAAAATTAATTATTTGAGACTTATCCTCAAGAAGATTAGAAAAAGCATCAATAATAATACACAATAGATAAAGAGAAAGAGGACAACCTTGACGAAGCCCCGAAGAAGAATTAAATAACCCATTCAAAGTTCCACTAAGCACAACTAAGAAAAAAGTATCACCAATGCACCATTTAACCCAAGAAATAAAGACTTGTGAAAAACCTTTTTGAGTCATTCTATTAAAAAGAAAATCGCTAGAAACCGAATCAAAAGCTTTGTGAATATCCAATTTAGAGCAAAAAAAAACTTTTCTTTATTCTGGATATTAATCCATCTTTATAATTCTGAGGGCAAAATGATATTTTCTATAGAAATTATCTTTTTAATGAAAGTAGATTGACTATTATCAATAATAATGGGCATAACATACTTCATCCTTAACGTTAGAATATTTGAAATAGTTTTATAGAAAACATAACAAAGAGAAATTGGTTGAAAATCAGAAACATAAAAAGCATTAACATTCTTAGGAATAAGAGTAATAGCCATTGCTTTAGCTGCTCAAGATAAGTACCCAGCCTTGAAGAAATAAAAAATTGCATTACAAAAACTAGGCTCAATAATATCCCAACTCTTCTTAAAGAAGTAAAAAGGTAAAACCATCAAGACCTGGTGTAGAAGAATCAAAGCCAGAGAAAACCACATTCTTAATTTCCTCCATAGAAACCGGAGCCACTAAAGTGGCCAAACTAGCATCACGAATTTTCTTTCCAAACGAAAAGAAAAATCAGAAGAAAAAACCTATTTAGAAGCATTAAATAAATTCTTAAAATGATTAACAAAAATCTTAGACAACTCTTTGGGATCAGAAATAACCCTGTTAGAAGAATAAATGACCTTAATAATATTAATGTTATGTTAATGCCTGATTTAAGAATATAAAAAATCCAATTCATCCTCTTCATTAGATAATGACAAAGCTTTAGCCCTTTGCACAATCCAAGATAACCATAAATACAAATTAAAGTTAAGCAAACCATTAACATTCTTAAGAGTTAAATTAAGATCAATATCAAGAGGATTAGCTTGAATACTCATTAATATACCTTCCTGTTATTTTTAAAGAGAGTTAATGTTGTTCCAAACAATATTAGAAGAAACCCATCTTTTTTATTCTGAAGTTTAAGATACCGCAATTTACCATAAAAAGCAATAACAAGATTACCAATAGGAGCTTTAGAAAAAGAATCAATAAAGAAGATCCCAAAATTCATGCTTTTTACACTAGTAATTCTTAAAAAGGGAATTTATTACTAACAAGATATAACCAATAATTACAAGGAATGAGAAGAGGAGGATCAGAACACATAGGATTATCCATATGGTAAAATGAAACAGTAATAACATTCAACCAATTGCAATTACTTAGAACCCTATCTAGTTTAATATGAATAAGGGAATACACTTGCTGATTATACCAATTTAAAAAAAGTCTAACCGAAGATCTTGAAGACCAGCATTAAAAATGAAGTTATTGAAATCCTCCATTTTAGCATTACTAACTAAAGAACCACCAAATTTTTCATTAGCAAACCTATAATAATTAGTCACCAAAAATAGTCCAAGGGGAAGAAATATTTTTAGCTAAACTATGAAGATCAGTCCAAAGAGAAACTCTATCAATAACAGAATTAGCAGTATACACCACCGTAATAAAAATTGTAAGAGAAGAATCAACAATAACCAAACCATGAATAAATTGATTAGAATAGGTAATGCAGTTAAAATTAATAATAGAAGCATCCCATTTTAACCAAATTCTCCCAGGAAAAGAGCTACATAAATTATGACAATTCCCTTCATGAGAAAAAAATTATGTTTTACAACAAACCAAGGATCCAAAACTTGATCCAAATTTAACTTCGCTTCAAGAAAAAGAAAAAAAGAAAAAAATATATAATAACTCAACATCATATTTAGAAATAAGCTTTTTGCAAGTAATCACTCTATCCAAATTATGAAAACCTCTAACATTCCGAGTAGCAATATTAGGCATAAACATTGATTTTTATTTGAAGTGATTGATGTCTATTTGGCAATTTTTGATCTAGTCAATTTTTCATAACCAAAGGAAACCTTAGAAATAGGTTGATCTTTAGCAGAAGCATTCAATTTGTCAATATGATTCTTTTTGGAAATTACTAAAGAATCTTCAAAACTACCATCTTGAGATCCAACAATATGATCCTCCAGCCCATCCAAAGTCTAGAACTCATTAGCCACCTTAGTAACCTTTGAAAAACTAAAATTATTAGAAATATTCAAAATTGAAACAGATTGCTCTAATAAATTAGAAGAAGAATCTTCTAAAGAAGAATTAAGATTCGGTAAAGCCTCTTTCATACTAGAGGAATTAATTCCTAATTTATCTAAAATGAGATTACCCGATATAAAAATCCTATACTACTTTTTAGAAGATGATATTCCTTCCCTTGAATTAATCACATCTGCACGAACCATAGAAATAATATTATAATATGATTATAGAATTGAATTAAAACAAACTTGAATATTAGAAATATTCTGATCAGAATGAAGATCCTTATTATTTTGAGGTTGAGTAGATTTAGAAGAGAAAGAAGATTTTATCCATTTTCTTATTATACTACGTCCTCTATCATTACCCACAAAAATTTCTCTTTATCTTGATCTTGATTTTTCTCTTTCAGATCCTTCGGTTTGGATGGACAAAGAGAGACAAAATGAACCAAAAAACCACATCCTAAGCATGGAGATAGTTTCTAGTCATAAACAATTTTTAGAGAATAAATATGTCCAACAATTGAAACACGCACTTCCGCCAGAAGGGGTGAATTTTATTAATAAGAACATAAATTCTAGCAAAGGTAAGCCTCCTTTAAAACATCATAAAAAAAAAAAAAAATAAAAAAAAAAAAAATAAACTGGGACACCTACAAGACTAGCTATCCTAGAATGACCCTCTTCATCCAGCAGACTAAAGGTAAATCCATAATTTTAATCCATATCAGAATAGAGGTAAACTCCTCTCGCTTTGGCTAAAATAAAGGCGACCACAATTACAAGATAAAAGTTTTACCAAAAAAGAACCATGGCCTTCTAGACAAAACCATGTAAAAATCTTTAGAACATAAAAAACTTCATTAAGAAAAATCCTTCACTTAAAGCAAGAAGTGTTAGATTTCCTTTCAACTTCCATGTTTTAAGCATTATCGCACGTAATGACTCAAAATAAAGTCTTTTAGCCAAAGAATAACCAACTAAAATTAACCCCCATTTTTCTAACATTGATGCAACATCATGCTCAGAAAAATAGGCAAATCAATGACTTTAAAAAATTTGTGAGCTAATGAATCAACATAAAAAAAATCCACAAAATGGTATAATATCCGATCATGGTTACCCTTAACTCGGACTTTATTTTAGGGTAGAATTTCCTTTGGAAATCAATGAACTAACACAAAAATTCAATTGGATATGAGAAAAAAGGATCCATTCATTACTTGTTTTCAGAAAAAAAATATGTTATAAAATAATGTACCAAAGTAAATTTGTCACAATCAAAATCAAGCCTTTGATACATGAAATCTTCTAAGTTTTAAAAGATTTGGAAGGAGATGAGAGCTTGCTTTTGGTGGGCTCATTTTATGCCTCTTGTCAATTGATTGACGCTTTGCGCATCTTTTGATTTTTGATACACTTTGTGTATTTTTTTTTCAATTTGGAGTCATTGCGCATCTTTTGTTAGCATCATTGGCCAAATTTTTTTTTTTTAGCAACCTCCATTCTCTTTTAAAATCTCTTAAAAAGAATTCTTAGTTGTGAGTATATCTTCTAGATATTAGATAATAGGAGCTCTCTCTAACATAGAGAAGAACTATCCATAAAGTAGAATCAATAACCAATGACAAGAGTAACGAGGAATCTTAATGTGACAAAAAAACTTTAATCATTATAAATACAAGATAGATTTGCTTTAGTAAGGTTAGAAAATATCTTAATTTCATACATAATTGTTAATTTGAAATAGATTTTTTATTAGAAAAGAAAACTGTGCCACTAAAATAGGTTAGATAAAGAGACACATTCAACGGTATATTTTTACCATCTAATAGATTAAGAGATGTAAAACATTGACTACAATTTTTCAAAAGCAAGGACAAGGCATACGATATCATTTCAGCGATGATTTTGAAAAACTAAATGGAAGTAAAACAAACCAAACAAAAATTAAACGTAAAGCAAAAAGAAGAAAAGAAAACAAGGAGCAAAAAGGAAAAGCAAATAAAAGAAAAAGAACAAAAGCAAAGGAAAGCAAGTAAAAGATCAAGTTCATGCATTTATGTCAATCAAACCCAATCTGGTCCTTAAAGAGCTAAAAGTGTCGAAGGCTAGTGGTTTAGTAAAGATGTCAGCCAGTTGATTTTCAGTTGTCACATGGTGTAACTCAATGTCTCCCTTAGTCACATGATCTCTAATAAAGTGATGTCTAATGTCAATATATTTAGTCCTTGAATGTTGGATAGGATTCTTAGAGATGCATATGTCACTAGTGTTGTCACAAAAGATTGATATGGTGTCTACAGGTAATCCTAAATCCAATACCTATTGTTTCAACCAAAGGACTTGGGCCACACAGCTTCCAAGAGCAATGTACTCAGCTTCAGCAGTGGAAAGTGCAACAGAGTTTTACTTTCTACTAGACCATGAGACCAAAGATTATCCTATGAATTGACAAGTTCTTGAAGTGTTTTTTTCTGAATCCAAGTAGAAAATATTCTAAACTCCTTAAAAGACTCATTTTTATGTAAAAGAAATCTAGTCCAAGTGAACCTCGAGTAGTCATCAACAATCACAAAACCATAGACTTTCCCTCCCAAGCTGGCAGTGCTAATAGGTCCAAACGAATTCATGTGAAGGACTTCTAAAGGTCTAGAGGTGCTAATATCCTTAGTGGGGTGAAAGGTGGAGTGGACTTGCTTTCCTAGTTGGCAGGTATCACAAAGGTGATCTTTTGAAAACTTGAGTTTGGGGACACCTCTAACAAGGTCTTTTTGAGTCACTTTTCTAAGGGTTTTCATACTTGCATGACATAATCTTCTGTGCCACAACCATGAATCATCAATAGCAGTTTTTAAGCAAAAAGATGCAGCACATTCAATGCTATTTAAATCAAGCATGTACGCGTTGTTGATCCTCTTTCCCTGCAAAATAGTGTTGTTACCTAAACTTACAATGCATGAATTTGCAAAGAATTGTATGATGAAGCCCTTGTCACAGAGTTGACTGATGCTGAGCAGATTATGCTTTAATCCATCTACAAGCAAAACATTTTCAATCATAAAGTTCTTGGAATTACCAAATATACATGAGCCTACTAACTTTCTGGTGGTGTTGTCTCCAAGAGTAATCTTGCCTCCAGTCCTGGACTCCAACAAAAAAAATTGATTGGCATCACCAGTCATATGTCGAGAGCATCTACTTTCCATGTACCACATACTCTCATGAGGCTTTTTGTGAGAGCCCACCTATAAGATCATCAAATGTCAGATATAGGAACCCAAACAAGTTTGGGTCCCTTCTTATGAAAAGTAGAATACAATGCATGTGTGGTATGTTGTGGATCATGCACCTTAGGTCTCCACACCCAATGTGTAATATGGTGAACTAAGCAAGTGTGTGAGATGTGTCCTAGCATGCCACATGAAAAATATCTAACTCTAGGAAAAGGGTTTCTTAAATGGTTATAATGCCTCTTCCTAGGTTTTAGCTTTTGATCAAGTGTGGGTGTCATCTAAGCTTTCTTACATGTATCAAATTCATTTTGAATCCTCAAGTTAGTACTTTTTAAGACCTCATTCTCAATTCTCAAATTCTTCTCTATCTCTTTAGATTTCTTAAAATTAGATTCAAGTGAGGTGTATGAAGTTTTTAGTGAATCATACTTTTCAATTAATTCACAATGCTTTTTATTTAACTAATCAAATTCATCAAATAGGGCCATATGATTTGAATCAATTGTTGAGTGATCTTTAGTTAAAATCCCATACACTTTTTATAAATTCAAAATTTCCAATTTCAAGCTAGCATGTGTCTTCTTAAGTTTCCAATATGATGCATGAATTTTTTCAGAAACTTCAAGGAGTTTATCGTAGGAAAGTTCACATACCTCTTCTTGATCAAGATGGTCGTATGCCATTAAGCACAAGTTTGTTGTCTCATCTTCTAGTTCCGTCTCCTATGAATCTGATGCAGAATCTGCCCAAAATGCCTTTTGAAGTCTCTTTTTGTCTTTTCTAAACTTGGATTTCTCCTCACTCTTTTTCTTGCTTATGTGCGTCTTAAGTGTAGGGCAATCAGCTTTCACGTGTCCGGGCTTCCTGCATTAACAACAAACCACATCAAATGATCCTTTAGAATATTTATTATCCTTACCTTTTCTCCAATTTTGATAATGCTTTTGCTTCTTTCTTAGAAAACTTTTGAATTATCTTGTAATTAAGGAAAAGTCATCACTTTCAGACCCGGAAGAGTCAGAATCCGATTTGTAGGCCTTCAGTGCAACAATTTTCTCCTTCTTTTCCTCACCTGTATCAAGATTTCTTGGATTCACCCCTTGCTCGTAAGCAATGAGTGAGCCAAGTAAGTTATCAATCGAATATGTGTTCAAATCCTTATATTTAGTGATTGCAGTGATTTTAGCATCAAAAGACAAAGGCAAGCATCTTAAAATCTTGTTTACTTTTTCATAATTTGAAAGTTCTCTTCCTAAGGCATGCAAAGAAGTAACAATTTGAGTGAACCTTGTATACATATCAGAAATTTTTTTAGAAGGTTTCATACAAAAAAGTTCATAGTCTTGCAAGAGAATATTCAAACGATATTGTTTCACTTCATTGGTTCCTTCATAAGTAATGCACAACATATCACAAATCTCTTTTCCAATAGAGCAAGTAGAAACACGCATGTAATCCTCAGACTTAAAGCACAGAAAAAATAGTTCAAACACTTCGCATTCAATTGAGCTAAATCTCTTTCATTGAAAGTCCATTCAGTAAAAGCAACTGAAGTTTTAATTCCATTAGTTTTACGATAAGGTGGAGAATATCCTTCTTTAATAAACATCCACATGCGATAATCAGTTGATTGCAGAAAAGTAGACATGCGAGTTTTCCAAAAATCAAAAGAAAGGTTATCAAACAAAGGAGGTCGTGTAATAGAGTATCATTCAGTTGTATTACAATTTTCAAAGTTAGCCATGGATCAAATTCAAAAAGTTTTCAAACTAAGTTTTTATGAATCCCACTCTGATACCACTTGAAAGTTTGTTAGAGATGTTAGGCCCTATGAACTAGTCCCGAGGCTAACCAAGAGGGGGAGGTGAATTGGTATTTTAAAAATCTTTAAACAAAAAGAACAATTATCTCAAACCAAAGTCACCATAGAAAAATAAGTGCGGAAAATTAAAGTACGGAAGCAGTAAAAAGAACACAAGGGTTTATGGTGGTTCAGTCAACTTGACCTACGTCCACTCCCCGGAGGTGCCCTCCGAGTATTTCATTACCAACGTGACTCTCCTTTAGCCCCCACAACTAGGCGGAGAAGCCCTTACAAAAACACCTCCTTTTTGCCACCCCCGGCAAGGCAGAGAACCCCACTCCTTTGGCTTCCTCTTGAAGTAAGCAGAGAACCTCGATCATTCGCTGAAGCTTACCTCTCCCAACCCTTCCAAGGATAAGAGACTCTAGGGAAGAAGAAGTAGAACAATGCTTGGAGCAACCCTTATGAACTCCCTCACAAGATCCTCTTTCTCTCTCTCCCCTTTAGGTTTTCTCAGGTCAAGACAGCAGCCAAGGATGTTCAAAAATGTTGATCAATAGCTCTTAAATAGAAGAGCTTCAAAGGAGCTCAATAATTGCAAGTTTCTGACTTTATCGTCCAGGACAATAATCATATCGTCCTGTACAATCAGTTCAAATCACAGAAGATCGGACAGAACACCGCCTTGAAGATGATCTGGATGATTGAAAATTGGCTTGATCGTCCAGGTTGATCTCATGATCGTCCCGGCCGATTAGTTCAAATCAGAAAAAAAATTGTCCAGAGCATCGCCCTGAATTCAAACTGTTCGATCCTAATCGGCCAGAACATCGCCCTGAATTTGTGTTGGCCGATATTTATCATCCAGGAGCAACTAAGGGTTTTTGAATAGATTGTCCTGGCCGATCCTGAGATCGTCCAGGACGATGTGATCGTATCAATCATCCTTAATTACTTCCATAATTCCTAGATCAATTTAGGCATAATTATGTAATATCGTCCAGGTCGATCTCACGATCATCCTGGTCGATTTCTAAAAATATAGAATACCTAAATTAATTATGGCGGTTATTTCTTTCTATTTTGAGCATATCGTCCAGGACGATCAGTTAATTACGGCTGCCTTAACTAAGAAATCCTGATTAGAACTTCTGTTTTGAACTCGATCGTCCAGGCCGATATAAATATCATCCGAGACGATGTGAGTAAAAATAGAAATTCTAAGTCTCTCAAGTGTGTGTGTGTGTGTAGGGTTACTTAGCATTAGACACTTCACCATATTACAATTGACTCAAGAAAGGGAAAAAGAAAAATACAGACTGACTCGGACCTAGTCTACCCAATCTTGGGCTGGCTCTATTTGTCGTCTGATCTTTTGGTCCTGAAACGTCAGTAGAGAAAGGCAGTCAAAGTGTTTGCTAACATCAAAATCACAATCCATGAAACCAAGTTTGCAACACTTAGAATTAGGTCTTTAGTTTTCTATGCATTGTGTGTTAGTATAAGGGTTAGAATCCCATTAATTTTGCTCCAATATAATAAGTAGATCTTCCAAATTAAATCCTCAAAGGTATAAACACATTTACTTTTGTGGGTCAATTATGAAACCTATGAAAATCCTCACGACCCCAAACTTCGTGCCCTTGAAGTACATGTTCCATGGAACCTATGTTTCAAATTTCACTAAATTTAGAGCTCATTTGGTCAAAAAAATAGTGAACCCAAGTTTGATATGCATAATTCATTTAGAAAATTTAAAAAATTATAATAAATCAACTTAAATAAAAAAAATAGAATGTGTCAAATTTCTTAGAATTAAGTGCTTAATCGATAAAAATTATAAGCCCTAACACAAACCCCCATAATAGAAAAATATTAAAAATCAAGAAAAATAAATAATTAATTAAAATAAATAATAAATTTTTAAACTTGTAATCACCACTAGGAATCATTCCTGATATTTGGAAAAGATTTCAAGATATTTGGAGTTGATTTGGTGCAAAAAATAAGAAAACCTCTCTAATTAATAACTCAATAATTCAATAAAATCATCAAACTTGTAAAAATCTTAACTAATTATAAAAAAACTCTAAATTAAGCAAACTTAATAACATTGTACGCATCTTTGGGTCTAATATTTATCAAAAATATAGAACTTTCAGGATTCATTGAAATTAAAAGTCAATATTTGATCAAATCTAGTTAATTAAAATAGCAAAACTTTGAAAAATCATAACTAATTCTAAAAAATTCTAAATGATACAAATGCTAAGACATTGAACTCAGATCTTAGTCTAATATTTTTAAAAGTAAAAAATATATAGAATTTAATGTAAATTAAAAAGTTAAAATGTGGTCAAACTTAACTCATAAAAGAACCAAGAAAAATTCATAATTTTAATAGAATGTAGAAAATTTAGAATTTGATTAACTCATGGAATTAAATGAAATGCATAATAATGATAACTAAACATAAATACTATTCCCTCCATCAATAAAGTTTTTAAGCTAGACTGCTCAAGATAGGTGTTACGTATTTTAAGAAAGTATTAGTTCTCATGCTCATTATGACAACACCACAAATGAATTGATAGAATATAGTTATTAATAAATGAATCGGATTTAACTAAAAACTAACACTCTATCAATGAAGTTTTTAGGTTGGACTACCTCGAGCTGTGAGTCAATGTGCCCATTCTGACATCACCATAAATGAGTTAATAAAATACAATTATTAAATTACAATTATCATGAACCAACAATCTACAACTAAGTTAATTAAAATTCACCATCCAACTATTAAACTTAAAATAAATAGGTTATTATTGGGTAACCTGAGCTCATAAGGATATTAACTTAGCCTCGAGGAGGGTGAAATGAACCTTATAGCCCTAGTATAAATAAAGAAAATTAGCACAAAACTTAAATAACCTTTTAAATCAATAATGAAATACTTAACCTTAAAGATTTCATACACCTTGCTTGACTTTTTTCAAGGAGGCAATTGTGTATTAGATTAAAAGCTCTAAATTGTTGATTAAACTATCTTAAGCAACCAACCATTAATCAACTTTAATAATGAAAATATATCATAAAATAAATCTAAAAAAATAAAAAATACTAAAATTTAAATATAAAATAAAATTCTCTTATCTTTCTTCAAAACTAATTCAATCCTTAAAAAAATCAAACAATAATAAGCTCAAGAAAAATCCAAACCACACAGCCAATTACATACATCATAGATGACTTATGTATACAACCAACTATAGTTTTGGCTAGGCCATTATCCTTTTCCATATGATTTTCTCTATGATGTGGGTTGACATTGATTTTTAAATGCATGAATGTTGTTTGCTATGACTTGATGTGACTTATGATGTTTATGTTGTGAAGCTCTTACCATATTATTTATGATGTTATATATGATGGGTGTTTAGATTTTTTTCTAGCTTAAGAATGATATGGATGTTAACAAAATTTTCATATATAGCCATACTTATGTAAGGCTATTATAAAAAGGGCCTAAAATTAATCATTATTTAAAGCTAAACAAGTCTCTTGTAGGTGCTTCAGCTGCTTGGCCTTTTAACTAAATAAAAGCATATACAAGTTATGAATTACTAAAAAATGAGAAAGAAATTGTGATGTGAAAATTTTGAGATTTATATGAATTATTATGCTAACATGTAGGGAGTTTGAGTCATTTAAACTTTTTAATAATGTGTTCATGAATAAAAAAGGTTGTGAAAGTTGAAAAATAAGGCATTTTCAAACGATTAGAGATCCAAAGAGGAATATGCATCCTTCGATAGATAGTTCTTTTTATTTGGATACTTTAAGGGATGAAAATATATTGAGCTTTAGAGAAGACAGAAGGCGAGAAGGTGAACTTGGCAACCTTGGCGGAGAAGGGAGAAGGCGATCTTAGAGGAGAAGGCGATCTTGGCGATTTTTTGCGGATCTTTGGCGATCGGAGGTTCTCCATCAGCCCGGTGTGGCCGACAGAGTTCCTTGTTGGGAATTTCCTTCTGAGTCAAGAATTAGTTTCGATTGGTTGAAGGCAATTTTTACTGAGCGACTAGTCTTAATGTAATTTTAGTTAAGCTTTGGCTGGCAGAGGTTCTTTATTGGCCTGGAGTGGCTCACAAATGCTCTTGGTGTGGATTTTCTACTGAGTTAATATCTAATTTGCTTTTGTCTGAAGATGATTTTGGTGTAGCGACCGATCTGAGGGAGATTTTGGCAAAGCTTTGCCTGACAGCGGTTCTCCATTGGCTTGTTTGGCTAACATTTGTGCTTGTTGTGGATATTCAATTGGTGTTAGATCTGAGTTATTCTTGATTGATTTTGGTGAAACTACAAGTCTGAATGTGATTTTGGAGGAGTTTATTTGTTGGCCCGTTGTTGCCTACATTAATTCTTGGAATGAATTTTCTGCTTGGTTAAAATTTGTTATTATGTGTGGTATTTGGTGTTTGGATTTGTTATGGTTTATTTTTTTTTCTTAATTTTATATTTGGTTTGATAATGTTCTTGGTGTGTGATCTCTTGATGTTCAAGAATTTGTTTGTGTATGGGTGTTTGGATTGTAGAGGTGAATCTTTCTATTTAGAAGAATCAGTTTCATATGGTTTCTTGAATACTCTTAGAGATAATGCTGTTACAATCATGTTTTATATGGTTATCATTTGGCAAATTTATGTCATTATTTCTTCTACTTCTAAAAGGGAGAATTCATCTAATTTTGAGGGAGTAGAAATAATATTTCTTGCAGCTTCAATTCTGAATGTTGGCATTATTACAGTTATTTTGCTGCCTTTGTTTGTGGACAGAAGACTCAAATTTTCATTTACTTTTAAGGAAGTTGTTATGTTTCAAGCGAATTTTTGTATGATTGTCACTATTAATGCAACTATTTGGATGGCTTTGATTCAGATTTTCCAAGGAAGATAGTTCGGAACTTCATAGATGTTCTGGTGAAGGCTGGAAGTGGGATTTCATCCTATCTAAGGTTATGGATGTTATAGCTACTATTTTAATGGCGATCGTCCATCAGCCCGCTGTGGCCGATGGAGGGTTGGGCTGTGAAACTTCTATGGATTTTGCATTTTGGGATATACGTTGGATTGTGTCTTTGGAGTGGTTCTTTGTTGATAGTTTTCTTTCTTTGAGGCATTTTGAGTTTTTTGTTTGCTACCATGAAGATTTTTTATTGGAATTTTCTTTGTATATGACGCTGCTTTTCAAGAATGGTTTGATGAAACTCTAGAGGTTTTCTTGGTCAAGATGGGTTTTCCAAGGAAGTTAGTTTCAGACTAACTATATGTTCTTGTTTTGGGGGAAATTTGGATACTATCCCTTGGAAGGATGATCTAATTGCTGATGGTTTTCTTCTTGGATATGGTGTTATTTTGCTGCCTTCAATAAGATAGTCCAAAGATGTGTGGTTCAGTAGTTTCACAGAAGCTAAAGTTTGTATGGTTTCAAATGCTGGAGTTATTACAACGATTGATCTGCTTTTGTTTTGTTCATATATGGAAGTTTGTTTGGATCCTCCTAGATGTATTGGACCTAGCTTTAGGTGGGATCTTATCCCAGCAAGGCTTAGGAATGTTACTTCTTTGTTATTTGAAGAACAAGCCTTGTTTGTTGAAGACTTCAAGGAATTGAATATTATTGGTTTTTTTGCTTTCCAGGGTGATGTGTGTGGAGATGATTATCATTTCATTTGGATTTAGTAGTGTAGAGGTTGCATCTTAGCCTCTTGATGTTGGAGCTGGTGTTATTGCTTCGTTAATTTTGTTTAGACCATCCAAGGTGTTTTTTGTTGGATGCATTGGTGATGGCATTAGGTGGGATCTTATCCCAACTAAGCCAATGGATGTTACTGCTTTTATCTTTGAAGATCACATCTTGATTGTTGATGACTTGAAGGGAATGGAGATTTTAGAGTTCCTATCTGTCAGTGGGTTGACTACATTGATGAGTTTTTTGCTTGAAGTTAGTAGTGACGAGGTGGCTATTTGGCCTCCCAGTTTTCAAGTTATCAACTTTGTGTTTTTGCATTATGATTTTAGAGTAATGGAAGTTGAGATTCTATCTAGTTGTCATTTTTTATTTTCTTGGGAATTCTGAGATACTAACAAACCTTTTTTAGTTGTTTTAAAATTTTGATGCCCCAACACCCCAACTGGTTCAAAGTGATGATTAGTGTATCTTATTTCTATTATGTCTTTTTTATTTTGCAAATACACTTTTTTATGCTTTGTTTGTTTTTCTTTTGGGCTTACTTCGTTCGGAAATGGAAGTTTTTTCAGTTTTTCTTTTTTAGCTTTTAGCTTTTAGTAGTTTTTTCTTCCTGATTTAATGCAATTTGCATATCTTCAAAAAAAGGGATGAAAATATAAAAGATTGGAAGAAAATAGGATGATCCAAAGAGATAAATTAAAAAAAAGGAAAAAGAAATAATAAAATGAAAATGCCTTATTTTAATTCTTGCATCGATTCATGTGTGTAAAATCTATATTATTATTGGTGGAGCTTGACCACCTTTACATTCAATAGACCCTAGGTAATATATTAAATGATGCATTCCACATGGAATTTGGATATTCCATATTTTATTGATGATTATTTAAAGTGTTTGTACAGTAGAAATTACATGATTTTTATGTTTATTTATTTCATATTTTGTTTTAGCTTGGATTTTGGTAGGCTCTCCATGACAAAAAATTCTTCTAGTCGTAACTAAATAAAAGAATTTAAGCTCTCATAGAAAGATAAATTCTCTTAATAAGTCAGCCAGATCATGTTTGGAGTTCTCATGCATTCATAAATTAATTCTATCATTGCTAGGCACCTCCCCGCCTATGGGTCATGGTAGACCACCTAACATATTAGGATGTAATTCTATCTAGAAGATGTTATACTCTCTAGGAAAAAAATTAATTTGCAATGGTTATTTTTTAATTTGAAATTATATTATTTTTTCGTAAAGAGCCAATTAGCTTGCATTTCATTAGAAATAAATAAAAGTTAATTATAACTTAATTGCATTAATCATAATTTTACCATTCATAAGTAAAGGGGTCACTTAGAGAAAATTGTCTAGATGTCGGTTTCCAAATTCTCAAAAATATAAATAAGAGTCTAGACATCTTTCAAAAGATCAAGATTATGGTTTTGAAGCACATAGGTGGTTTCATTGGCTTTCCAATCTGGGTTGATGTAAGTCTAAAGTGCATTAAATAGGTTTGGTCTACTATTATGTAGCACCCAACGTAGATTTTGGTTCTGAGGAAGACCTCAAATCATAAATCCTCATACTCTGGGAATATAATCCTAGCTATATGATAAATACCAACTCAAATATAAAAATCTTCTCTCTAAAATATTAACGCCTAGGATAGATTGGAGTGCTTCTAGGAGGTCCCAAAATCTCAAAGTGCTCCCTGCTCATCAATCCTTTTTCTTCCATAAAGAATTTCTTCAAATTGATCCAATCACCTTCAAAAGTACTTCACCTCTCATCCTTTCCTTAATCGTTGAAGTCAAAAAGAAAATATTTGTCACTACTCTAATTGAGAGTATTCTTAAGAGATTTAATTTTTCTACGATGTAATTAACCATAAAGGCTTGCCTTTATGGGGAACTTGTAACCCCATATTAAAAAAAAAACCCTATCTTATTCTCATAAGATAGGAAAAAAATCTCTAAGAACATGAAAATTTTCAAAAACCATTTTTGTATTAAAATGACTTCACATAATATCATTTTTACCTTTCAAGGTGAAATGATACGATCATTATTATTTGATAACAAAAATGGAGAATTTTCAAAACCCCACTTTCATCTTTAAATACTATTATGAAATAACATTTTTTATCTTTCAAGATGATACTTTATTCCTCTATTTGTAATTGATTATTAAAGTGAATCCTTTTTTCAAATATCTATTCATGTATCTAACTTTGTTGCATATATTATTTTTGTCTTTCAAGATAGTACATTATTATCGATGTTTTATAGGAGCACCCTAAACCTATATGGGCATTTCAAAATAGTTTTCCCACAGATGTTTTTGGCAACTTCACAGGGGAAGTTCCTCTCTCCTTCTTGAGTAGTGGCTAAATAATTTTTTACAAATATTATTTGAGACTACCTTTCCCTTGTTGATTGCCTTATCAATTTCTTATTTGGATAAGCACGACAGGTGAGTGAAGGGACTTTTAAATAATAATATCTTAAGACTTTAGCATCCCTTGCAAAGTTGATTAGTGAAAGAAGATTGCTAATTAAAATTCTTTCAAAATCTTCATTAAATATTTGTATATTCTAGAAACATTGTATTGGATGAAATTCTAGTATACTTGATCCCAAAATTTATAAATATTTCAAAAACAAAAGCTAAAACTATTCTTAAAAAAAAAAATTTCTTTCCTCATTGATATGTGTTGCAGTTATAGCCCTTTATAACTCAACGAGTAACGTGGGATTCCAAAATTTTTAAAATTCAAGAATCAATCATCTCTAAAGAAATTAGTTGCCAGTATTTTTCAATTACAGAGATAATAATGGTTAGTAAAGTGATCTTTTCTTTTGATAAGATCATCATTATTAAGGGAAAAAATCAGCCAATACTATAATATTTGGAATGGGATTGCAGTCTATTCTAATATCTATGAATGGTGAAAAAGTGGTTGATCTAACTACTAATGAGAGTAAGGAGGTTCCCTTGGTAGATTTGGTGATTGGGTTAGGGTCCGATCTCTTGTCCCAAAAAAGTGGGTTGTTATTTATCATGCACCTATCACTTCTCTACTAATGGGAGATAATAAATTGAAGTCTAAAATTATTGGTATGATGCCCTTTGTGTTTGAGATTGGGTTTACTTCTACATCAGAATTATCATTCAAAAGGATGTCCTACAAGAAGAATTACATTAGGAGAGTCAGAAGGAAGGTTGTTAAAGAAAGAAAAATGGCTGAGTTAGATCTGATTGAGCAATGCAAGACTGAGGTTCATGAGGATTTACCTATTATTCCTACTTTTCTTTTCCTTGGTGGAAGTCATTTCCACCCCTTTCTACTATAAAAAAAGGAGGAGAATGTAGGTAGGATAGAACACACCACATCCACTCGACTATTGCATTAAGAAGATGAGGCTAAACTAATGCTATTCAAAACTAATGCCACTCAAATTGCTGACAAATTGCCTAAATAATAAAGCATATATACCCCTGACATTACAACAACTCACTTAGAAGTAGGATAAATACTGTTGGGGGTTCTTCGTACCATTAAAAACTTTGAATGTAGTGGCACAAACCATTTCAAGTTGGGAACTAAATCAAATTCATTCGGATAAGGTCTACCCTTCAGAATGGATGAAGCCCCTTAGGATTGCGTTATGGCCTCCCTAACTTAGCTCTTTATTAGCTTCTTCAAATCATTATCAACCTGGGATACCTCAAAATTCCTGCTCAACCCTTTTTCTTTCCCTTCTAAATAGGTTTATTCAAAATATTGATTATTAGAGGACAATCATCATTTCTTGATTGATTTTTAAAATTTGACTCTACATCTCTATCATCCTGATCATCATCTCTTCTATTTTTTTTATTTTCTAGTTTGATAATATGGTCATTCTTATCTTTCAATTTATCAATAAGATCATGAGCTGGGTATATACTGACCCTTCATCTTCTTCTATCTCATCTTTCTTATATAGATTATTCCTTAATGAAAAGGCTATAGTATCTTTCATGAAGACATCAACACTTGGAGTTTAATCATTCCTTCTTTCTTTTTATTCAGGATCCCTGATTTCCTTTACTGCATCATCAATATATTTTCCTTTAATCTCTTTTGGGTCAATAGGAAGAAACTCCCTATACCTCATATCCAAATCCTCCTTTCCTATTTCAATTTTAAACTTTTCAATGGCCAGATTATATTCTTCAAAAATCTCCTATATAGTTTTAATGTTTAACATTTCTTCTTCTTCTACTTTCTCCCCTTTAATTACTTTTTCCTCAGTAATCTCAAGAGTGGCACTCTTTGTGGGCATATGCACCTCCTCTTCTATGGACGATAGATTGTTGCATAAGGGTAACTTAGTTCCATCCAAGAGAGTAGAATGGTTATAGCATAAAGTAGGAGACCCATTATTTGAAGCAGATGATCGTTCACTTTTAATCCTCTTTGGAGTGAATGCCTTCTTAACATCTATCAACCCCTTCAAAAAGTTACCAGATTGAACCGAAAGAGATTGAAGTAGTCTCACCAACCATTTTTCCAGATTAGAGTTATAAAATTACTATGGAGATTGGAGTAATTGAATCTCACCCAAAAAAAGCTTTATCCCCTTATCATTGGCCCGTCAGTGCATCCTATAATTTAGCTTCTCATTGCCAAACCGTCATATCTAGGGGGAAAGCTCTCTCATTCCAAGACATCACCAATTCTCTTAGGAGCCATGAACTTACGTGATAAAATTAGGGCTGCTTTATGAAACCTTAACATGTATATATTTACTCGAGTAGCTCAACAAGTTATTTAAATGAGTTGAGCTTAGCTCAAAATTGAGCTCATATAATATATGAACTTCATTATTGACTCTAGTTCAAAGTTATGGATCAATAAGCTCGACTCATGAGCTCGTTAATGAGTCAAGTTTGAATTGACTCATGAGTTAGCTTGGCTCACTTACACTCGTGGACCCCATTATCTAATAATAGGGTTGTAGTGTTAGTAGTAAAGGACTCTCCTAATCTTAACAGTGATGTTAGGAAGTTACAAAAATTCTTCCCTAGTCCATTTACCTCAAGGGTTGAAGATGATGTAGAACTTAAGGAAGGTGATTTTAATGAATTAATGCAATTTCCTTTTGGCCACTTTCCTTTGTGTATAAGGACTTATGTTGTTAAAGGACTCACATCGGTTCAATAGACCAAGGGACAAGTTAGATACCATGAAAGCTTATGTAATACAAAAATAATATAAATTTAAGGGATAATATTAGCTTTGGTATCATTGGTTCAATCCACAATGATGAGTATTTCCTTGTGATAAATAACCTTCTTGAATTTGATCATATCTTTACTGAAACTACTAATTATTTTAACGAGTTTTGTTTAAAAACATCATATTATCTAGATGAGCTTCAAGTTAGGGATGCACCCCCCATGGTCGAAATTGAAGAAGAAATTAAAGCATAATTGATGAATTAAAAGAAATTAACTTTGGTATAGAAGATGAGTCTTGTCACACTTTCATTAGTTCTTATTGAGTGAAGTTGAATCAAATGATCTAATCAAAATGTATTTTGAGTTTAAAGATTGCTTTTTTAAGTAATATGGTAAAATTCCAAGTTTATCCTGTTGTGAATCTGAATTCATGGATTATGATTTTGATGATAGCAAACACTCTTGTTTATCTACGACTTCCTTGCCTACTGACATTCCAGATCCACAAGATCAAACTGCAAATAGAACTGGCTCAAGATTGGGTAGACTAGGTCTGAGTCACCTTTTCTCTTTCTTGAGTCTATTATAATTGGTGTGGCTCATGATGTTAAGTAACCTTGCACACACACACTTTGGAAGAATTTCTAATTGGTTCTTAGAGTTTACTATTTTTGGTAATATCATCCGGGACGATATTTATATCAGCCTGGATGATCGGTTCAAAAATAAAAACCCTAATTAGGGCATCCTTGTTAAGGTAGCCTTCATTAAGCACATCATCCTGAACGATTTTGTATCGGCCAAGACGATATGCTCAAATCAGAAAGAATCAGCTGTCAAATCTATTTAGGTATTATTTATTTTTGGACATCTTCCCGGGCATCATCCCGGGCATTGGCCTGGCCGATCCAGTATAATTTTCCTTAAATTAATTTGGTATTTAAGGAAAGCAATTAAGATTTAATTATATAATCACGTAGTCTTGGAAGATCGTAGGATTAGCTGGGACGATCCACTGGATGATTGGACATTGGACATCTCTTATTCAGGACAATGTTCAGGATAATATTCCACTATTTATACTGATCGGCCAGGATGATATAATATCATCCTGGATGATATGAACAAATTTTTTCTGATTGTCCCAAATCATCTTGGCTGATTGGGCTTAATTTACACTGATCGGCTAGGATGATATACATACCATCCTAGATGATAAAGTCGGTAAGTTACAATTAATGAGCTCATTTTGAGTTCTTCTATTTAAACTTTAACAAGGCACTTAGTAAGTGTCTTTGGCAACCATTATAGCTTTGTTCTTTTGGAGGGAACTTGAAGAGAGAGCTTGAAAGGGAGAGAGAAAAGAGTGGAGTTTGAGAGAGGGAGAAGATCCTTGGAGGGGATTTTAGGGGAGTATGGAGGGGATACCACACAGTTGCTCCATCGAGCTTGCACCTTAGTACCTATCGGATTCAAGGCTTGTCTTGAGGGAAGTTCTGGGAAGAAAAAGATCTCTTTGGTATCAAAGGACCTAGCTACTCCGCCGCACCGGGGAAGGTGAAAGTGATTTTGTAAGGGCTTCTCCGCCTAGCTGTGGGAGCTAAAAGAGAGACACTGAGTTTAGTACAATACTCGGAGGGTGCCTCCGAGGAGTGGACGTAGGTCAAGGTTTGACCGAACCACTATAAATTTGGTGTGTTCTTTATTTCATTGTTTTTGCATTTAATTTCTACACTTTGATTTATGCGGTGAATCTTGGATTGTGTTTTTTATTGTGCAAGATTTATTTTAAAATACCATGTCAACCCCCCCCCCCCCCCCCTCCTTTTGGTTAGCCTTGGGACTAGTTCATAAGAGCTTAACATCTCTAACAAACTTTCAAGTGGTATCAGAGCATGATTCATAAAAACAAAGTTTAAAAACTTTTTAAATTTTGATGCATGGCTAACTCCGGTAATCGTAATATTGTGGAAGGTTATTCAATCACCTGATCACCTTTACTTGAAAATATTACTTTTGATCTTTGAAAATTTCACATGTCTACTTTCTTGCAATCAATTAATTTTTGAATGTGGCAAATGATTTTAACTAGTTATTATGTGCCAACACATACTATAGATGGAATTAAAATTGATATTTTTTTTAATCAATGGAGTAAGGAAGAACAAATCAATGCTCAATTGAATGCAATTAAACTATTTATTTTATGCTATTAATTCTAAAGACTTTATGTTTGCTTTCGTGTGCACTACTGGTAAGGAAATTTGGGATAAATTATACACTTTATATGAAGGCACTAGTGAAATCAAGTAATCCAGATTGAATATTTTAATGCATGATTATGAACTATTTTGCATGAAATCTTATGAGACAATCTTAGACATGTATACTAGGTTTACTCGAATTGAGACATCATTGCATGCTTTAGGTAAAGAGTTTTCAAATTTTAAAAAAGTTAATAAAATTCTACATTGTCTACTTTATAAGTTTGATGCTAAAGTTGTTGCTACTTGTGAATCAAAAAATTTGAATGAATATTCTATTGATAATTTGATTGGCTCACTCATTGCCTACGAGCAAAGTTTGGGTCAAAGACTTTTGGATGCAGGAGATGATAGTGCTAAACACTAAAAACATGGAGAAAAGTGACTTAGTTTGTAACAAAAGCAATGACTTATCAAGTAAATTAAAAAGCTCACCAAAGCATAAGCATCAACAAAAGTGGAATAAAGGTAAAAATGATAAGAATGTTAAGATTATTTCTGAAGTTATTTGTTTTGGATGTAGGAAACCTTGACATATAAAAACTTAGTGCCCTAATTTGAGAACTCTTTCTGAAAAAGAAAAAGGTAAAGCTAAGCAAATTATAAAAATGGCAAATAATGAAAAGTAAAAAAAACTCCTGGGCAGACCTAGCTTTTGAATCATCAGACCAAGAGCAAGATGATATTTAAACCATTATTTATGTGCTTTATTTTTCTGTGTTTACATGTTTTGTTCATTTTTATGTATTTTTTTTTTATTTATTCTTTTTCACTCTTCTTTTTTCTTTCTTTTTATGTAGTATTTTATATATTTAAAAAATATTAAAAAATTTAAAATAAAAAATCTACCTCCTAATTTTTCTTGAATTCTTATGTAAGTTGTGGTTGACTTCTCTAAAAATAGTCAAAGGAAGGAAACTCATGATTTTGACTCTCAATCTCTAATTCTTAAAATAGGTTATTCTACTTTTGATTTAAAATCTTCATCATATTTTAAATTAGATTTTGAAACTGAACTTTTTTATCTCCCTACATTTGATCTATCTCATAGGAATCTTTTGCAAGTTGCTGAATCTACCTCATAATTTTCTTAATCAAGAAGTTTGTTATTTCAATAAAATGGGTTTACTTTATTTTTAAAATTTCTGCAAGGTAACATATTCAAAAAAAGTGGACAATGACGCCAAATCAAAAAAAAGTGACAAATAACATCAAATTGAGAAAGATACACAAAGTGTATCAAAAAGTAAAAGATGTATAAAGTATGCCAAAAAACGGACAAGAGGCATAAAATGAGCCCACAAAGAGTATGATTACTTTTTTGTGTTTACTTAAAGCTTAAGAAAACCTTTGATATTTTTGGTACTTGAGCTTAAAAATCATGATTCCTGATTCACTAATTTTTGCATTAATCTTCTATTATATATATTTTTATGAAAGGAATTTTAAAAAATTAGTGTTTCTTTTTCTAATTTATTCCTTGATTTAGATATTGAATTAAAAAGTTTTTGAGCCTTTAAAAGAACGTGAGCTCGGATTAACAATTTCTGAATTTCTTACCTTTTCTGAATTATGCGTTGTCAATCCATTCCTTACTTAGTTTTTGAATAAAATCAAGAGGTAACTTTCTCCTTACTTAATTTTTTAGACTTTTTAAGTTTTTGAATAAAAAGTTTTTTGCCCCTTCTCTTTTTGATAATGTCAAAGGGGGAGAACGTACTATTTTATTTGTATCTTTATCTTTTTTAAACAACAAAAAATTTTTATTTTCCTTATTTTTAAAGTTTTATTTTAGTAAGGGGGAGATTATGAGAAAATATTTTCATTTTTGCAAATTCAACCAATAATGTTTGCCATCTTCAAAAAGGTGGAGATTGTTGCAAATCTGAATTCATGGATTATGATTTTGATAATAGCAAATACTCTTGTTTCTCTACGACTGCCTTACCTACTGACATTTTAGGCCCACAAGATCAAATTGCAATTAGAACCAGCTCAAGATTGGGTAGACTAGGTCTGAGTTAGTTTGTATCTTTTCCCTTTCTTGAGTCTATTATAATTGGTGTGGCTCCTGATGCTAAGTAACCTTGGACACACACACTTTGGAAGAATTTCTAACTGGTTCTTAGAGTTTACTATTTTTTGTAAAATCATCCGGGATGATATTTATATCGGCCTGGATAATTGGTTCAAAAATAGAAACTCTAATCAGGACATCCTTATTAAGGCGACCGTCATTAAGCACATCATCCTGGATGATTTTGTATTAGACAAGATGATAGGCTCAAATAAAAAAGAATCAGCCTCCAGATCTATTTAGGTATTACTTATTTTTGGACATCATCCCAGGCATCAGCCTGGCCGGTCAAATAAAATTTTTCCTAAATTAATTTGGTATTTAAGGAAAGCAATTAAGATTTGACTACACGATCACATCATCCTGGACGATCGCAGGATCGATCGAGACGATCCACTTGATGATTGGACATCAGACAACTCTTATTTAAGGTAATGTTCAGGATAATATTCCATGATTTATATTGATCGGTCAAGACGATATAATATCATCCTATATGATATGAATAAATTTCTTCTGATCATCCCAAATCATCCTAGATGATTGGGCTCTATTTACACTAATCGGCCAGGACGATATGTCTTGGGCTATAAAGTTGGCAAGTTGCAATTAATGAGCTCGTTTTGAGCTCTTTTATTTAAACTTTGACAAGGCACTTAGTAAGTGTCTTTGGCAGCCATTGTAGCTTCATTCTTTTGGAGGGAACTTGAAGAAAGAGCTTGAAAGGGAGAGAGAAAAGGATGGAGTTTGAGAGAGGGAGAAGATCCTTAGAGGGGGTTTCAATAGAGTGTAGAGGAGATTCCACACAGTTGCTCCAGCAAGCTTGCACCTCAGTACCATCAAATTCAAGGCTTATCTTGAGCGAAGCTCTAGGAAGAAGAAGATCTCTTTGGTATCAAAGGACCCGACTACTCCGCCACACTGGGGAAGGTGAAAGTGATTTTTTAAGGGCTTCTCCACCTAGTTGTGGGGGCTAAAGGAGAGACACTGAGTTTAGTGCAATACTAGGAGGGTGCCTCCGAGGAGTGGACATAGGTCAATGTCTGATCGACCCACTATAAATTTGGTGTGTTCTTTCATTTATTATTTTTGCATTTAATTTCTACACTTTGATTTCTATGGTGAATCTTGGTTTGTGTTTTTTATTGTGAAAGATTTATTTTAAAATATCAATTCACCACCCCCCCCCCCCTTTTGGTTAGCCTTGGGACTAGTTCATAAGAGCTTAACATCCCTAACAAACTTTCATATCCCCTAAAGTAGAAATTCATAAAATTGAAATTCAACCTGAAGTTATTCCTGTTAAGCAAGCTTCTCAATGCATGCACCTCAAAATCGACCAGCAAGTAATTGATGATATTAAAAAATTAGTCATGGTTGGATTTATTTGAGAGGAATAATATCCCTCTTGGGTAGCCAACATTGTGCCAATTTAAAAGAAAAATGGTCAAATTTGAGATTTTGTCGACTACAGGGATCTGAATAAGGCATGCCCCAAAAATGAGTTCCCTTTGCCCGCATTAAAACTCATGTTGGATATTGTATCTTCCCATACTATCTTTCATTTATGGATGGTTCATCTAGTTATAATCAAATTCATATGGCTCCAAAAGATGAGAGCAACACTCTGTTCAGAACCCCTATAGGAATTTTCTACTATACAAGTGATGATATTTAAAATTAAAAACGCTGGTGCAACCTATCAGTGGGCTATGACCAAATTTTTGATGATCTTATACATAAATAAGTATATTGATACATTGATGATTTGATCATTAAAAGTAATTTCAAGCATTTTTATATCTATGATTTGAGAGTTGTTTTCAAACAGTTGCAAACCCATAATCTCAAAATGAATTCCTTGAAGTACGTATTTGGTTCACCTTGGGGAATTTTTTGGATTTGTTAGAGAGACACCATGGAATTGAAATTAATCCTACTAAGATTAAGGATATTTTAGACATGCCACCTTCCAAAAAGCTTCACTCAATTAAGATCCCTTCAAAGAAGGTTGGCGTATTTAAGACATTTCATTTCGAATCTACCTGGAATTTGTAAGCTATTTATTATTTTGGCTAAGAAAGACTTAAAATTTTATTTGGGATAAAAAATTTTATAGTACTTTTGAAAGTATTAAGCAATATCTCACCAATCATCTAGTTTTAGCGACCCTAGTCCCTGGGAAACCTTTGATTTTATACATTGCCTCTTTCAACGAGTCATCAGGTGCTTTGTTAGCACAAGTTGGTGAAGATGGAACATAAAAAAACATTATATTATCTTAATTGGAATCTCATTCCAACAAAAATTACATATATGTTGATTGAGAGGCATTTCTTACCTTTTTATTGCCCAATAACTAAGAACCTATATTTTTTCTCGTTAAGTAAGTTTAATTTCATTTGTAAATCCATTATAATATCTCTGACCAGATCTACATTGTCATGATGCTTGACATAGTGGTATATGATATTTCTTTAATTTGACATTATATTTATTCCCCTACGTACTTTTAAAGGGCTTATCATTATTTACTTCCTTGTAGCACACTAATGGGGGTGATGGAGTAACCTAAAGAAATGTGAAAATAATTTAAGGCTCTATCGATCCCTAAATAATGCTTAGGTTTTTTTATATAAAATCCCACTTAATATATGCAAGTATATGTGTCAAATCAAGTATTATAGTGATAGAGTAGAGTATCGATCCCATGAGGAAGATAATTTACTTGCAGATGCTAGTACTATCGACTTTAACTACAATAATTATCCTACTCAATTAAAATATGTTTTAGTGGAGATTCAATCACTTAATTTAAAATAAAAAATAACGAAATGAAATATTATTTGGATAAATTATTTTTGATTGATAGAATAAAAATACAATATATTTTCTAATAATTTTATTTTATATTGTTGCTATTAAGAGAATATGCATCATTGACTGCTTAGTCAAGTATGATCAGATAAATGATAGATTAAACTCTTCCAACCTCAATACCACTCTAAACTCCCACATTTTGTCACCCTATGAAATTCTTAGAAGAGTAAGCAAATGATGTACTGTTAAAACCCCCTTATGACAATTAGTCTTTATAAATTTAACACAAGACAAGCCCTATGTCTATGCTTATATCATATCAATTCAACATACCTAGTTGTGCCGGCTTTCCTATTCATAGCCTCTACATTACACCTGATATTAATTAAACATATGGACACTATGTACATTAAATGAAGACCTAGTATATTGAAAATATCATGAAATTATTGATGAAGATGACTCATTCGTACTCCATATTTTATTTATAATATCAATAAAAAACTAGAGAATTTAGTCAAATATGAAGAGAAAATGAAGCATATTCATTTTCAATAATTGAACAAATGAAAAAAGTACAAAACAATATCACTGGATGTGTTCAATAATCTTTATACTCCTTGAACTTAAAGAATTGCTTTCACAAATACAAGCCAAACACTCTAATGGAATGTATTTAGTACTTCTCTGAAATCTTAGTTGTCACTCCTTAGAAAAAATCAGAGAAGCACTATAAAGATTAATATTAAACAAGTAACTGAACTCCCGTACTAACATTACAAATAGACTATTTATATAAAAATATAAAAAATAAATTCTAGCACCACAACACTCAAGATACTTACGTTGTAGTGTCCATAAAACGAGCTAACACCATAGTGTTGAAGGGTTTCATCCTCTGCCGAGCTTGCTAACATGGATCCTCTGTTTAATGAATTTATGTGTCACTTCACTGGCAAATCATGGTTATAGTTATAACTGTAACACTGTGGCACTGCTTATGGTTGAGCGCTGCAACGCCCATATGGCACTCCCTTGACTTAGCAGCACTAGAATTTGGCATCGGGATACTGTGTAGATAGAGATTGAGTTTTGTGTCACTGACTCCTTCGATGTTGCAGTGCTATCAAATAGAGATTGGGCACCACCTTTTCCATATTTGGGTGCTCTAATGATGTCAATGATGGTTTCATGGCAGTATTGTGTCAAACACCACATGTTGTACCATACTTAAAATTTTTTTCAATTTCTTATATTTTATTGCACAAATACAACTAAAATAATAAATTTTCACTAAAAAATTAATACATAAAATATAACATTATTTATACTTATCACACACCCACTTCAAGTATAATCTCTTCTAAATGATGAGTTTCTTATTGAGCAAATCATGAGTTTATAGGAATCAAATAATCCTACATGAGAATTATCAAAAGGATGTGGCATAAAAATCTATTCTTTCTAGAAAAGCTAGTATTGGCCTAGTCTTCATAACACCAAAAAATAGAATGATGCATTGTCCTATCATTTATCAGAGCTCTACATAAATAATGAAGCTGAATGTGAGGCTTTGATAATTGGTTTGGAACTTACAATCTTAATTGAAATGGAAGAAATTAAAATATTTGTAGATTCTCAATTGGTTATCAACCAGATCATGGGAATCTATAAGGTTCTAAATCCAAAACTCTTAAAATATCATCAATACACAATGCACATTCTCGAGCATATTCCAATTGTTAATTTGGGTAGCCCCTGTAAGTAATTTTATTGTGGATGCCTTAGCAAAGCTTGAAAAGAAGTTTGTTTGTCCAAAAAATGATTCCATTCCTATAAAAATTTAAAACTAATAGGTTATGTCGCCTATATATTTGGAATATATCACCAAATATCATTTGAAATATTGTCTTCCTCTATAGAAAATAATGAGAAAGTGATTGGAGTTAACCTTTCCTTGATTATATATGAGAAGGAAAACTCTCATACAACAAATCCCTTGCAAATCAAATCAAAAACATACTTTATCTTATGCGCTCATCAATAAATATTTATATCGTTGTTCATACGATCAGATGTGGTTGAATTGCATAGCCAAATATGAAGCCCTGAATATCATGAATGTGGTACATACTAGACTATAAAAGGCTCACCAATCTAGTCCAAAAATAAAAAATAAATTTAAAAGAATTAAATATTATTGGCCTTTAATGAATGATGATTGATGATTGTATAAATATTATTAAATGTTGTCATCAATGACATGTATATGCTACAATTTTACATCAGCTGTCTGGAGTGTTTCATCTTATGATAACTTTGTGGCCTTCAAAAGTTGGGGCATGGATATTATCAGGCCAATTTATCCTTGATTTTCAAAGGGTGATTACTTCATTTTAGCCACAATTGATTATTATTCCATTAGGCAAAAGCAATTCCCCTACGTCAAGTAACATAACACCATGTTATTAAATTCTTTAATGATTATATCGTATAACGATTCAGCATACCCCACAGAATCATATTTCATAATGGGTTTGCATTCAAGTTAACTAAAATAAATAGTTTTGCCATACAACATGGCATTAATTGGAGATACTCAATAATATATTACCCTCATGCTAATAGGTTAGCTGAGACTTTAAATAAAACCTTAGTGTAAATCATAAAGAAGACCTTAGATGATAGCAAACATCAGTTTCATAAGAGGTTTGTGGAGGCTTTGTGAGCCTATCATACAACTTATCGAACACCAACCTAGTCCACTCCATTTGGTCTAGTCTATAGGTTCGAGGTCATGCTCCCCTAGGAGGTGCAGATTCCTTCATTAAGGATCATCACGCAAAATACAATTGAACATAATGTGTGACTCTAATTGGAGAAACTATAAAGAAATGAAAAACATCGTATAAAAGCACAACAGAATTTATAATTATATAAGTCACAGATGGTTCAAAATTTTGATAACTTGGTTTGACCTAGAAATTTTCAAGTAGCATATTTGGTCTTCTTGGTTCTTCAAAAACCTATATCAGCCCATTAAAGATTGGTGGAGAGGTTAAGCCAACATAAGAGAGACCATTCATTATAGATAAATTATATAAGGGAGGTTCCTCTTAATTTATTAATTGTAGAGGTTGCCATCATATACTTCCTATTAATGGGAGGTGCCTAAAGAAATATTATTCTTAATCTAAACCAAACTTCAACATCAATAAAAAAATATATTTTAGTTTAAAATCTTTAAATCTATTATTTCAAATTCAAATCTAAATATAAATTAAAATCGATCATCATCTTAGTTAGAATTAAATCCAAGCTAGATAGATTCTGCCAAATCCCTAGAAATTTAGGTAAACTATCTCCTTGACTAGTTCCTTTAGTTAGATGTGAGTCTGCATGCCTTCTATCTAGGATAATCATTAAAAACTTAAATCTTGAACTATTAGGAGTAAGTGTAAGTCTCTAGGCTTATTACATTCTAGGATATTGACTAACTAGTGGTGGATTTAAGCTTGCCATGCCCCATTATAGTTTAGTCATGCTCTAGTATGTTAAAGGTTAGGTGCGAGTTCTCATGCTTTCTTTCCTTAGGATTAAATTTTCTAGTGTTTGAGAAAGCCTTCATTGCACCATCCTATCATTAAAATCAAATTCACTTAGATATTTTTAGGAGTATATGTGAGACCATGAGCTTCCTATCTCCTAGACTAGTTATTATTACATCAAGCCTGTTGGGCCCCTTCATAGTCTAGTCATGTTTAATATCTTAAGGTAAAGTATGAGTCCCCGTGTATCCTTTTCTTAGATTTAGATATTGTCTAAATCATAGAAATATGGGTCCCTTAGGAATAGGTATAAGTCCCTGAGCTTCTTATTTCCTAAAATCATGGTTAGGTCAGTCTTAGATTAAACCTACTAGTCCCCTTCATAACTTAGTCATCTTTAGTGTCTTCAGGTTATGTGTGAGACCTTATTATTTCTTCCCTTATATCTAAAGGTAAAAAAATTAAGAGATTTTTTATCTTTTTTGGAGTAGGTGTGAGTCCCCGAGCTTCCTATCTTTTAGACTAGCTAATGTTGGATTTAAGCCTGCTAGGCCCTATCATAGCCTAGTTATCTCCTAGTTCATTAAAGGTTAGGTGTGATTCCCAATGCTTCCTTTTCTTAGGATTAGATGCACTAATTTTACAATAAGAATTTTTGAGGCACTATCCTAGCCTTGAAATTAAAAGAAATCTGAATTATTTAGGAATATGTGTCAGTCCCTACACTTATCTTATTATGATGCTTTATGATTGTCATTATTCTCATTGGTGATATGGTATATTTTATCCTAGCCATCCATCATAAGGTTGAGACTATAAATAGAGGCCTAAAGCCTCATTAGAGAGGCATATTAATTATTATTTCCCTAAGACACCTTAAGCTCAATTCCTTGTTCCACTGAGATCCCCTCGTCTCGCACCACCTCTCCCAAGTCAAATCCACCGGTCAAAGCTTGCCAGCAATGAGAACTCCGGTGACTCGATGCCTAAATTCATCTAAGGGATGTATATTTTTAAATCCAGAGCTTTTTAAACCATGATTTCTTCAACAAATAGGAGTGTGAATAGTCTACAAGTTCAACAAGCCCAAGATCTCCCAAATCTATAGTGTATTTTGGATAAAATCCTAAACACTAGGTTAACACACTTTGATCAATTTAACTTTTCAATAAGTGCTTTTCAAAACCACAAATAATGTCCCTATAACTTATGTTCATTCCGTCAATGTATGCTTAAAATATCATTAAGTTTGATCGAGCCATTCTCGAGAATGAAGGCATTTTCATTTTAGGGTTATAGACTAACACATGCATTAACTATAGGCTTTCTGAGCCGTTGATCTTGAGATCAGTGACCCAGATTGTATCAACTCGCAAATTTGTCGAACTATGCGGTTAAATCCTCTATTCAAGCTTCTGTTTGGCTTGATCACCATCGTTGGTTCAAAACCACAGGAGATCGAAAGGTCGGGTTAGGGAGTTGATGTGAATTAAGGAAACTGGTGTGTCCCATCACCTTGCTAATCATTTATAAATGATTGTGCGATGATGCAATCATTGCTAATGATTGGCAGTAATTCATCCACCAATTCTAGCTCACCACGTATCCTTCCAGTCACCGTCGTTGCCGCCATTTATTTAAATTAATTTTAATTTCTTGAAAAAACTTTTTAAATCTAATATTTTAAAACTAAATATTAAAAATTAACTATATATATATGTGTGTGTGTGTGTGTGTGTGTGTGGAAATTTCTAAAATCTTAAAATCTTTAATTGAAAATAAAAATTATTTTAAAACATAATATATATTTTAAATAATTTTAAAACATTTAGTTTTTAAATATTCAACTAATATTTAATTAAATATTACTTCAAATATTTCCAAAAATAATTTTTTTCAAATATATCTTAAATCTTTACTAACATTTTTTAAAATATTAATTGATTTTGATATTTTTTTCTTAAATAATTAAATAAGCTAATATTTTAATATTTAATTCATATTTAGTTAAGATTAACTTAAATAAATTTGAAAATTTTTAAAATCTAATTTTAAAATATATTTAATAAAATAAAAATACACTTTAAATATTCTAAAGTTGAAATTATTTTAAAATATTTAAAATCCTTTAAATAATTTGGATTATTTAATAACTGACATATTTAATTAATATTTCAATTAAATATCAAACTAAATAATTTAAAAATTAAAACTTTTATTAATCAAAACTTATTATAAAATATTTTAAATACTTAAATAATTATTTTTGAAATATTTTAATTTAAAATTAATTAATTTAAAATATATTTTAACCTTTGCATGTTTAGCATGCACGAACACCTAGCCTAGGTTCTCTTAATTTTAAGGACATGACTTATAATTGTGTGTTGCATTTACCTATATTACCCAAGGGTTAGTCATGACACTTAATTTTAACCCATTCAACCTAATGATATCTTAAGGATAATAAATAAGGACCCATCTAGAGAACTTAAAAAATTATAAGGATTAGGATACACCTTCAAATTACATAAAAATTAAAAACATTGAACATAGTGACATCTCAAATCCCCAAGAATTTTCTAGAAATTTTTAAGACCCTTTAAGTGAAAGTTCGATGGGGATGTTAAGCCCTATGAACTTAGTCCCAAACTAACCAAGAGGGGGGGTGAATTGGTATTTTAAAAACTTCTTTTTAAACAAAGAAATAAAATCACATAAACCAAATCACACCACAAAAAATGCGGAATTTAAAAGTGCGGAAGCAAGAAAAGGAACACAGAAATTTATAGTGGTTCGGTCGACTCGACCTACGTCCACTCCTTGGAGGCACCCTCCAAGTATTGCACTACAAAAAAAGTGACTCTCCTTTAGCCCCCACGGCTAGGCGGAGAAGCCCTCACAAGATCCTCCTTTTTGCCACCCCGGCAAGGCAGAGAACCTATCTCCTTTTGCTTCCTCCTGAAGCTGGCAGAGAACCAGAACCACAAGCAAAACTCCTTACCTCTACCGACCCTTCCACGGACGAAAAACTCTAGACGAAGATGACGCAGAGAGATCCTTGAAGCAACCCTTGTGAAACCCCTCACAAGCTCCCCCTCACAAGATCCTCTCTCTCTCTCCTCTCTCTCTTTCTCTCCTCAAGGTCTTCTCAGGTCAAGGCAACAGCCAAAGGTTTTTAAAAACGTTGAACAAGAGCTCTTAAATAGAAGAGCTTCAAAAGAGCTCATTAATTGCAAGTTGCCGAAAATATCGTCCAGGTCGATATGGACATCGGCCTGGCCGATCAGTACAAATCAATGATGATCGGCCAGAGCATCGCCCTGGATGGGAAACAAGACGATTGAAAATTGGCTTGATCGTCCAGGACGATCTCACGATCGTCCTGGCCGATCAGTTCAAATCAGAGGAAAATCATCCTGACAAAAGCCCTGGATACGGGCTGGCCGATCTTGATCGTCCTGAAGTAACTTAGGGTTTGTGACTAGATCGGCCTGGCCGATCCGGCGATCGTCCCGGACGATCTGATCATATCAATTATCCTTAATTACTCCCTTGATTTCCTGAACAATTATGGCATAATCTGTGAATATCGTCCAGGCCGATCCGAGGATCGTCCGGGCCGATAATTTAAAGATACAGTATACCATACTTGACTATGGCGGCTACTTTTTTCTGTTTTGAGCATATCGTCCTGGCCGATACATGTATCATCCAGGACGATCTGTTAATGTTGGCTGCCTTAATTAAGAATCCTTATTTAGACTTTCTGTTTAAAGCTTATCGTCCAGGCCGATCCAAGAAATTGTCCTAGCCGATGTGAGTAAAAATAGAAATTCTAAGTCTCTCAAGTGTGTGTGTGAAGGGTTACATAACATCAGTCTCTTTGACTATTACAAGTGGACTCAAAAGGTAAAAAAACAAATGTACAGACTAACTCAACCCTAAACCTACGCATTCCTGAACTTGGCTCCTTTTTGATCATCCGATCTTCGATTCCTGAAAAGTTAGAAGCAACAAGCTGTCCAAGAGAAACCATGTTTGTCAATCATCAAAACATAAGACATGAAAAAATAGATTTGCAACATTAAGTCACTTAATTAATTAACCATAATCTACCACATTTAATAAACCCTAAAAATTTCAAAAATTTCTAATAAATAAAAATTAAACCCAAAAATTACAAATAATAAATTAAACTCCTTGAAATTAAATTCTCAATCAAAGAAAATTAAAATCCCCATAATTAGACTTTAATTTAAATACTAATTTAATTTTAACTAAAAATTAACCTTTAATTAAATTAATTAATTAAAAATTATTAAAAGTTCCAAAATTTCTCAAACACTTGGAAGACTTCTTTAGGTTATTCCTGATATTTGGAGGTGATCCCAAGAGGTTTGGACATCATTTAAGTGAAAAATCCCTAAAACATCCTTAATTAAGCAATTCTATTAATTCATTAAATACCCAAACATTGAAAAATCATAACTAATTCCAAAAAAATCTAAATTGAGTAAAATAAAAAGAATTCAATTCCAATTGAAATTTATTATTTATTAAAAATATGAACATTCCAGAAATTGGCCTAAATAAAAAAATTAACTCCTCGGTCAACCATATTTCAATAATGAGGCTCGAATTTCTAAAAATCATAACTTTACATAGAAAACTCCAAATCCAGCAAACTCAAAGTCTAATTACTCCCCAAATAGTTTAATATTTAATAAAAATATAAAGACTCTAGAAATTGGTTTTTTAAAGTCAACTTTAGATCCCTTTGATCTAGTAGATAGGATAACCCTGGGCATTCTAAAATTTACTAATTCAATTAAAGGTTCAGAGAATATTATCCTTATCATTAAAACTAACCAAACAAATTAATTAATTAAAATTGACCTCAAGACACTAATATTTAAACTTTAATTAAAATTCCCCTTTGACCTTTGACAAATTAAATCATAAATAACTTGAACTAATTATCCAACATAGAACATACCCGAACCACATAGCCTACTACACACACATAGAATTATTTGTTAGGACATGACTTCTAGTTTTAGGCTAGGCTGGTATTTTCTTTTCTTCTTATTTCTTCATTGTGGTGATTTGAATGTGGCACGTGTGCTGGTTGTTTTAGTTTTTTGTGATAATTATTATGATGATGAGTTTAATTATTATATTATATTTATGATGTGATGTGCAATAGATTACTCATAGATTAGTAGTGACTTTGATACTTATAATATTTTGTATAGATGGTCATGCTCATATAATACTAAAAAGGGGGATAAAAAATAAATAAATTAAATATAAATGCTATAGGTGCTTCAGCTACATAGCCCCCCAAATAAATAAGAGCATGACCAAAGTGTGGTTGCCTTGAGTACTTTCACTTTAATATATAATTGGTTGAAATATTTTATCATAACTATATAGGATAACCTTATACAAGAGTCCATACTTTTTCTTTTATATTGTTAATATAATTTTATTCAAAGTATAGAGTTGTGAAACTTTAAAAATATGGCATTTTAAATATAAGGGATCCAAAGAGAAAAGAGAATCCTTTATAGAGAGAATTTCTTTTCATTTAAATATCTTTCTAGAGGACATATTACGAGGAGGTTGAAGCAAAGAGACCAATAGAGGAACCAGAAAGTGAAGATCAAAGATAAAAATACCTTATTTAATGATTTGTATAGTATGCCTCATTAACGGGTAAGTCCTCTATCCTTCAAAGGCTATAAATCCCACATATATGCGTCACATGGATGACGCTACCTCCATCGTTCTCTCTTGTATGCTCATAGTGTAGTATTATTTTTCTCCAATTTCTTTTCACTACCTTAAACCTTCTGAATGATGATATGAGTCATGCATATTGACCAAACCAAGTTGAATTTTTCCTTCCCTCTAAAAAGGAAGTTACTAGACTCCTCCCTATATGTCAATCACATCAAAGAGAATAATATATAGTCCTTAATTGAGTCTTTTTAGGCCCCGTCTTAAGTGAAATTACTAAATGACAAGAGGGGGGTGAATTGTGAAAATCTTTTTCTTAATAAAAATAACCCTAAACAAGAGTTCTAATTTTTTTTGTTATTTTTGAAATTCTACAACAAAATTTTAAGCAATTTTTCTTCCACAAATTTCACCATGCAATAGTTATGAAAATTAAATGCAAGTAAAAAGTAATTGAAGATAAGGAAAAAACACACCAAGAATTTTTATAGTGGTTCGGTCAAAATATGACCTACGTCCACTCCCCGGAGTCCTCCGCTCCGGGATTTTCACTATCAAAATAGTTCTCCTTTTGCCCCCCTCGGCAAGGCGGAGAAGCCTTTACAAACCTCCCTTTCACCAACCCGGCGTGGCGGAGTGCCAAACTCTGTTTTCGCCCTTCTGGTGACGGAAGAGAACCTTCTCGTTTTTCTCCCTCCTGGAGAAGGCAGAGAACCTCGAGGTAACGGATGTAGACGAGCCTTTCCCTTGGAGATCCTCCCTCAAATCCTTCTAGGGCCACAGGAGGAGCAAGATGCAGTAAGCTTGGAGCAACCGTGTGATCTCCCTCACACCTCTTCTCCCTCATAACGCTCACCTCCTCCTTCCTCTCTCAACCCTCAAGAATTTCTCTAGAGCTCTCTCCCTTGGAATCCCTCTCTAACCACGTTCACCCCCTCTATGTTTCTTACTGAAAAAGGACGAGATTAACATCTAAAACGGGCTCAAAAAATCTCTGATTTCAAAAGTAGCTGTTACTGGTCGTACAGTACAATTCAACATCGTACAATACGATATGTATAAACAGACATCGTCCTGGTACGAAGATGTACGAACAGTTCAAAAACAATTCGTACTGTATGATATAATATCGTACGGTACGATCCACAAAACACTATTCGTACAGGACGATGGTCTGGACGATCAGATGTCGTCTCTGTTCATCGTATGGTACGATCAGGTTCGTATAGTACGATGTTCAAAAATTAATTAGGCCTGGATTACATGCACTAATTACGGGTTAATTTAAGTAAGTATTAAAAAATAGATCGTACAGTACAAACGGCGCAAAATCACTTACTCAAATTAAACTACGACTAGAGTTTTGGATCTAAACATATCGTACAGTACGAATATATTCGTACAATACGATCTATTCACAGTATCGTCCACATAGCTCTGATCGTACGGTACGAATTAAAATCGTACAGTACGATCTCCAGAGAAGAATTTTTATGACATTTTTCATTTAAAAACAAACTCTTTCCCTGTGTGTGTGCATGGTTGCTCTTACTCTTATGCATTTTGTGGCCAGACTCAATAAAATAAAATAAAATAAATACAAAAATACAATGTTTGACTCATACTCCTAATATACCCTTTCTTGAGTCTTCCTTTCGTCCTGAGTCACTTGTGATCTTCCTGAAATGTTAGTACTCAAGGACAATAGCAAATAAAATAGTATTCAATGAAAAGTTGTTCCAAAACACTCATTATTTGGTATCATCAAAATCTCAAACTCGGGGTCATGGGTTGCAACATTAAGATGTAATTAATTATAGGGGCTTGCTCCTGTGAAAAACTGAATCCCATATCAAATAAACTTCACTCAAGCTGATATGTTGGATGGGGGAAATCTTATGACTTCGATCATGTTATATATATTATTATCCATTGAGGTGCATAGGAAAAAAGCCACTATCCTTAATGGTTAATTATATGTATGGTCTCATCTGCCCTCCCATTAACCCGCTTTTGAAGAGTATAAATACCTATAATTATTTTGTCTTGTGGGATAGTGCGATCTTACCATTTGTATTCTACCCCTATCGAGCGGTGTTCTTTTGAATGCCCACAACTAGCAAATCACTTGAAGTTATACATATGGAACTTTTTGGATTGGTTAGTATTGTAAGTTTAGGAGGTAAAGTTTTTTAGATATGTAATCATTGATGATTATTCAAGATTCACTTGGGTCAAATTCTTATCATATAAGAGTGAATAATTTGATAAATTTAGAAAATTTTCTACTTAGATTCAGAGGAAGCTAGGGTGAGAAATTCTATTAATTCAAAGTGAACATAGAGGAGAGTTTAAAAATAAAAAATTTGAAGATTTTTTTAAAGAGCAAAGAATTGATAATAAATTTTCAGCACTTAGGAACCCTCAGTAGAATGGGGTTGTTAAAAGAAGAACATAACTTTGATAGAAGCCCCTAGAACCATATTAGATGAATATTTACTTCCAAAATACTTTTAGGTTGAAGCGATTAGTACGATGTATTATGTTCTGAATATGGTGAATATTATATCCAAGTTAAATAGGACACCCTATGAACTTCTTAAGGGGATAACACTTAATCTTTCATATTTACATATCTTTGGATGTAAGGTGTTCATTCATAATAATAGTAAAACTCCATTAAAAAAATTTGATCCTAAATCTGATGAACGAATTTTTCTAGGATATTTTAGTGTTGGTAAATCCTATTGGGTTTTTAACAAGAGGATTTTGATAGTTGAGGATATCACATATATAGTTTTTAATGAATTTGATATTTCTAAAGAGCCAAGGTTGGAGGAAGAACATATTAAAGAGATCTCCAAAGTAATTGGAAAAACAAATCTTGAAGAGGATGTTGGAATAGAAAATATATTGCCTAGAGAATAGAATTTTTTTAAAAGTCATCTTCAAGAGTTAATTTTAGGTGAACCAAGTGAAGGTGTTAAAGCTAGGCATGTACTTAACAAAGAAGTGAACCACTATGTCTTTATTTCAATGATTGAGTCCACTAATATAAATCAAGCATTTTCTGATGAATTTTGGATTTTATTCATGCAATAAGAATTGAATCAATTTGTTAAAAATGATGTTTGGAAATTAATTTAAAGGTCTAAAGAACAAAGTGTTGTTAGAACTAAGTGAGTGTTTAAAAATAAAATGAATGATTCAAGTATAGTGGTTAGAAATAAGGCAAGATTGGTGGCAATGAGTATAATTAAATAGAAGAAATTGTTTTTGAAGAAACTTTTGCCTCTGTAGTCAGATTTGACGCGATAAGGGTGTTACTAACCTTTGTCTTTTAAAGGTTTTAAATTATTTTAAATGGATGTTAAGAGTGCCTTTCTTAATGGGGTTATACAATAGGATGTTTATATTGAGCAACCTCCAAGTTTTGAAAATTAAAAGTTTCTTAATCATGTGTTTAAATTGAAAAAGGCATTATATTGCCTAAAACAGACACCTTGGGCTTGGTATGAGAGGCTAAGCACATTCCTACTAGAAAGATCATTTGTTAAAGGAAATGTGGACACCACTCTTTTCTCAAAAAGGTAGTAAATGACATACTCATTATTCAAATATATATTAATGATATCTTATTTGGATCCACCAATGAAAATCTTTATGATGCTTTTTTAAAAATAATGAGTAGTGAATTTGAAATGATTTTGATGAGAGTCTTTAGTTATTTTCTTGGTTTTAGCATAAATTTGAAAGAGGATGGAATATTTCTTAGTCAGTTAAAGTATATTAAGGACATCTTTAAGAAATATAAAATATAAAAAGCTTAACCAATAAGTACACCAATGGGTTTCTCAATGCAGTTAGATAAGGACTCTAAAGGAAAATCTATTAATCAAAAGAAATTTTGAGGAATAATTGAATCAAAAGGAATCAAATTTGATTGTTGTTAAAAGAATTCTAAGATATATTTTGAGAACTCAAAACTTAGGGATATGATATCAAAGACATAGTTCTTCTTTTAAAATCATTGGATATTCTAATTTCAATTTTGCAGGATGTAGAATTAAACAAAAAAATACTTATGGAACTTATCAATTAATTAGAAACTCTTTAGTTTCTTGATCTAGTAGAAAATAGAATTTAGTAGCCCTTTTTACTACTAAAGCTGAATATATTAGCTTAGGTAACTATATGGCACAAGCCTTTGGTTAAAATAACAACTTGTTGATTTAATATTTTTATTGGCATTATTCCAATTTTATATGATAATATAAATGTCATATACATTTTAAAGAATCATATTTCATATTCTAGAACCAAGCATATAGATATAAGGCATCACTTTATTAGAGATCATGTGTCTAAAAGAGAAATTTAGCTACATTATATAGATATTAAAAATCAAATTACATATATTTTTATGGAACCACTTACTTTTGAAATGTTTAGCAACTTAAGAACCACAGTGGGTGTAATTGATATTCAGGCTTAATAATTAAAATTTACCAAATCATTTATGATGAGTTGGCCCTATTTTTCTCCATGATTTTTGTTTATGTCATTAATCTACGTTTAAAATTTCATCAAAATTAGTTGACCCATACCCTTCCACTTGATTTCAAATGTAATCTGGAGCTTCTCAAGATCATATCTAATCTCCTTTGGGCTTAGTGGGTTAGACCCAACACACTGGGCCCTAACCCATGTCCTGGGTCAACCTGGTGGACCAGGTCAACCCAAGTTGACCTAATTAGGCCTAAATGAGTCAATCAATTCCAAATCATTTTAAACCCTATCTCTGGATCAATCTACTCACTCCTTGGGTCTAATTGACTAGGTTGACCAACTTAACCCTTGACTTGGTCAACCTAAGTCTCTCTTGGTCAAATTTTACCTATATAGGTTAAATTAAGACCCCTTAATGCATTTAATTCCTCCTTATTGCTAACTTGACTAAACTATGGCCAAATCACTCTATTTTCCCTCCTATTTGAATCTAAATTCAATCCAACCAGGGTAGATCCGTTATAAGGATTTTTGCGAGCTTGTGGAACCTTATACAACTAGGAGCGCAGATAGTATACAAGTGCAATAAGCCCAAGATCTCCCGAATCCATCATGTGGATTAGGTAAAATTGTAAACCCTAGCCTTGGACACATAGGGTTAAATAGCATTTCAATAAGCGTGTTTTATGACACGATTTTGATTCCCCATGATTGCTCTTCATATGTAGAAGCTAGGTTTAAAATTTCATGTGATTTGGTGCACCCGATCAAAAGAACGAGCCAAAATATCATTTAGGGCTTCGGGTTATATCGTCTTCCTCTGGGGGATGATCTGGGCCTTTGATCTCGCAATCAACGGTCGAGATCAGGTCATTCTGCGATCCCATTCAACCGCGGATCTGATCCCGCGATCCCTCATCCTGTCCAGTGTGACCATGCCCCTTGGTTCGAAAACACGCCGGATCGGACGGCACTTAACCATGCTAACGTGTTTAAGTGATTGTCGCATCAGGGACAATGATTGCCATGATTATTGGGCAATGATTGCTGGTGGCATAATCATTGTGTTGTCACGTAATAATTGGCCGCAGACTGTAGGACAATTCCGGTCATGCCACATGTGTCGTCGTCATTATTTTAATTAAAAAAAAAACTAAATATATTTTAAATGTATTTTAAAACCAAAAAATTTTAAAAAATCAACAAAAATTTATTTTTAATCCTAAAAATATATATAATATATCAAATTCATTATATTTTAATCCTCTTTTATCTAAAATTAATTTTAATTTAAAATGTTATATATTTTTTAAGTTATTATTAAAATAGTTATTTTAAATATTTTATTATTATTATTATTATTATTATTACTATTATTATTATTATTATTATTATTATTATTATTATTATTATTATTATTATTATTATTATTATTTTAAATCATTATTTTAAATTATTATTGACTTTTATTATTTTACTTATAAAAAAAATATGTTTATTTATTTAAAAATTAGAAAATTTATTTTTTATTTATTTAATTTTAAATTATTTCAAACATTTCCCTATTTTATATTATTTTTATTAATTAATTTCTTAAACTAATTAATTATTAGTTAATTAATTTAAAATATAATTATTTTAAAAAAATTACTTTTATTTTATTAAAGTTATTTTAAAAACTTGAAAAGTTTTTTTTAAGTATTTAAATATAAATTAAATTATTATTTTTTATTTTAAAATATTTTTCTTAATTATTAATAATTTAAATTATTTAGTTAATAATTAATTAACTTAAATTTAAATTATTTTTTAAAATTACAAAATTATTATTTAAATTGTTCTATATTATAAAAATTTTGATTCTTAGTTTTTTTTTAATTTAACGATTATTTTTAAATATTAATTACTTAAATTATTTTAAAATCCCTTTTTAATACATTATACTTCAAATTTTCATATATTTTCCATTTTAAGTGCAATTTTGATGTATAATACATCATATTTTTCAAAACTATGTGTATTTTAATTTAAAATTATTTTTAGAAACTAAATTTTATATATGTATATATATATATATATATATATATATATATATATATATATATATATATATATATATATTATTTAAATAGTTGGCTATTTAACCATTATTTAAATAATTAATATATGAATCATTTTTAAAATTAAAAATTTAATTTTAAATTATTTTAAATCCTAGCTCTCTTGGGTGGCCAGTGGATCTTCCATGAATATGAACATTAAATTATTTTGAATTACATTACTTTCTAAAATTTCTATATTTATATGTATTTTAAATTATTTTAAAATTACCTATACAATTAAATCACTAATTTTGGGAGATCCATTTATGAAATTTTGAATATATATTCATGCACATGAATAGCACTCATGAGGGAGGTTGATTAGTAGGTGGTTGAGGTTCAATCATTTTGATAAACGTGCTTATTTACCTTTTAATCATCTTTTGCATGTTTAGATGCACGAGCACTTAGCTTAAATTCTTCTAGATCCTAGGGTTGTGTGTGTTTATTTTTTTATGTACTCCCTGCATGTTACCTCAAGGGTTAGTCCAAAACTTACTTTAAAACCTAGTTAATGTAGTGACGCCCTAGGACAATAATTAAGGACCCCTCTAACGAACTTAGAAAATTTTTAGGAGCTAGGATAAATCACAGAATAACATAAAATTTTAAAACTTAGAGACATCTTAAACCTCCCAAAATTTTCTAGGAATTTTTAGGAGCCTTTAGAACCCTTAGTTAACAAACCATAATTTTACTCTTTAATTAAGCCTTGATAAATTCAGAAAATTCTAAAAAATTCATTTTAAATCAAAAAAAATTCCATAATACCTCAAACTCTTCAAAATTTATCCCTTAACCTTAGTTAATTATGCCACCCTTAGTTGGACTTAAATTGGAGCTTTAATTCAATCTCAATTAAAAAATACATTTTTGCCCTTATTAAATTATAAAAAATTATTAAAAATTTCACTTTTTTCCCAAACACTTGGGAACACTTTTTAGGTCATTCCTGGCCTTTGGGAGTGATTCCAATCAGTTCGGAGTTAATTTGAATCAAAACCCTTAAAATACCTCTAATTAAATAATTTTTAATAATTTATTAATTCCCTAAAACTTCTAAAATTCATAACTTTACCTAAAAAACTCCAAATCTAGCAAACTTAAAGCCTAAATGCTCCTTATAAGGCCTAATATTTAACTAAAATGCTAGAAATCCAAACCTAGCATATTTCCTATAGTGACCTTTGGACCCCCATTAAACTAGCATATATGAGGATCCCGGACCTTCCAAAATTGGCTAATATAATTTGAACTTCAAATATCATTACCCTAAGTATTAAAAATGGATCAACATACTAAATTAACTAAAATGGACCATAATCTATTAATATTTAAACTTTAAATAAAGTTTCATTTTCAGACCTTTAATAAATATTAATTTTAGGCAACTTGAACTAACTGCTCAACATAAAACATATCTTAAGACACACAAGCCGATTACACACACATAAATGTGCTAGGGCAGCACTTCTAACTCTAGGATTAAGACCGGTTTTCTGCTCTCTATGATGTGATGCTTTATGTATGGCACGAATGCTAATTTGACTACTTTGGTTTATTGTGATGTACGTGCTTTGATTATGCTACAATCTATGTGTTAGACTGCCCATGGGCTAGGGCTAATTTTATACTAATTCAATCTTATGAATGTGGCAATGCTCGTGTAGTGCTAAAATAACAGAGCCATAATTATTAATGCTTTAAAACTAATGTTATTTTCTGCATATGCTCTAGAGACTGCTTAACCCCTTAAAATTAAAAGAGTGTGGCCATGCTTGTTTACACTATTATTAACTGCTTATGATATGATATATTAAACTGCTTGGGATGATTTTTAATATTAACTATTATTATTTTAAATTATTATTGACTATTAATATTTTACTTATAAAAAAACATATTTATTTTTTTTTTAAATTTAGAAAAATTATTTTTCTTTATTTAATCTTAAATTATTTTAAATATTTCCCTATTTTATATTATTTTTACTAATTAATTTCTAAAACTAATTAATTATTAATTAATTAATTAAGAATATAATTATTTTCCAAAAATCACTTTTATTTTATTAAATTATTTTAAAAATTATAAAAATATTTTTTTAATTATTTAAATCTACATTTAATTATTATTTTCTTATTTTAAATATTTTTATTAATTATTAATTATTTATATTATTTAGTTAATAATTAATTAACTTTAAAATTTAATTATTTTTTTTAATTACAAAATTATTATTTAAATTATTCTAAATTATAAAAAATTTTGATTCTTAGTTTATTTTAATTTAATGATTATTTTTAAATATTACTTATTTTAAATTAATTTAAAATCCCCTTTTAATTTATTAAACTTTGAAAATTTGTATCGTTTCAATTTTAAGTCTGATTTTGACGTATAATACCTCATATTTTTCAAAAAAATGTGTAATGTAATTTAAAAATAATTTCAAATACCAAATTTATTTTTTGTAAAATTTATGTATTTTTTAAATAGTTGGCTATTTAACCATTATTTAAATAATTAATATATGAATTATTTTTTAAATTAAAAATTATTTTCAAATTATTTTGAAGCCTCTCTTGGGTGGCTAGTGGATCTCCCATGAGTATGAACATTAAATTATTTTGAATTACATTAATTTCCAAAATTTCTATATTTATAGGTATTTTAAATTATTATAAAATTACATATATGATTAAATCACTAATTTTGGGAGATCCATTCATGAAAGTTTGAACATAGATTCATGCACATAGATAGCATTCATGGGGGAAGTATATTAGTGGGTGGTTGAGGTTTAATCATTCGCTAATTATTTTGATAAGCGTGCTTAGTTATCTTTTTGTCTTCTTTTGCATGTATAGGATGCACGAGCACTAAGCTTAGGCCCTCTAAGATCCTAGGGTTTGGTGTTTTATTTTATTTATGTACTCCAGTCATGTTACCTTAAGGGTTAGACCATAACTTACTTTAAACCCTATTTAACGTAGTGACACCCTAAGGATAATAATTAAGGAGCTGTCTAGCGAACTTAAAAAACTTTTAGGAGCTAGGATAGATCACTGAAGGACATAAAACTTTAAACATTTAAACTTAGTGACATCATAAACCTCACAGAATTTTCTAAGAATTTTTAGGAGCCTTTAGAACCCTTAATTAACAAACCCTAATTTACTAATTAATTAGGCCCTGATAAATTCAGAAAATTCTAATAAATCTATTTTAAATCAAAAAAAATTCCATAATATCTCAAAGTCTTCAAAATTTATCTCTTAACCTTATTTAATTATGGAACCGTTAGTTGGATTTCAATTAGAGCTTTAATTTAATCTTAATTAAAAAATACCTTTTTTCCCTTATTAAATAATTAAAAATTCCATTTTTTGCCCAAACACTTGGGAACAATTTTTAGGTCATTCCTAACCTTTAGGGGTGATTCCAATCAGTTTGGAGTTGATTTGAATCAAAATTCTTAAAACCCCCTAATTAAACAATTTTTAATAATTTATTAATTTTCTCTAACTTCTAAAATTCACAACTTGACCTAGAAAACTAAAAGTCCAGCAAACTCAAATCCTAATTGCTCCTTATAAGGCCTAATATTTAACTAAAATGTAGAACCCCAAACTTAGCCTCTTTCCTATAGTGACCTTTTGGACCCCCTTTAGCCTAACATATAGGAGGATCCCGGACCTTCCAAAATTGGCTAATATAATTTGAACTTCAAAGATTATTACTCTAAGCATTAAAAATGGATCAACATACTAAATTAACTAAAATGTACCCTACTCTATTAATATTTTAACCATAAATAAAGTTTTATTTTTAGACTTTCAACAAATCTGAACTTTAGGCAACTTAAACTAACTACCCAACATAAGACATATCTTAAGCCACACAAGCCTATTACACACACATAGATGTGCTAGGGCACCACTTCTAGATCTAAGATTAGGGCCGATGTTTACTTTTCTACTCTCTATGATGTGATGATTTGTGTGTGGCATGAATACTGATTTGACTGCTTTGGTTTGTTGTGATGATGTTATTTTATTACTATACTTTATGTGCTTTGATTATACTATGATCTATGTGTTAGACTGCCCATGGGCTAGGGCCACTTTTATACTAATACAATCTTATGCATGTGGCCACACTCGTGCAGCACTAAAATAAAGGGGGTCGTAATTATTAATGCTTTAAAACTAACGTTATTTTCAACAGATGCTCCAAAGACATCTTAGCCTCCTTAAAATTAAAAGAGTGTGGCCAAGCATGTTTACTTTTTTACACTATTATTAATTGCTTATGATATGATATATTAAACTACATGGGATGATTTTTATTAGGATAACCATGCAGCAATCTGGGTCTAAATTTTTCTTTTTATAATGTAATTCATTATAATTCATATTGAGTTGTGAAAGTCTTTTAAAAGTGAGGCATTTTAAACACTTGGTTCCTAAAGGGAATAAGAAAGGCCTCCTTTCAGGGAATTTTTTAGTTATTTAGGTACCCTTCTAAAGGATGAACCAGATGGAGCCTAAAGGAGACAATCCAAAGGTAGATGATTAAGAGAAGGAAGATCCACTTGAAGATGGAGACTTGAAGTCAAAATGCCTAGCTTTTAAGACTTGTGTCATTCATTAGGATTAGAATTAAGGATGATGTCGGTGGAGTCTGGCCACCATTACTTTTCTGAAAACCCTGTATTGTATTTATATGATACTTATCATGGACTTTCTTACTTTAATGTGTTGGTTATTTGTACTAATATGTTTATTTTATGTGTGCAGTAGAACTTGCCTTTTTCTTTTAGGTTTTTTCTTGCATGTGTGTGGCCTGATCACGCTAGGCTCTTTAGGGATAAAATAATTTCTACTCATAATTAATATTCAAAATTTTAAGAATTAAATAATTTAGAAATCTAACGACCTAGGGAAAAGCCAGAACCGTCCGGTGTCACATGCATATCAATGCATTTTCTCTCTCCTTCTAATAAGACACCTCCCCTGGCTGCACATAGAGTCCGGATAATTTGGCCTATGAGGATAAAGTGTCGGACTTAGGGAGACCCAGACTTTTCTAAAAATTATTTTCTATAAGCTTATTTAAAAAAAAATCTTATGCATGCATGATTTGGAGCCCTTTCAACTAGCATGCATTACATTAGAAACTAATTAATTAAAAATTGAATTGCATTAGCTCTAGGAGCATTCACCCTACATAAGTCGAGGGAACGTTAGGAAACAATTTAGATGTCGGCCCTACTTCCAAAAACTAAACTACTTACCCATCTTTCATAAAGACTAAATAGCATGGATTTTATGCACTTAGGTGGTTAGTTGGCATTCTTTTTCAGGTAGGATATAAGACCAGGTGCATTAGTTAGGACATGGATATTAGTGTTGGGTAGAACACTAAACCTACCTTAAATTTAAGGTTCAAGGCTACTACATTCGGGTCTCATAGTACGCCTCATCGATGGGTAAGTCTCCTTCTCTTTGGGAGCTACAAATCCAACCTACCTATGTCACGTAGATGATGCCACTTCCATCTTTTCTCTATGTATGCTTGGAGTGTGTGATCTTCTTCCTCTCCTTACTGCATTAGTCCCTCCAGATGTTTAGTTAAGTACCGTATATTGGCTTAGCCACTTGGACCGTATCTTTCCTTTTTAGTAGGAACTTCCTAATCTCCCCTTTTATGCCAATCCTCTTTTTGGGATAAATAATATCGGATCCTTAATCGAGAGTTTTCTCGGGGCCTAGGCTCAAGATATAATTAACCATGGGGGCTTACACTCATAGGAAATGGAATTCCACCACTAAATAAATCCCACTCAAGCTGATGTATCGGGTGAGTGAAAACATATTATTTTGATCAGGTCATATATATTACTACTCATCAAGGTGCGCTGGCTAGAGCCGCTATCCTCAATGGTTAGTCGTACGTGTGATCTAATCTTCCCTTCCATTGACCCATTTGAAAGGAGCGCGAAGGCCTGAGATCTTTTCTATCCATCGGGATGGTGTGGTCGTATAGCCCTCTGCACTTGGCAGCTACGGTGATGTCCTTCCGGAGGTCCACATTATGTAACTTATTTTTGGTGTTTATATTTTATTATTGTTTGTGAATTAATTTTATTTGTTTGTTGATTTTTGTCTTATTTATTTTGAGTTTAAGTTCTCTTTTGTGTTTCATGTATCTTGTTTAACTTGATTTTTGGAAAGAGTCATGATTATCATGTGCAAATCTAAAAATTTATTTTTTTAGTAGTACTGTACGAACCCCTTTCGTACTATACGATATCACTAGATTTTGCATGATAGCTTTTTCTAAGTCTTTAAGATGAAAAATATGTTTCTATAAATAGATCATATTGTACGAACAAGTCATCGTACTGTACGAATAATTCATTTTTCATCTGTATGAATAGGTAGGTTATTCAAAGGGTAGTTATTTTTGAAGATCATCCCAGACAAACACCTATTCATCATTACGATCATGTTATCATTTTGTATAGGGATGAACCTAACTGCCAGAGTATGATCATTATTGTTTTTATCATCCTGGATGAACACATGTTCGTCTATACGATCAATTTCGTCAAAAATCTATATAAAATCGCTCCTCGGGAATGGTAGTTTTTAAAATTCATTTTTGGCAGTTTTATTTTTTATATATGAAAAAGTTTAGTCACGTACGAACACAAGGACGTACGTACAAACTTTGTTTTGTACTATACGATCATGTCATTTTCTTTAAACTGGAAGGCATTTGTTGAGTTTTCTTCACCAATCACTTTCAATCTCAAATAATCTTGTGTTTTAAAACTTTCCAAATGACAAGCAGCAGTAAGAGGGCTTGAATCTCCAAAGGCTCCTCTTCTCATTTTGGTCAACGAGATGAGAACTTTCTGCCCAAAGAGAATGAAGAAGCCTATATCCACTACTTTTAAACAAAAATGACTCCTCGTTTCCTCATCCAAGGAGACATTAACTTTTCTATAATGCATCTTTTAACTCTACCCAATTCTCGTTTATTCTTACTTTAATCTATGCTTTCCATCACCACACATTTCACTATTTTATGTCTAATTTGAGAATGAATGAAAATCATACCAAAATGTCATCTTATATTTTTAAGCAGAGAGTAGAGATCACCAAGAAAGACTTAAGCACCTACTTACACCTTAGAAATGAAGGGGTGAGGGCACACACAATGACTTCTAGGTCTTATTTTAACTGGTCTACTATCAATAAAACCATTAGAGGTGTTGCTTCAGTCAATCACCTATGTCGTGTGTACACCTTGAATCAGAGTGCTAGGTCATCTAGCATATATTAAGAATTTCCATCATTCCTAAAGTTGGTAATCGTATCAACTTAACTCCTTTGTTGTCAACAGTCATATAACTTATTATGATAAACACTCTAATAGATGAATCCCAATTGATTATAGACTACATCTATAAACTTACTAATATTGGACTTCCTAATAATAATAAAAAGAAGAATGTGACTTTAAGACACCTGATCGTCTATTTTCTTGAGAAAAATTATAACTTGATTCATCTTGAACCACCTACTCAGCTTCTAATCTATTTCATGGATTCGTCCTTTCATTCTCTATTTAACTAAGACCAAGGGGATGAGGAAGAAGTTTTTGATGAAGAAGGATGACATGTTCATGTTCCTACACCTGCAACTGCTCTTGGACTTAATCATCATTTCTATCAAGAAATGGTCCAGCAACTTTATAGACTTGAATCTCATTTTGATCAACGATTTGATCAAATTGAGACTCACTTAAATCAGCAAGATATAATATATAATGAAGATATGGGCTGGATTAGATGATAGTTTAACTTATTCAACACTCAAGTAGTTACCATCAATAGCTACTTTACATTTTTCACCATCCTCAGCCACCTCCAGATCAAGATCCTCCTGCATATTAGTTTTTCAATTTTCGTTGTAGTTGTTGTATGTTTAAAGGTGATGCACAAGATTGTGCGAATTATAGAGGTATTAAGTTAATGAGTCATACTTTAAAACTATGGGAGCGAGTTATGGAGCATAGGCTGCAGCGTGATACTGATGTTTCTCAAAATCAATTTGGATTCATGTCGGGTAGGTCGACTATGGAAGCCATACATTTATTAAGAAGTTTGATGGAGAAAAATAGATAAAATAAGGAGGATCTACATATGATATTTATTGATTTAGAAAAAGCATATGATAAAGTTCCAAGAGAAGTGCTATGGAGTGTTCTTGAAAAGAAAGGAGTCAATAATGCTTATATTCAAATCATTAAAGATATGTATGCATAAGCTATTACTTGTGTTCAAACACAAGGTGGATTGACCAAGTATGTCACTATTTCGGTTGGGTTACATAAAGGATCAGCCTTAAGCCCATATCTTTTTGCTTTAGGCATGGATGCTCTCACTAGACATTTGCAAGAAGATGTACCTTAGTGTATGCTTTTTGCTGATGATATTCTTCTTGTTGATAAGACTAGAGAGGGAGTTGAAGATAAACTTGAATTATGGAGGTCAACCTTAGAGTCTAAAGGTTTTTGCTTGAGTAGATCTAAAATAGAATATATGGAGTGTAATTTTAGTAGTAATGGACCTAGTGAGGGGTTTGTGACTTTGGGCGATCAAGTCATTAATAAGAGTACACGTTTTAGATATCTTTGATATATTGTTCAGAGTGATGGTGAAATAAATGGGGATATTATCAGCAAAATTCAAGTTGGATGGTTTAAGTGGAGGAATACATCGAGATTGTTATGTGATAGAAATGTACCCCTCAAACTTAAGGGAAAATTCTATATCATGGTAGTGAGGCCTGCAATGCTTTATGGTGTCGAATGTTGGCCATTAAAAGAGAAGCATAATACTAAGTTAAGTGTGGCAGAGATGAGGATGCTCAAGTGGATGAGTGGCTTTACCCTTAGAGATAGGATACGAAATGAGCATATACATGAAAAGGTTGGAGTAGCTCCAGTAGAAGATAAGATTATAGAGAGTCGCTTTAGATGGTTTGGTCACATAAAATGGCGGCCTTCCGATGACCCGGTTAGGAGAGTAGAGGTATTAGATTTGACTTATGTTAAGAAAGGTAGGGGTAGACCTAAAAAGACATGGTTAGAAACTATTAGGAATGACCTTTCTTTATTAGATTTAAACAAGAATTTGACTTTTAATAGGACACAATGGAGAAAAAGGATTCATGTAGCCGACCCTACGTAGTGGGATAAAGGCTTGTTGTTGTTGTTGTTGTTGTTTTCATTAGATGGCATTTGAATGCATGTGTATTTGTTTTTGATGTATTTGCATTTGTATCCTTAGTTTGTTTTTTTTAAGGGAATGAAATGAGGATTGTTTTGTGTTGAGGTTAATCTTCTTAAATTGCTTTAAGTTTCTATACACTAATCAATTGTAGTTGATCAATGGATTGAAATTTTAAAATACTTTACTCTACAAATTAATTTTCTTACAAAATTTAATTTCTCAAATTTCTAAATTAAAATATGGTTAGATATAGATCACAATATCATCTTCATGTTCTTATAGATAAATATTATTTAGTTATAATTATTGCAAAAGATATGTCTTATTTTTTTATTTTATTGCTTATTCAATGTGTTTATTTTTGTTAATTATTAGATTTTATTTTAAGATTTATTAATATTGGAAAGACTAAAAATAGAAAAAGATGCACAAAGTGTGCTAGGCTTGAAAAGATGCACAAAATATGCCATAAGTTTAAAAGATGTGTAATGTTCGCCAAAAATGAAAAGAGACAAAATTTGCCCAAACTGAAAAGATGGACAAAGTGTGCCAAAATTTAAAAAGATGCGTAATGTTGCCAATCGTAAGTATTATATAGTTCTTTCCTTTATCTTTTTATTTCTTACACAAATCCATTTAATCAATAATAATCTTCACTATTGAATTAAAAACTAATTAATCTTTACTTCATCATTATTTGCAATAATTATTTTTATTTGATATGTCTATAATGAACAGTGAACCTGGTTGATTTTTCTTATCTTAATTATTCTTTAATTTAAAATATGATATTTTCCTTTTTGCATAAGGATGTTAATATTGTCTTTGCAAATAGTTTAAAATTCTCTTCTTCTTTATCTATTAGATTTGTCAATAGCAACTTACCTTTTCAAGTGCTACTTCCCTTTTGCTGTTGTCAAAAGGGGGAGACATTGGTTATTGTTTGTTGTGTATAGTCATTGTTTATTGTGTATGTGATTTGTTTGTTTGTGTTTTGTGTGTGTATTTTTGTTTTTTGAATTTTTTATGTTTGTTATGTGTATTTTATTTTTTTAAAGTGTGTATTTTGTTTTTGAATTCATTTTTGGTATTTTTTTAAATCCCTTGATTTTTAATTAAGCATTCATTAAGGGGGAGCTTAGGGAAAAAATGATCTTTAATGTTTATGTAAATAAAAATTATTTTTCCATCATCAAAAAGGAGGAAATTTTTACAAGTTAGACTTCAAGATTAAGTTTTATATAAAGTGATCTTTTGATGATAAAAAAATATTATTGTTTTGATTAATGTTTCTCCTAGCATATATTGGGTACATTTTCTATTTATTGTTTGAGTGTATGAATATTTCAGGAAAATCATACTCCAAACTACTAAAGACTTCAAGACAGAGTAGATTAGGGTTTCATGTAATGAAGTCTATAAATTTTTTATTTTTCTTAAGTCTGAGAGAGTGTGATTATAATTGGGTAACCTTGGACACACACACTGGGGGAGTTAGTCAAAACTTAAGAATTTTAAAACTAATTATTCTATATGATTTACAATCGTACTAGACGATTTGTCAAGTTTATTTTCCCTAAAACAAAGTTAACAAATCATATTTTTATTAAAATTGTACATACTTTATGATGTTTTTTCATACAAACAATTCATAGAGTATGAAATGGGTGCATACCAGTTCGTCCAAAATGAATTCATCCTTTTTTAACTATTTATATTGTACAAATTTGGTTCATACAGATAACTAATAAAGTATGAAATGGGTGCGTACTAGTTCATCCCAAATGAACTCATCATTTTTTGAACTATTCATATTATACAATGTATGTTCATATAGACGACTCATAGAGTACAAAATGGGGTCATCCATGTTCATACCAAATGAAGCATGATTTCTTTTAACTATATGTACTATATGATGTTAGTTCATACAGACGACTAACAGCATACGAAATGAGGTTCATACAAGATCATACCCGATGAATTAGTTCAATTTTGAACTGTTCATATAGTACGATGTCAGTTCATACAGAAGATTACAGAGTACAAAATCATGTTTATACATATATTTTTGAACTATTCGTATAAATAATCCATTATCGTAATGTATGAACCTAGGTCGATTGACTTGTAATTTTAAGTTCTATAGATGGTTTTTCTTGTGTTTAATATATAAGAGTCCAAAAAATTGACACTCGTATATTTTGTTACAATTTTCTCTTGAGAGTGGCCATTGAGTGTGAGTGCTTGGGACAGATTGTGAGAGTGAAGTGTAAGAGATCAAGTGAGGGGGAGTTGTCAGAAATTCACAAGGTTACCCAAAGTGAGGATCTCTTTTTTCTTCTTCAAATTTATGCCCATCTCCTCTGGAAGCTTTTGAGGGAAGATCATCAACATTAGATCCTGATAATCTACCACACCAGGAGGGTGAGAAAGGACGTTGGTACTCTACCATCATCATGAGGGTGAGAAAGAATGTTGGTACTCTGCCACACTAGGAGGGTGAGATAGGATATTGGTACTCTGCCGTCACCAGGAAGGTGAGAAAGGATGTCGGTACTCTGCTACATCTGGTTGGTGGAAGAGAGTTTGTAAGGGCTTCTCCACCTTATTGTGGGGAAAAAAGGAGAGTTAATTTGATTTAGTGCAATACCTGAAGGAGTCTTCAAGTAGTCAGCGTAGGTCTAGTTGGACCGAACCACTATAAAATTTGGTGTTCTTTTGTTCTTTTATTTTTCACTACATTTTTATTTTCCACACTTTATATCACTATGGTTGAAAAATATCTTATGAAAATATGTTTCTATAAACAACCACATACTTTAGAATAATTGAGTAAAATTTCTTAAAATGGTTTTCTAGAACTCAAGAGATTTTTTAAATTACTAATTCACCCCCCCCCCCCCCCCCCCTCTTGGTTAGCCGTGGGATAGTTCTATTAGGTCTAATTTCCTACTTGAACTTTCAGGAGATTCAAGAGATTTTTTGAGCGAGAAGTTGTGAGGGATTCACAAGGTTGCTACAAGTAAGAATCTTCTCTAGTGCCTATAAGTGTCTGCTTGGAATCTCTATGGTATTGGAGAAAAAGTTATTCATATAAGATCATGGTTCTCTAACCATCATTCGGAGGGTGAAAAGAGATTTGTGATTCTATGACCATCACTAGGAGGGTGAAAATAGAATTAAGGTTATCTATCTATAAAAGAGTCGCGATTCTCTGCCGCACTGAGGAGGTAAAACTGCATTTGTATAGGCTGCTCCGCCTTGCTGTGGGAGCAAAAGGAGAGTCACTTTTATTTAGTGCAATACTTAGAGAAGTAGTCTCCAAGGAGTGGATGTAGGTCAGGATTTACTAAACCACTATAAATTTTGGTGTGATCTTTCTTATTACTTTTTACCGTATTTTAATTTTCGCACTTTTTGTGATTTGATCTATGGCCGAAATACATATATTTTTGTTATTATAAAATTAGTTATATTTTTGTATCAAAAGGTTTAAAATTCTTGTTTGATTAAAAAAATTTTAAACTACCAATTCACTCCCCCCCCCCCCCCCCCCCCTCCATTCTTGGTTAGCCTACAGACTAGTTCTTTATGGTTTAACCACCTTCACAAACTTTCAAAAAATTCAAATCTATAATTTTTAAATTCTCTATCATAATCACTATGAATGATTAAAATTTTACAACCTAATTTCCTTTTGAATCCAGGTGGAGAAAGGTATGAATTTCTCAAATGACTCACTCTTAAGTGTTATGAATTTAACCTAAATAAATCTTGAGAATTCATTTACTATTATAAATTCAGATGTCTTCCCTCCTAGGCTAGCTATACTAATTGTTAAAAATAGGTTCATATGAAGGATTTCTAGTGGCCTTGAAGTGTTAATGTCTTTGATTGAATGGAATGAAGTCTTAACTTATTTTTCTAGTTGATAGGCATTACATAGGCGATCCTTAGTGAAGTCAAACTTAGGTATGCCTCTAACTAGGTCTTTTTGGGTAATCTTCATAAAAGTTTTCAAGTTTGCATGAAATAGTCTCATATTTCATAGTCAAGAACCATCAATAATAGTTTTCAAACAAAGGGGATCAGAGTATTCAACACAGTTCAAATCAAGCATATAAATATTATTCACCCTTTTCCTTTCTAATACTATTTTACCATTCAAGCTAATCATGCATTTTATAGATGTGAATTTAATATTGAAGCCCTTATCATACAGTTGATTAAAACTCAATAAGTTATGCTTTAAACCATCATCAATTAAAATATTTTTTTAATTATAAGATTTTTAGAGTTATTAATTATACCTAAGCCAGCCACTTTTTTAGTCGTATTGTCCCCTAATGTAACCATGCCTCCTTAAATGGTCTCAAGTATGATGAATTTCTACAAATCACTAGTTATGTGCCTCGAGCATCCACTGTCCACGTACCACATGGTCTCACTAGGTCTTTTTTTAAAGCACCCCTACAAAGTCATTAAAATTTCATATTTGGGAACCTAAGTGAGTTTGGGTTCCACCTTATGGGTTAAAAAATGATATGTATGCTTGCTATGATGTAATGTACGTATATTTGTCCTCAATACTAAGTGTGTCCTATGGTGGATAGTACAAGTGTGGGCTATGTGACCTAGCATGCCACAAGAGTAACACCTAACCCCGAGAAAAGAATTCACTAATTTATGTGGGTTATGGTATTTTTTTCCTAAGTTTAAATGATGCATGCTATGGTGATGGGTTATAAAATTATGTTTAAGGTAGGTGGTGGTTTATTATTCTTAAGTGTTGTTAGTTTTGCTTATAAAAATTTATTTGTACTTTCAAGAATGGATATCTTTATCTTCAAAATATGCTCCCTACCATCTATTTCATCTACATATGCTTCTAATCCTTTATCTACTTTCTCTAATTCAATATTAGATGTTTTCAAGGAGTTATGTGCAATAGATATGTTAGTATGCTTATTATTTAATACATCAAATTCATCTAGAAAAGTCATATAATCACTATCTAAAGTAGAATGCTCACTTACCAAACTACATGCTCTTTTTGTAATGTATAAAAATCAATATTGAGACTAGCATACATCTTTTTTAACTTCATATGTGAATCATGAATTTTCTTTGAAATAATAAATAATTCATCATAAAAAAGTTGACATACCTCATCTTGATCTAATTGATTAAGATTATTATTAGCTATGAGACATAAATTGTTGAGACAGTTGCTACTTAGCTTTGCATGTTTTACATTCATACAACTTGTATGTTTTTTATGATTCCAAATATTATTATTTTGATTATTATTTTTTCCTAACATGTTTTGGAAGAATGCCATATTTTGGAAGAATTGTTTTTGCTTTTGTGTGTACTAACATGCATTTTAGGAAAATCATACTCCAGATTATTGAAGACTTCAAATCAAGATCAGCTTAGAATGTTTTGTAAATTGAAGTATGTATTTTTCATTTTATTGAGTCTGAGAGAATGTGATTGTAATTAAGTAACTAAGCACACACACACCTTGGATAGAATTTTAAAATTTATATTTTTGAACTGATCGTATAGTACGAATCATGTTCGTACAGGACGATTTGGTCAGTTATATTTCCAAACAAGCAATGGAATGAACATAAAGAGCAAAATTTTTGTTTCTAAGTATCGTTCGTCCAGACGATATTTATCGTTCATCCCAGGATGATGTTCTCTGGATGTGTTCATCCATACGATATTTATCATTTTTCCCAGGACGATGCTCTCTGGATGCATTCATTCAAATGATATTTATTGTTCATCCTAGGATGATGCTCTCTAGATGTGTTCGTCTAGATGATATTTATCATGCGTCCCAGGATGATGGGCTCTGGATTTGCCAAAATGAACTATTCATCCATACGATGTTTATGATTCATCCCATGATGATCTTCTCTATTCGGGAAACTTAGAATTCATCTTGTTATTTCGTACCAACGAACTTTAAGAATAACTATTCAAACTGGATGAACTAGGTTTGTACGGGATGATGATCGGGTACGAAGGCAGTTCGTACCATTTCACATTAAGTTCGTACACAATAATTTTTATATTGTTTGTACGTATGAAATTTGATCGTATGGGACGCTCATGGACTGTCAGAAATTGAAAATTGTGATTTTTGGATGATTTTTCGTGTATTTTCTATAAAAGGTCCATTTTAGACTGCCTTAAAATCTTTTTGTCATTTGGTCTACATGCATACTTAAGAGAATTTGAAGGAGAGAGTGAGAGAGTGTTTGAAGGATATTTCTTACTACTGGAGCATGAAGGGTTCACTTGGTTACTCAAAGGTGAGGATATATATTTGTAATTTGTGATTATATCACTCTTTTATCTTGTCCTTCTAGATTTCTCGTCAGAAGATCTTTCAAGAAGATCCGATCCGATTCTCTGCCGACACTCAAAGAGTGTGAACAATTGAAGATTCTCTGCCTACACTTAGGAGTGTGAACAGCCGAAGGTTCTCTCTACTTACACTTGGAGAGTGTGAACAGCTAAAGGTTCTCTACCTACACTTGGAAGGTGTAAAAGGATTGTACTATACCTACACTTGGAAGGTGTAAAAGGATGATAGTACTCTGCCTACACTTGGAGGGTGTAAAATGACAATGGTTCTCTGCTGCACCGGATAGTGGTGAAAGAGAGTTTTTGTGAAGGCTTCTCCACCTTGCTGTGGGGGCAAAAGAAGAGACACCAGTGGTAATAGTGCAATACTTGAAGTGGAAGACTTCAGGGAGTGGATGTAGGTCGTGTTTGACTGAACCACTATAAATCTTGTGTCTTTTTATTTTTCGCAACTTTTTATTTTTCTATCTTGCTATTATCTGTGGTTGAAAAATAATTTTTAAAAAATTTTATCGATTTTAAAATTTTAAATTTAAATTAAAAGAACTTTTTAAAATTTCCAATTCCCCCCCCCCCCCCCCCCCCTCCTGGTTAGCCTTTGGGACATAAGCTTAGGTCTAACAACCTAACTCATATTCAACAAGTTTCAACATAAATTTATTACATCCTCCTATGCTTCTAATTCTAATGATTTTGAGGCGGAGTAAGCCCAAAAAGCTTTATGTATTTATGCTTGTCCCTCTTAAACATTAGCTTTTCTTCACCCTTCTCTTTATTTAGATGAGCTTTTTGGTTGGGGCAGTCCATTCATAAGTGTCCCGACTTCCTACATTCAAAACAAATAGCATCATATAATACTTTAGAATTTTTATTTATTTTACCTTCCACTGTTGATGTGCCTTTATTTTCTCTTTAGGATGCTTTTAAATTATCATTTCACCTGCGTAATGTCTTCCTCTCCTTCATCTATAGAGCTATCATTTGCTAACTCATTTACCTTAAGTACTATAGTTTTCTCCTTCTTTTTTTACATGCATCATTTTGCCTTTGACTCACTCCTTGCTCGTAGGCAATGAGTGACCCAAGCAAGTTGTTAATAGAATAGATATTCAAATCCTCAGATTCAGTAATTGCAATAATTTCAGAACCCTCTAGCATCTCTATTCTTTGCAAGTGCATTGCCACAACATTATAATATATTGTTATAACCAACGCTTGAATGGGCAAACCCTAGCTCTTTTAAGAACTTCATTAAATGACTCTGATGCATTAGTTGTCATAATTCCATAATGAAATCCACCATCATAGGTTAGAGCCCACGATGTAAAATCATGCTCCACCAACCACTGGTGAATATCAACCTTAATCGTTATCATATCTTTTATGCACTTATATGAAATTATGAGATGCACTAAGAAGGGCGTGAAATAAATATTTTAACAACTTTAATGAAAAAAATATCTATTTATAACTTGATGCGAAAGTGAATTATATTCATGATAAAAAGATAAATTATTAATTTCACCCAGGCAATTAATCGCAATAAAAATGAATGCGAAAATATGTGCAGAAATAATAAAGGAAAGAACACACCGATTTATAGTGGTTTGGTCAAACCATGGCCTACGTCCACTCCCTAAAGGCACCCTCAGAGTATTACACTAAATCTTTAGTGATTCTCCATTAGCCCCATGGGCAAGGCGGAGAAGCCCTTACAAAATCACTTCCGCCTTCATCGATGCGGCGGAGGAGTCGGGTCCTTTGACACCAAAGAGAACTTCTTCTTCCCAAAACTTCCCTCTAGACGAACCTTGAATCCGTTGGTACTGAGGTGCAAGCTCGTCGGAAAAACCGTGTGAAATCTACTTCACACTCTCTTGAAACTCCCTCCAAGGATCTTCTCCCTCTCTTAAACTCCACCCTTTCCTTTCTCTCCCTTTCAAGTTCTTTCTTCAAGTTTTCTCCAAAAAAATGAAGCTTCAATGGATGCCAAAGACACTTATAAAGTCCTATGAGAGTGCTTAAATAGAGGGCTCAAAAAATCCTAAAAAATATAATTCAATCGTCAAGGATCATACAGTACGAACGCAAGATCGTCCAGTACGATGTACAGAAATTGACTTGTTTGTACTGTACGATGTCCAGTTAGTATTGTACGAACATTTCAATTGCATGTTCATACTATACGATGTGCTATACAAACAGTTCAAAAGAAGTAGTTCGTCCAAGACGAAGCATAGGACGGCCAAGATCATCTCTGTTGATTATACAATACGATTTAGTTCGTACAATACGATCAAAATATTAAAGTTAAGTCATTTTGATTGACTAATCATATGATTAAATTAGGCAATATTTTAAACAGTATGATTAGAATAACTTTTCAAATTTAAATTTTTGCCTAATTTAATAGATGGTGAGCTTTCTAATTATAACAGATCGTACATTATGATGTGGTGTTCGTACAGTATGATTAATTATATTTTAAAAATATTTTTTTCAAAAAAAATAAATATTTTAATTAATTTTTGATACACTAGATCGTACAGTACGATGTACAGAAAAATTAAAATATTAAAATCATTTTATGCTCTCTCTGTGTGTGTACACGATTAACAAACTAACATACATCATTACAAGACTTGACTTTAGGGGTGTCAGTTATTGACCCGACCCGATAACCCGACCCAAAAAATCTGGGTTCGGGTTGACATGTTTAACAAATGGGTCGGGTCCAGGTCTCAACTTTTGACCCATTTAAAAAATGGGTCGGATCCGGGTCAACCCGGTACCCAAAATTAACCCAGAATTGACCCGTTAACCCGCTTATTTTTAACTTTTCCCGCTTAGGACTGGGCTATTCGGTCACATCGCCTGGCCTAGTCGGTCACATCGTCTGGCCACGTCAACACCTCGTGGTCCTCATCGCACCGCCTCAGCCAATATGCCCCAGCCCCCAGGCTTGCGTAGTCGCGCTGGCAGTTCCTGCGGGCTGCATCCACCGTCTGGTGTGCAAGCCGTGCAACATCTCATCACGGACTGACGGAGACGGACTCACCGCACAGGCGCTCGCACTGGCAGTTCCCATACCGACCGACGACCTCCGTGCAGCCAGCGTCTCTGGTACCGCCTCACAGTCGCCGTCTTTCCCCATTTTTGAATCAAACAGGTTCGCGGGTCGGGTCGGGTCTGGGTTTAATTTTTTGACCCACTTAGCTAAACGGGTCGGGTTCGGGTTGATCCGTTTATACCCGGGCCAAGTTGGGTTCGACCCGTCGACCCGAATTGACACCCCTACTTGACTTAAGAAATAAAAATTACATACTCATTTAATATAACCAATTATACATAATCTTGAGTGTTGAATCTTCAAAGAAATGTGTATGGTGTACCTAAAATATTAGTAAACACACAAACAAAATATGTACTGCAAATACCATGAGAAATAAAAGATTAATCACTATTATTTGTTATCATCAAAATCATAAACTCAGAAGCCCGAGTTGCAACACTATCAAATACCATGGGTTCATCAGTGCTCCCGGTCATGTACATCTTCTGGCATATTAACTCAACATCACCAACACCCATTCGACACACTGCTTTTTTTAAATTTTCACATAGGTGACAAAGACAGTGGCGATGTGCTGCATTTGGAATAATTTTATGACAACCTCGTACCAAACTAGCATGCCTATCAGAAATAATGCATAAATTAGTCCAGGTACTAACAACTGGAAGTAGTATATGCAACTGGCTCAAAAACCACACCCATGAATCAACACATTCTGATTCTACAATTACGAAGGCGAGGAGATACAATCTATTGTTAGCATCAATTCCCACAGCGGCAAGTAAAGTGCCTCAATATTTGCCTAACAGGAATATGCCGTCAAAGCAAAGAACAAAGCGACAGTAGCTCCATCCATTTATTGAATGCCCAAATGAGAAAAATAATCTCTCAAATCTATAATTCTCAAACATTTGTATCTTATAAATGATTTCAGGCATTGAAAACACAATAACGTCCATGAACAATTTTATGGTTCTGTAAGACTCCTCTCAGCTACCAAACACAATTTTCACAACTTTCTGTATGGCATCCCAAGCTTTCATATATAAAACTTTAATGTTGAACTTTACTTCAATTTGGCCTATAATCTTTGGCAGCTTGAGATCCATATATCTTCTAATACTTGGCAATATGAAGTAGCTTATAAATAAGAATTACATTGTCTATGTCATGTCACTAGAATCGAAGTTACACAGGTATGTTGGTTCTTCATGGAAGATATTTTTCATATGCCTCCTAGACATTTACTCACCCCATCATGCAAATGTCGTATACATGGTATGCCTGACCTGCCACTCTGAGCACAAACCACTGTAAATTCATGTCTGTTCAAAGCTACAATGACATACTTCACATTATTTATCATTGACCAACCCTATAATGTGAACTGAATATCCTCTTTTATAGTAAAACACATACTCTCCATCAACTCTATTGGAATTGAAAATTCTTCCTCAACTTGACTACCAACATAATACCTATCATTTGCTACGTCCTCATCCAATTCACAAGTTGATGAATATGCCTTCACAAACTCATTATTTACAGTTATTCCTTCTACAGTGTCAACATTCGTGTAACAATAACATTGGACCATGCTATGTATTTTAGTATTCATATCAACATTCACTTCATCTAAATGCTATTGTGAGTTATCATCATCATCATCAGGACCTAGATCGCTTGATCTACTGCTCATTATTTTGTAATTATAATCGACATTAATCGATAGTCTCTCGAAAGTTCCAAGAATGTCATGGAAAAAACTTCTGTGTCGTTCGCTTCATCACATAAACGATATTTTGTTAAAAAGGGAAAATTTCTCAGCCAATAATATTTTATTTAATATGCATTAAAAAACATAAATGAAAAACTTACTCAGCATATTACGGCATGAAACTTGGATTAGTCAAACGGCATTCTGTCACCCCGTTAAAAGTATATGTCTCATGCATGTGAGATGTTTGTTGCTAAACAACTAAATTTTGTGCATTAATTTTTATGACCTCTACATAAAGTAGAAGTATATGCCCAATTACATGCGATAACACCATCTGACATACATCATCATCCTCCAAAAATGATGTTATGAACTCATTCCCTAAGGGTAGACGACAAACCAAGTTTAGTGAGAACTTCGATCATATTTAAGGGATTTCATAATCCTAATCTTCAGTTGCTCTAAGTTTGTCTTAGCAGACACTTGTAACGGCCGGTTACTCCTCCCAACATATGTTGGTGAATATTTGTCATATAAAGACAAGTGTCCACCATACATAAGAACAAAGGATACTCCCCGTCCAGACATTATTGCACTACTACACATCGTTTATGATTACCTACAATTACAAAATACAATCTTATCACACTTAAATGAATGAAATCACACATAAGCATTTAACTAAATAAATTTAAATATATTTAACTAAATATAATTAAATATCTCATCATAATTATTTTTAATTAAATATTTTTTAAAACAATTTATCAATCGAATATTCCTTATAATCCCTTAAACATTATATCTCTCAAAATAATATCAATATATAAATTTCGATCCGATATGATTAACTATTGCTTAAAAAAGTATATTTTATGACTACTTAGAAGTCACTATTATTACCAATTATGGAAGGTGGATAGATGTTGGCGCTTTGCAACGAACTTATTATATTATTCATGTATTATATTTATTTTTTAAAAAAATTATTTATGTAACATATGTTCAACACAAAAATAATATTCTTCAAGCTTAGTAGTTTGTTTCATATGTTCAACTTAGGAACAATTATTACGTCCTCTAACCGAATGGTTTTATAGGTTCGGCCACCATTAAATTTATGCCACATAGCAGCCCGACGACCCGACCGAAACCCGCGGTTTTTTGGATATTTGACATTTATTTTTTGCTTAAATGAGCGGGAAAACTTTAAAAGACGCGGGTTTATAAACTTCTGGCTGATTATCTTCACTGTACACAGAACGTTATACAGTGTTTAGGGTTATCGAAACTTTCGCATAGCTTTCCACGAGATAGATTCGAAGGAACCTACTCTGGGAACTCCTACTTTGGAAGAGTTAGACGATTTCGACGAAACATTTGGCACTTATACTTTGGATGACGATTTTTCCTATTTTTTATAAGTAAGTTGTCCTCCATCGTCATCTGATCCTCTCATATTTGTTTGTATCTAACCTTTAGATAACTCGGTATTGGTCGTTAGTTAAATGTAACTTGATTTTTTATAAGTTGGTACTGCTCGATATTTGTTTATATTGCTTCAATTTATTTTTTATAGCTATGAAGAAGAAATACCGAGTTTTATGACAACTCGGTATTTCTCGGTATTTATAAGTATATCCCGGTATTAGGTATTTTTTAATATTCTTTGCGTCATTTATTTCTTCTACATAACTAGATTCTAATTTCTATTACTTGAAATTGATTTTTGTACAGATATTATACTTATGTAGAACTTGTACCGAGTTTTTTGATAACTCTTAATATCTCGGTATTCGTATTTAAAACTCGGTATTGATAAGTTTTCATTAGATTTACGTTAATTATGACTTATATACCCCTATAATTGAAATACCATATATTTGTACCGAGTTATTTATAACTCGGTATTGAACTTGTACCGAGATTTTCATCTATTTATAATGGAATATTTTTGTTGTTTTAATGAATTATGTAATTTATTTTAATAGGGGGTTTACAAATCTGAGAAGGAAGCATATGTTAAATACTGCGAATATGCACATAAGCATGGATTCAGTGTTCGGAAAGAACATCTTTCTTACTGGCCTGGTACCAGGAAGTTGAAAACAAAGGTTTTTGTGTGTTCAAAATCTGGATTCAAGAAGGAAACAGAAAATATACAGAAGGTTAAATTTAGAAAATCAACTACAAGAACTGGATGCCCTGCTATGGTGAGATTTTTTGTTAGTGAAGAAGGGATATGGACGGCAAAAAATTCGGTAGAAACACACAACCATAAATTGGAAAAATCGGATGATCAACATTTGCTGAGATCATCTAGGCACATCACTGAAGAGAATGCCACTGTTCTGAAATCAATGGCAGATGCGGGAATAAGAACAATAAATGCATTTTCCTATCTATCTGAGGAGGTAGGAGGAGTAGAAAATCTGGGTTTTACCAAGAGAGATGCATACAACTATATTCAAAAGGAGAGAAGAGCAAAAATTGAGAATGGGGACAGCAATTTGCTAATCAAATTATTCAAAAACAGGTCTGCTGAAGACAATCTATTTACATGGGATATGCAAACTGATGATGAAGACAGGTTGGTAAACTTTTTTTTGGTAGATGGTTTGGGGAGAGTGGATTATGACTGCTTTGGGGATGTAATAATTTTTGATACTAGCTACCGTTTGAACAAATATAATTTAGTATGTGCCCCTATTATTGGAGTCAATAATCATTGGCAAAACATTATATTAGGGATGACATTTCTATCTGATGAAACAATTGATTCATTCTGTTGGTTATTTCAAACCTTTTTAAGAATTATGGATAATAAACATCCAATTACTATATTCACTGATCAGGATCAAGCAATGGCAAGGGCAATAGAGCTTGTATTCCCTAATACAAGACATCGGTTGTGCCAATGGCATATACACAAGAAGGCGCCTTCGAAAGTTTGGTGTTTTAAAAGTAACAATAAAGTTAAAGGCCTTTTTTATAGTTGCTTCAACAAGTGTGATTCAGCGGAGGAATTTGATAGTTTGTGGAATGAGATGATTAGCGAAGGAGACTTACACAACCATCAGTGGTTAAATGATCTGTACAAAATAAGGGATAGGTGGTCTACAACTTTCAACAAAGATTGCTTTAACCTTGGAATATTGTCTACACAACATAGTGAGTCTACAAATTTTGTTTGCCATGGTATTTCAAAGGCTACAAGTTCTCTAACCGAATGTTTCCTTGGATTGGAGAAACTTATAAACATTTGGCGTCGGAATGAACGAGATGAAATTTTTAAATGTTCTCAAACTAAGATACAACCTTACATAAAAAGAAGTCCGATACTAAACCAAGCAGCCAAATTTTATTCAAGAAAGTTATATTCATTTTTTGAAGAGGAGTTTTTGAATGGTTTAGGTGGACTACGCATTGATCATTCTTCACCAGACTCATCAACATTTTCTGTGAAAAACATAGACCCGACTTTTGATTCACACAAGTGGACGATTTTGTTTAGTTCAGCTGAAGGAACTATAAAATGCAGCTGCGAAAAGTTCGAGATGATGGGAATCCTGTGTTCTCATTGTATGAGAGTGATGAGTTAGTTGGATGTTACTAATATACCTCAGAAATACTTATGTCCAAGATGGTCAGCAACTGCTAGGAACGATCTTTATAGTGGATTGAATGTCCAGCTTACAATACCGAGTTTGTGCACGTTGAATCAAGGTTCCCGAAACATGATTTTTAGAAATTATGTTTGCCGATTTGCTTATCAAATTAGCAGTGAAGCTCAAGGTAATGAGGATGCAGAACAGTGTATGATAGATGGTATGAGTGCATTGGCATTAAATGTTCAAAACATTATGGAAGGAAAAAGAAATAAATCGGCAACTGAAGGGATCTACAAAACAATTAGAGATCCTACAAAGCGCCGGCCTAAGGGAGTTTCAAATGCTAGATTAAAGGATCATTGGGAGGAGGAAGGCCAAAAAAGTGAAACCAACCGTGCATAATCCTAATCCAACAATTTATTTTACACCTGCAGAATCAGGAAGTCAGTCATCCTTTATGTAAGTGTGATCAAGATCTCAGAATAACAAGGTATTATTCGATACTAGCATTTCATACTCGGTATTAGTGGAAGTTATAAGCACATCAAAATAAACAAAACACATAAAATATCATATGCAAAAGTATAAATTTATTTTATTGTACTACAAAAAATGGCATAAGCAAATTCTGCCCTAAATAAGGCCATATTACTTTGCCAGTTCTTATGGATGTCCCAATCAGTATCATTTTTTTGTATAACTTGTTCCATATATTTACAGACAAACATTCCACAGTCGACACTGTTTTCTTGTGTTGGCAAATTTGGGATAGATTGGATCGGCCATGTTCTTATATCATCCTCAAAAGCATCTTCTGCATCATGGTATAAATGAGATATATGAAAAGGTAACAAAATTATTACAATTATCTTCAATAAAAAATATTAAACCAAAGATAATTCTAAGTTCATACCACTTCCGGAGTAATAGACTTGTGCGTTGCTTTGGGTAATGAATCCATAAAATCCCATTTTTTGTTCTTCATGTTTGCAACCAATAACGTCCAATGTTTTTCATTTATGATGGGAACAAACATAATGTTTGCATTCTTAACAGCATCTTTGGTGATATTACCCGCAAATGATGTTGTTTTCTCCTGTTTATGTGAAATATAATAACCCTGGAAAAAAAACCATTCAATCAATTAATGATATACAGTTAATGATCTTCACTGTACCTTAACTATAAATGATTACTGACCCAATGAAAAGCCGATACATATAAAAAAGGTTGATTCAGTCCTGGAACCATTCTGTTTTTCTCAGATAAAAGATATGCAAAACTGTCAATATGGTTGATGTCAAGCTCTTCGCATAGCAATAATTCGTCCATTTGGCTTCTAAAAATAATTGCATTTCCACTTGCGAAGATGGTATCCTCCATGTATAATTTGTGAATAAAATTAAGTACATGACATTCATATATGGAAAAAGTAGCTAAAAAAAGTGAAATACCGAGTTGTACCGAGTTTTTATTTCTCGGTACAACTCGGTATTCAGTACAATAATAGCAATACCGAGTTGTACCGAGTTGTACCGAGTTTTTTATTTCTCGGTATTACACAGTTTTGTGAATAAAATTAAGTACTTGACATTCATATATGGAAAAAGTTGCTAAAAAAAGTGAAATACCGAGTTGTACCGAGTTTTTTATTTCTCGGTACAACTCGGTATTCTTAATTAAAATACATATTTTTTTGTGTACTTCTTTAGAAAGTTATCAATTGTATTCCTCTTCTCTTCATTAAGTAATAATCTTTCTGGGTAATCCAAAAAATCCTTGGCCGCACGATCTACATATTTGGAATCCTCAACATCAAAAATTGCAGTTTTTGGTTTTTCAACTGTTGCAACTCGGGCTTCCGAGTTTATGATTTTGATGATAACAAATAATATTTATTATTCTTTTATTTCTCCTAGTATTTGCAGTGCATATTTCTTTCTATGTTAACTAATATTTCAGGTACATCATGCACCGTTCTGTGAAGATTCAAGGCTCAAGATTGCGTAGAATTGGTCGTATTAAATGAGTCTGTAATTTTCATTTATTGAGTCAAGTCTTATAATGATGTATGATAGTTTGTTGATCATGCACACACACAGAGGGAGCAAAAAATGATTATAAATATTTTAACTTTTCTGTTCATCGTACTGTACGAATTTATTTCGTACTGTACGATCTGGTGTAACAGAAATAAATTAAAATATTTATTTTTCCTAAAAAAAATTAATTTTGAATATAACTAATCGTACTGTACGATCACCACATCGTACTATACAATCTGTTATAATTAGAAAGACCGCCGTCCATTAAATTAGGCAAAAATTTGAATTTGAACAGTTGTATAATCGTACTGTACGATCATAATCGTACCGTACGATGTTTGAAATATTGCCTAAGTTAATCCTGAGATTATGCAATCAAAACGGCTGAAATTTGTCATTTGGATCGTACTGTACGAACTGGATCGTACTGTACGAACTGGATCGTACTGTACTAACTGGATCGTACAGTACTAACAGGTCAATTTCTGCACATCGTACTGGACGATCTTGAGATCGTACGGTACGATATTTGACGCTGAATTGAGTATTTTTAGGGTTTTTTGAGCCCTCTATTTAAGCACTCTCATAAGACTTTGTAAGAGTCTTTGGCAGCCATTGTGTCTTCATTCTTTTGGAGAAAACTTGAAGAGAGGACTTGAAAGGGAGAGAGGAAAGGGTGAAGTTTGAGAGAGGGAGAAGATCCTTGGAGGGGGTTTCAAGGGAGTGTGAAGGAGATCACACGGTTGCTCCGGCGAGCTTGCACCTCAGTACCATCGGATTCAAGGTTCGTCTTGAAGGAAGTTTTGGGAAGAAGAAGATCTCATTGGTGTCAAAGGACCCGGCTCCTCCGCCGCACCGGGGAAGGTGGAAGTGATTGTGTAAGGGCTTCTCCGCCTAGCTGTGGGGGCTAAAGGAGAATCACTAAAGGTTTAGTGTAATACTCGGAGGGTGCCTCCGGGGAGTGGACGTAGGTCATGGTTTGACCGAACCACTATAAATTGGTGTGTTCTTTCCTTTATTTATTCTGCACTTTATTTCCGCATTTATTTTTATTGCGATTAATTGCGTGGATGAAATTGATTATCTATCTTTTTATTGTGAATGAAATTCGCTTCCGCATAAAGTCATAAAAAGATATTTCTTTTCATTAAAGAAGTTTTTAATCATCCAATTTCCCCCCCTCTTGTCGTTTAGTAATTTCAATTGGTATCAGAGCAATTACAATTGGTATCAGAGCGGGTTTCAAAAATAGTGTTTTAGAAAACCTTGAAAAAATCGATCATGGCATATTTTGGAAATCGTAACATTGCGGAAGGCTATTGTATCACACGACCACCTTTATTTGAAAATATTTCTTTTAATTTTTGGAAAATTCGCATGTCAACATTTTTGCAATCAATTGATTATCGAATGTGGAATATGATTCAAACTGGCTATTCTGTACCTTCACGTATGATAGATGGAGTCAAAATTAATATTCCTTTTACTGAATGGAGTAGAATAGAACTATTCAATGCACAACTAAATGCTAAATGTTTGAATTGTTTTTTCTGTGCATTAAATTCTGACAATTGCATGAGAATCTCTACATGTACTACTGGGAAAGAAATTTGGGATAGATTATGCATTTCGTATGAAGGTACTAGTGAAGTCAAACAGTCTAAATTGAATATTCTAATGCGTGATTATGAACTTTTTAGCATGAAGCCATATGAGACTATCTTAGACATGTTTACTAGATTTAATCAAATTGTGATGTCATTGCATGATTTAGGTAGAGAACTTTCAAACTTTGAAAAAGTTAGTAAAATTCTACGTTCTTTACTTGATAAATTTGATGCCAAAGTCATGGCAATATGTGAATCAAAAGATTTGAATGCTTATTCTATAGATAATCTAATCGGCTCACTCATTGCCTACGAGCAAAGTGTGAGTCAAAGATTTTTGGATGCAGGTGATGAGAAGACAATTGTGCTAAAAGCCAAACACACAGAGGAATATGGCTTAGTAGACGATGAAAGCAAGGAGATATCATCGATAACAAATAAATTTGAAATTCTATTGAACCACAAGCATGAACATCAACAAAAGCGGAGTAAAGGTAAATATTATAAAAATGTTAAGTTTTGTTCTGACATAATTTGCTTTGGGTGTAGGAAACCCGGACATTTGAAGCGTGAATGCCCCAACTTAAAAACTCTTCCTGCAAAGGAAAAGAGTAAAAATAAACCGTTTGTAATTTGGGGAAAAGATAAGCAAAAAGTCTCTTGGGCAGACCTAGTTTCTGAATCATCAGAACAGGAGCAAGATGATGAGGTATAAGTATGTTAAGGTTTGTTTGTGTGTTTTTGTTTATGTGTTTTGTATGTTTTTTTTATTTTTGTATGTTTAACTTGTTTTATATAATCGTATGTTTTTATTTCGTTATTATGTTGTTATTTTATATTTTATTTTATCTCTTCTTTTTGATAATGTCAAAGGGGGAGAAAGTATTGTAGTTTGTTGCATTTTGTTTTAACTTTTGCGGTTATTTAATTTAATTTTTTATATAAAAAATAAATACAAAAATTAAAAAAAAAAAAAAAACTTTTCCCTAATTTTTAATGTAATTCTTTTACTGAGGGGGAGTTTAGGAGAATTTTTTTTTAATTTGCAAAGTCAACCTATATTATTTGACATCATCAAAAAGGGGGAGATTGTTGCAACTCGGGCTTCCGAGTTTATGATTTTGATGATAACAAATAATATTTATTATTCTTTTATTTCTCCTAGTATTTGCAGTGCATATTTCTTTCTATGTTAACTAATATTTCAGGTACATCATGCACCGTTCTGTGAAGATTCAAGGCTCAAGATTGCGTAGAATTGGTCGTATTAAATGAGTCTGTAATTTTCATTTATTGAGTCAAGTCTTATAATGATGTATGATAGTTTGTTGATCATGCACACACACAGAGGGAGCAAAAAATGATTATAAATATTTTAACTTTTCTGTTCATCGTACTGTACGAATTTATTTCGTACTGTACGATCTGGTGTAACAGAAATAAATTAAAATATTTATTTTTCCTAAAAAAAATTAATTTTGAATATAACTAATCGTACTGTACGATCACCACATCGTACTATACAATCTGTTATAATTAGAAAGACCGCCGTCCATTAAATTAGGCAAAAATTTGAATTTGAACAGTTGTATAATCGTACTGTACGATCATAATCGTACTGTACGATGTTTGAAATATTGCCTAAGTTAATCCTGAGATTATGCAATCAAAACGGCTGAAATTTGTCATTTGGATCGTACTGTACGAACTGGATCGTACTGTACGAACTGGATCGTACTGTACTAACTGGATCGTACAGTACTAACAGGTCAATTTCTGCACATCGTACTGGACGATCTTGAGATCGTACGGTACGATATTTGACGCTGAATTGAGTATTTTTAGGGTTTTTTGAGCCCTCTATTTAAGCACTCTCATAAGACTTTGTAAGAGTCTTTGGCAGCCATTGTGTCTTCATTCTTTTGGAGAAAACTTGAAGAGAGGACTTGAAAGGGAGAGAGGAAAGGGTGAAGTTTGAGAGAGGGAGAAGATCCTTGGAGGGGGTTTCAAGGGAGTGTGAAGGAGATCACACGGTTGCTCCGGCAAGCTTGCACCTCAGTACCATCGGATTCAAGGTTCGTCTTGAAGGAAGTTTTGGGAAGAAGAAGATCTCATTGGTGTCAAAGGACCCGGCTCCTCCGCCGCACCGGGGAAGGTGGAAGTGATTGTGTAAGGGCTTCTCCGCCTAGCTGTGGGGGCTAAAGGAGAATCACTAAAGGTTTAGTGTAATACTCGGAGGGTGCCTCCGGGGAGTGGACGTAGGTCATGGTTTGACCGAACCACTATAAATTGGTGTGTTCTTTCCTTTATTTATTCTGCACTTTATTTCCGCATTTATTTTTATTGCGATTAATTGCGTGGATGAAATTGATTATCTATCTTTTTATTGTGAATGAAATTCGCTTCCGCATAAAGTCATAAAAAGATATTTCTTTTCATTAAAGAAGTTTTTAATCATCCAATTTCCCCCCCTCTTGTCGTTTAGTAATTTCATCAACTGGTGGAGCAGAAGGAGCAATTTTCATAGTTTCATCCTTAGGCGCAGAAGCTTTTTTACTATCAGTTAAGTTCTCTTTCAGTCTTGTTGCAGCACGCGTAACTAGTTTTCTTGTAGTAATTGAGGTTTCCTTCTTACTAAGTATTTCAACTTCTTTATTATCCGTTGGTAATTGAGCTTTCTTCTTCTTCCTATCACCAGTTGTGAATGGAGTTTTTACTCTTTTCCTTTTCCTGTCATTCCTCCGATGTACTCTTCTAGCAATTCCTCCAGTTCCTGATGAAGGGAAAGGAAATTCCTCATATTCGGATATTTCCTTCTTACCAACTATTTCATCAACAATTTTCTCTACAGTTTTCGATACTTCATCAAAATTGTTGTTAGATTCCGTTCTTAAACTTGATTGAACCAGAGAACCGATTTTCTCAAACGTGAAATAGTGTGGAAAATGATAACTTAATATCTTATATATACCACAAAATTTTTCATTGTTATCAGATTTTAACTGAAAAACTTCATTGTCCAATACTTCCACCCGTTTTTGCAGCAGAATTTTCTCCATTTCGAGTGATGAAATTTTTTTAACCATATATTCATGCTGTGTAATCAGTTTATATACGGATTGATTAATAATCCTCAAATTTGTTTCATCAGGTACACCATGTTGCGCATCACTTTCTTCTCTAAATTATGTTCGTAAGGGAGAATCAATGGGACTTCGACAATGAGTGGGACTAACAATAGGAACTGTAGGATCACTCTTCAAAGGCTGTTCAATTGGACATTCAGTTTCCGCTGGTGTTTGTATAGGAGAAACAGGTGGGCTTGGACTTTTTGGAGATGAAATTGCTTGTAAAGATGGAGTTGTCTTGCTGCTAGATATATGTACACTACTCAGTGGTGTTAAATCCAAACCATTTGCTGGATTACTAGTCTGAATTAAAGTCTTCTCATTATCTGTTATCTCTTGTAAATCTGTCAATATCTGGAGCAAATCTTTTATAAATACCCAAAATTTAAAAGTACAAAATAAAGTTAAATGAATTCATATGAGAATTGTACCTCAGAATCCTGAAGGCTTTTTAGTAAATTATCAACATCTTTAATTCTATAATTAAATTTTGCATCCCAACGAAGTAGACGGGGGCGAGCCAAATTATCCACTACTGGGTGGAACTTTGTATGCTCAAAAAATCAAATCTAAAACATAAAATAAAACAATATAAATCAGTGTATGAAATATAGAACCTATTAAAAAAGTGAAATAAACAAAAAATATATAATATGTGTAAGAATTACTCACAATTATTATCATAACAAATCCATTAACATATCCCAATGATTGACCTTTTGATTGTTTTTTTGCTATTGTATTAAATTCCATAACAAGAAAATCCCGAATGGATTGGGGCCAATTGTATGCTCTGAACTGCTCAACATTTTTTGCAACGTCCAATATTGTTGATTGCACTCGGAAGTTGGTCATTGGAAAGAAAATATTGGACAATAGGTATACAATAAATTGTTCCCTAACAATCTCCATAGGCGTTGAGGATTCCAATTTCAGAATGTCATGCCTTATGTCATTTGCTGTTTTACCAGCAATTGTACCAGTCCCAGGTTCAAATTTTTAATACCTCTGTTCGGTAAGCCAATAATCAACGCTATTTCTTCAGAAGTGAAAGTTAGACTCCGGCTATTAATAACAAAACTTTCAGATTCGTTATCCCACGTTGACAATAACATATAAACCATAGGAACATTTTGTGGGAACCGAGGTAGTAATAGAAACTGGTTAATTTGTAGCTCACTTAGGCTACTGACAAACTGATCCCCAAATTTCTCAACCAATTCATTACAAACTTTCCTAAATCCTGATGTCCGACATCTAAAATGAACCTTGGGGGTATATCCCTACATAATAAAGTGTAGCAAACACTAAGAAAATAACAGTTTTACAGAGATATTCCGTGAAAAACTACGTGAAATAAATAAGTGTAGCAAATACTAAGAAAATACCGAGTTTTGACAAGCAATACCGAGTTGTACCGAGTACCGAGTACCATGTACTGAGTACCGAGTACCGAGTAAACCAAGCCCTAACCCCTAAATACACGTCGTTTAGGACTCTGTTCGATTTACTAAGGAAAACCAAACATCCCTACGAAATGTGTACCGAGTTTTATCAACCAGTAAGGACGTTTACCGAGTTTTAATCATCAAATACCGAAAAAATCGAACAAAACCTAATACCGATTAGTACCGAGTTTTAAAAACACCCAGAAATGTTTACCATATCGCTAAAACTCGGTACTTTTAGATTAGTAACGAGATAAACAAACTTTCTCGGTAAATCGTTTCTAACCTCAGACATTATATCAGCGATGGTTTTCGAATGGAGAATACGAAGAACTACGAATAGAAATGATGGAGAACTACGAACGAAATGCTGCAGAACTACGAAGGAAATGCTGGAGAACTCCAAAGGATTTGCTGGAAATCTGAAAAAACGAAGTAAACAGTGACAGGGATTCGAAACTCCGTAATAAGGTGTAGCGTCGCGCTTCAAAGTGTTTCCGTTTTTTTTGCCATTTAAAATTTAACACGTGCGATAACCCAAAACACAGCGGGTCGGGTCGGCGACTTTTCTTCATGCTACGTGGCGTTACAACATTGGTGGCCGAACGTAGAGGAGCGTACGTTCACCGGACTAAATAATTGTTCTCAACTTAGACCTTTAGTAGTTTGTTTCAACATTATATCTCTCAAAACAATGCATCAATCTTTATTTATCCAAACAAATCCTAGCAAGAACTAAGTTTTATCCACAAATCAAAATATTCTTCATGTTGTCACAATAAAATAACACGTAACAGAAGTTTTAAGGAGAAGAGAGTAAGTCGCTTATTTAACGGGCGACTTTGACTTGCATTAAATTTTGTTTTAGGTCGGTTAATTACATAATTATAATTTAAAATATACTTAGTTTAAAAAAATCTCCTTAAAGTAAAACTGCTTTCTTAGCAGCTTTTTAGCCGTGCCAAAAAAAGCCTAAATCGAATTCGCATTTCCACTACTTCGGTCGGAGCAATGCCACGAATGGGCTTACGGAGAGCTGATTTCACACGGGCGCCGGTGTGTACGGGCCACGCCGGCGACTGGGTGAAGCATCGCGGCCGGCGTGTACTGAAAGAGTATTCCCGCAATCGCATTTAAGACTTGCCAAATGTCGAATGACCTATTCAGAAAACACTTTTCTTTGCACTCTCCGCCCAAAGCATTTTTTTGATACTCGTCCCAGATAGAACTCGCCAATCGACAACCAGGGCTACAAAATAGGAGGAGGAGGAGTGGGTGCTGTGTCTGATAGATCGATTTGAAAAGGAACTATGAATCAGATACTTGGCAAGTTGTGCGGCTATTGGTTCTCCAAGAGAGCCAGCAAAGAGCTGTTCTCCGTCGGCGATGATATCAATGTGAGTAGTTTTTTATTCTAGAGCTTGAGAGTTATTTTTTATGAGTTCTGGATGTAATCCTTCCTTGTTATTGATTTGATTTTCTTTTTAATGTTGCGGTGTTTGTTTGTGGATGGGTTATAAGTTGTAATACTCGAACTCAAATCCAATTTTGAGTATTCTTGCTTAGTAAAAATCTGTCGAAATAAATAACAATAGCAGAATTATGGATAACTTTGTGTATTTTTCTTGGAATTACACCATGTAATAGTTCATTTGGCATCAATTCTACGGTTCCCTCTGTATCAAGGAAAGTAAAGCTTCGTGTTTTAGGTGAAATTTATTGTTATCCATCATCAAGAATAGATTGTCTCGTGAAATACATTAAGTACCTCTAATAGGCATTATTCTACGGTTCCCTCTGTATCAAGGGAAATAAAGCTTCGTGTTTTAGGTGAAATTCATTGTTATCCATCATCAAGAATAGTTTGTCTCATGAAATACATTAAGTACCTCTAATAGGCATTAAATTACTTTCAAATGAAGAAAATTTTTCTAACAAGCAAAATAAATAAAAGTATTCTCTTTTTAAATAATCAAATATGATAATTATCTTAATATGAGAAGGATACACAGAATCTTCAAATATCTTCCTACAAGAATAACATGTCTCATGAATTACAGTAGATGCGTTTGATAGGCATAAAGTTACTTTTAGATGCAAGAAATTACCTAATAATTAAAATAAATAAAAGTATTCTCTTTTTAAATAATCAGATGAGATAATTTTCTTGATATGACTGGAATAATTAGGAGTATCAAATATATACCTACAATTTAGTTATCTCAAATCATATACACATCCATCCGACAATCAACCTACTTAAAAAGACATCATCCTCGGGTTGTGTTGTGAAACTTTCATAAAGTTGAAAATGTATTACATCTCTTAGCAATCATTAATATCTTGTCCTCAATGAACTTTGATTAGAAACAAAAGCGCTAGATGGGGAAAATGTATAATATAATATAAGAAAGTAGTAGATCCACTGCCAGAACATTGCAATTACAGTAGGTGGAGAAAAATACTCAAATAGATATTTTTTTTATTCACATCAAAACTATATAGAATTCAATTTTCATTAACAGACTTCGTATGCATGCATCAGGTTTGAAATAAGAGAAGATGTAATGGTAGTGGGTGAAATAATAATGGCATGCTTTTCTAGTGAAAATTTTAATTGTGCAACACTTCAACTTGGCAAGAAGAATATTGACTAACATCCATAGGCAATATAAATTCAATGGGAATGCGATATCCTAGAAATCCAACAAATTGGTCATGCTTGGAGTCTCCATAATTGGTTTAGAGCCCTATCTTGTTTTCAATAACTTGGGTGAACCTCATCTTGTTAAACTTCAATTTAAATTTAAATTTCTTTATGTTCTTCATATATCTTGGATATGTTGCCAACACATTCCAAAATATAAATGAGAAATCTAAAGACTAAGTTTCCATTTGAAATTTTATGTTTGGAAGAAGGAACATACTTTGGCTTTGATGGATGCACCCTAATTTTTTGTTAATTTGGAAGAAGGAACATACTTTGGCACCAAAGGAATATTATTTTTTTGTTAAAAATTAATTTCAATTTTGTATATTTGAACTTTTATTAAACATATAACATCTGAGAAATCATTCTTCTCCTTTGGTTATATGAACCTTAAATTCAACTATAATACTATCACTCATGTAAATTTTTAAATCCATGGAACTCCTAGTATGTCATTAGGAATGGGACTTTTTTTTCTCTTGTTGCGGAGGCGAACTTTATGTGGTGATGAGAATGATAATTTAAAAAGTTTATATTTCTTATATATATGCAATCTTATGATAAACTTTTCTCATTTGATTAAATGAGTTACAAAGCTTTTTAATGTTATCTTCTACTAAAACCTTGTACATATAATTTATTAAAAGCGGATGGTTTGTAGTGACAAATGAAAGGGGTAGAGCAGATAGTATTTGTTGACAAGAATAATAATTTAATAAGTTCACAATTCTTGTAGATATGCAATCTCACATCTACATAGCAAAGGCGCTTCAATGCAAAGCTAGGGTGACAAAAAGAGATGAATGATTGAGTACAATGAGAGGGATCGAAGAGGGGAGAGATTGGAGGGAATTTTGAGTGCACCAATTTGGAGAGAGGAGGGAGACCATAAGAGAACTTAAATTTCAATTCATTCAGTCAAAATCAAAATACAAGCTAAGAACCTCTACGCATAGAAATAGAGTTACAAAATTATGATCGAATAGTTTGTAATCAAATTTAATTCTATCCAAAATTAAATCTAATCTCATTCATAAATCAAATTTGAAATAAATATTATCAAAAAGAATAATTCATCATAATTTCAAAATAATAATTATAATCTAACAACTCCATATATTTTAGTTAAATTAAATAAATCATAAAATAATCTAGTTGTATTTTCTTGAGTTTCATCGGGCTATTTTCAAAATTCAATTATATGACCATCAGGTCATAATAGAGGTAATTTAAGTATTGCACTAGCCATGGGATTCAATCATGCCCTTTGCGGTTTTATCTAATTTTTACTAAGGGGTTGTTTGGTTGGCTAAAAAAGTAATGCAGTGTAAAAGAAATATAATGTAAAAAAATACAGTGTAAAATGAATACTTTGGAGTTGTTTGGATGAGTGTTAAGTAAATGGAGGTGAATGTTTTTTTTAAAGAAAAATGAACATAGTGTAAAGTCCAAAGTGATGGTGGCCGGTAAGTAGCGGTGGTGGCCGGTGGCGGTGATGGCCAAAGGCGGTGGCGGCTGACAAAGGCGGCCAACTATGGTGGGTGGCGGCGACCTTCGATGATGGGCGGAGGAGGTCAAGGGAGTTTGCTTGCAGTGTAAACAATTCTTGCTCATTACCTCAAATATGGGCGAGTTTTGTTTACCTCAAATCTAAAATGGTTTACACGACGTTTACTTTACTTTGCATTCCTTAATTTTTTATCTAACCAAACACCAATATTTTCAAAATCATTGTATTTGGAATACTTTACACCCATTTTACTTCCAACCAAACAACCCCTAAGAACAACATGTGACAAGAAATGTACGAGTTAAAAACCAACAAAATCACAAATCATGTTTGAGACTAACTCTAGTATGGAAATGCAATGAAGTAAAAAAAGTGCAAAATTTGGTTCTTTTGTTAGAAGCTGGCAAAATAATAGACTTAAACCAAATCCATAATATGGAAAAAAGAGGCATATTAGTCATAAGTTTCAAAGAGAGAAAAATGATTAACCAAAATTGGTTAAAAACAAATCATTCTTAGAATGAAAGCCTTAAAAGATTAACTATGATTAAAACTCACAATTTCTTGATCACAATTGAGAATCCAATAAAAAAACGCTAAGACTTCTACAATCATCAAAATACAACATTAAGAATACCTGATTCCCTCGTTAAAGAAAAATAAATCCTTAAACCAATCCATAACATAGTAAAATGCAGCACATATTTGTTCCATTGTTAGAAGCTAGTTAGAAGAAAGAAAAGCCTTAAATCAAGGCCATTCTATGTCAATAAAAATGCTACATCCGAGAGAAAAATTAAGTCGTCTGCTAGGGTTTCGCCCCCTTCGGGCTTAGCCCGCCGCCTCCCTCTTCTTCCGCCTCCTTTTGTCGGGGGGTTTCGCTATGGCTAAAAAGCTTTTGGATCCTGGCTTCCTCGCTGGTAAGCATCCTAAATCTTTTCGGGATGCTTTATCTGGCGATTCCATCGTTTCTTTTCCGGATTTCCGCATATCTTCGAATCGAGGTATGCCATCTTTATGGTTCTCAGAAGAGGAATTTCTTCATCTTGCTAAACCTTTTGAGTTCGCTTTGGTTTGGAGGTTTCCTCTCAAACGCCCCACTTTAGACTCTATCCGTAAATTTTTTTTCGGTTTGAAATTATCGGGAGAATTTTCGGTCACTCTTTTAGATCAAACTAATGTTTTGATTAAGCTTCATAATGATTTGGATTATGCTAGGGTTTTTGCTCATAGATCTTACTTGGTTTTTGGGTGTTTCATGAAAGTTATTAAATGGTCCCCTGTTCTTGATCTTTCTGAGGAATCACCGGTTGTGCCTGTTTGGTTGTCTTTCCCTGGATTACGCCCTCATCTTTTCTCTTCTCGCATTTTGTTCGGTTTGGGTTCCATTTTTTGTAGACCGATACAAACTGATAATGCTACTGCAGCTGGGTCTAGACCTTCTGTAGCTCGTATTCTAGTTGAATTAGATGTTACCAAAACTTTCCCCGATTCTGTTTGGTTAGGACCGGAGAAATTGGGGTACGTCCAGAAGGTTGTCTTTGAATGCATGCCTGGTTTCTGCTCTTCGTGTAAAACTTTAGGTCACAAAAAAATGGATTGTCCTAACCGTAATTCTAAACCTCCCACGGCTGAGCCTTTAGCTGCGGATTTTCTCAAGGAACCTATTACTTCTGTTGATCCTGTTCTTTCTCGTGAATGTGATGTTTTGGGTAATGCTAATGATGCTTCTTTAGCTAGAGATGCTATTGATTGTGAAATTCCTATTATTAGTAATATGGATGGTGCTGAGCAAGCTTCTCTGCCTGTTGTTGATGGTCGGTTTGTTCCTAACGACCAAGATGGGGTTTCTATTAATGCTGGTGGAATTAATGAGGTTGAGGTGGTTGTTGGGCTTGATGTTGACACTGTTTTTGTTGGGGTTGGCGGGTTGGAGAACGAAGTTAGTTGTGCTTTATCTCCTTATGCTCCTCCTTTTTTTCCTCATGTGTTATTACCTAATTGTGTTGAGGCTGTTAATGTGGTTGCTTCGGTTGGGGTTTCTTCTGCTGTTATTTCTCCGGACCTTCATTTAGCTGTTGATCCTAAATGTAATAACGTAGTTAATTCTTTAGTTGATGTTCCGATTAATGCGGTTGATTCGCTCTTTGCTGGGAATGTTTTGGGTGATGCTTCGGTATTGGATGTTCGGAACAATTCGAATTGGCTGGAGTCGTCTGAGGGGGAATTGGTTTCAGATTCTGATGTTGATTTCATGTCGTTGCCGGATTTCTGTGGTGGTTCAGATCCTGGTTGGGATTTTAATCTTGTTAGGCCTGTTTCTGTGGTTGGTGTTCGGGGCAGAGCACGTGGTCGTGGTCGGGGCCGCCGTCGCCGTTAGTCTTTTATTTTAGCTTTCTATGGCTTTAGACTTATTGTGGAGGTTGGTTTAGTCAGATGGTTTTGCGTCGAATTTGGGCAATGATGGGTTGAGACACACATCATTGCGTCGTGCTTGTGGCAACCATAGCTGTGGTTTCTTTTCGGGAAGCTTCGAGGTGCTTTTGGACGGTCCTAGTGACGTGTTGCTGGTGTGTTTGCCTCAACCGCCTACTGAGCCCGCTCTTTACTGTATTTTCTTTTTCTTCTTTTTTCTTTCTCTCTCTCTCTTTTTGTACTGTTTTCTTGGTTATTATTATAATATATTTTTCTTTAAAAAAAAAAAAAAAAGGCCATTCTATGAAAAAAATGGGCATATTATTCTTCATTCTCAAAGACAGAAAAAAAATTAACCAAAAATGGTTAAAAAATAAATCATTCTTAGAACAAAAGCCTTAAAAGATTAACCATGATTAAAACTCATAATTTCTAGGTCACAATAGAGATAATCTACCTATTTCACAAGCCTATCGAACTTAATTCTATAATTTTTTTTACTTTCTTCTTAGTATAGAAAGAAAACATAAGAAAGAAATAAATTAGGCTATAAGAACAAGCAAGATCACATATTTTGTAAATAACGTATTCGGCTTGAGAATAACTCTAATGTGCTAGCTGCAATAAGAAAATGTTAGACATCTATAATCATCCTATAAGTAGACAACGTTAAGAATATTTGATTCCTTTGCCATAGTAAAATAAAACCTTTCAATCAAGCTAAAACCTAGCAAAATGCAGCCTACAAATTATTCTTTATTTTCACATGAAGCAAAAGATTAACCAAAAAGGTTATAGGACAAATAGTTCTTATGATGCGATAGCTTTTATGAGTTTTTTAACAGCATCCTCAACAACAAATTTTCTATCCCTCAAAAACCAATGGATCATGTCTTCATCATATATTCCATTTTTTCTAACTGACACACTTGAATGTTCTTTCTCAAGCTTATCTTTAAATTCCAACACAAGCTGCAAATACAAAATTGAATCTAATTAGAGAATTTTACGAGGAGCTATGGATTCTTGTAAAAAAAAAAAAAATAGAGTTCGACAAATTTAAATAAATGTAATTGGAAAGGATGATATCTTGCCGAGGCTCAACCGCGAACATTTTTTGTCTGCATTTGAGTGACATTACTATAAAGCCTTAAATGGCGGCATAGTAATAAAGTAACTCAATGCACTAACAAGATCATAAATAGGTTTTAACATATTTTGTACTGGTAATCTTTTGTCAATCTTTTGCATTGTATTTCTCATCAACTTCGTACGAACCTTGAGTAATTTTTTTTCAAAAAGACAAAAAATTCAAAATAAACATTCCATGAACGGGACTTCAAAGGGTTTCAAAATATTTAGAAGGGATAAATCCCTCATGGAACCTCTGTATAGAGCGTAAAATACTGATTTTGTTATTCCTTGGCATTCAAACTCTTTAATCTGTATAATGAGTGGATAAGAAAAATAGAGGTATTTATATAGTGTCATTCATAGAAAAGGAGCAAAAACACACCATTGATTATTGAAATAATTGCATATCAATAGTCAATGAAATTTATAGCTGGAATCCTTTCCGATTATCAGCTTCCACCTTAAGTTCAACTATTTAGGTCGACTTTATGAATCCTTCTCTATCACTCATTTCTTAAGCTAAGTCTGAAATTAATTTTAGTTTAATCCCTTGATAGTTTCATACCATTAACTTTCACTTTAGCCATTTTTCCTTTCTCTTCCTTACGTGGTAATTCCACTTAATCACAACCACAGGCCATAGTAAACTGATTCTCCAAGTCAATTACAGAATCAAAAAGAGAGTTCACATCAAGAATAATAGCTATTTTTTCTGTAGAAAGAGCAACTAAGTTGGTTTCTTTTGAATGTCAAGGTTACCATGCCAGTATGAAGGGTGCAAGACTATACCATCTCGAGCTTTTTTCTACCTCCTACCCTCCATGGATCTTAATCATGCATTTTTTGTTTCTAATTCAGTCCTCATCATCTTAGTTTTACTGAAGTATAAAAGCCTTCAATATGTATTATAGGCTAGACTTTTTACCTATGTTGTGCTGATACAAAGCAAATTTGCAGTAGTCAAAATTTAATATAAAATACAACCAATTTTAGAAAATTATTTAAGAAAAAGAGGTAGAGGAGGAAAAAGAAGATGAGGAAAATTGATTTAGGTGTAAATCTATATAAATATAAATGAAAATAATTTTAGAAAATTTTGAAAAGATTTGGAAGTTCAACAATGTTATAATCATCTTTTAAATTTCAAAATTTGTTGAAAATATAAAACAATAATAATAATTAGAAAAATAAAAAATTTATTAAGTTCAATTTTGTATGATTGTGAAACTAATTTAGAAATATTTTATAAGTTATATTATGAGATTATAATTGAATAAATATGAAAGTTAAGAGATAATGTGGCGTATTAAATTTTAAACTTCAATTAAAATTTTCAATGAAATGGGAAATTTGGATATTAATTTTACAATTATATTATGAAAACGATTGAAAAAATATCAAATTTAACTTTACACTTTATGATTAAGAAATGAACTGACATATGGAATATTCTAAATTAGCATACACAGATTATAAAAGTTATAAATAAGGTTGTGAAAATTGGATCGAACAATGAACCGGAAGAAGGAAAGGTTTACGGTTCGATGGTTCATCTGGAATTGAACCAGGGTTTAACCAGATTATGTAATAAATACTAAAATTATTTAATATAATATAAATTACTTAATAATTAAAATTTTAACAAAGAATGCATAACTACTTTGATTAAAATTCATGTTCAATCGCAAATAAAATTATATGCATAATGAATAGGTCTTAAACTTAAAAAATTTTAATAATATAATTGTATAAATATAAATATAAATTTTAATAAAAATAGTAATATAATATATAAAATTTATAATATAAAAAATTATGTTTCTAACTTTAAAAAATTATATGCATTTTCAACCCAAATTTATATCTCAAGCAATATGATAGTTTAAGCTCATACATAATTATTACAGGTTTTTAGTCCCACATCATAGAGGAATTTTAAATTGTTCTCTTTATAAAGCATATACTACAAACGAAAAGTAAAGTTGTATGATGTGGCAAGCTAACAGATTTATATTATGATTAAATTTATTTACATAAGCATATGATTTTAAAAATATATTTAAAATTAATTAAATGAAATTTAATATTAAAAATATTATTTATTGAACCTGCCAGTTCAACCTAATTGGAGCCGCTTTGACGGTTTGCCGATTGAACCGACGGTTCAAATCGGTTCTCACCGATTCAATACAAATTCGGGCTTTGAACATCTCCGGATTGGCAACTTAATCGGTTCATGGTCGAACTGTTTAAATCGGCTGGTCTAGTTCGGTTTTAAAAACACTAGTTATAAATATTAACGATGAATTTTTAAAATTTATCAAGAAGAAAATCTGAAATAATTAATAAAGAACAAAGTTATGATAAAGGGAGTTCAAGGATGAAAATAATCTTTATATTATATATGTCTCACCGAGGGAATCAACTTTCAAGTGGAACGTAAATTCTTAAAATTAAGGTTGGTAATTATGTTTTCTATCTTGTAGAAATTATTCCCTTTTAAAATCAAACGCATTGATGCTTATGATTATATAAATGCATTGAAAAATATTTTGAATTATCCCTAATTGTTATTACAATATGTCCAGATGATTCTCTCTTTCGGTTATGATATCCACATATTAAAATAAGAGGCGACAGTATGTAGTGATGACAATAATAATTTAACAAGTTTACAATTCCTTTACATATGCAATCTTATGATAAACTATTCTCAATTGATTATGACTTCCAAAGCTTTTTAATGTTAACTTCTAATAAAACCTTTGTTTGTTCTTAAACACAATTATCTTCGTTAGTTAGAAATTATACTGCTCTTAATCCTTAACTTTTTAATCTCTGTGATTTCTTAAAAAAGAGCAAGTATTCTTGAAGATTATATTTCTAACTGTGCATACTTGTTGGAATTAGTCGCTTTCAAATGACATTGAGGGAGGAGCAAAATGGCTGGTCAATAAACTTAAAGGTACCATTCCCAAATAATTTGATTTCAGTATTTGCCTCCTTTTATGCGTGACATTTTTATTTTTATTTCTTAGTCGTGCAACAATTATGTTTAACTCTCTAAATTACGTTGAACTCTTACTGTGCTTGAAAGATCTTAGCTGTGAAATCATCAGTTGAAGTCACTCTCATCATATAATCACATGGTTTATATATGAATTGTGGCATTCGGGTTTGTTAACAAGTTGTATGAATTAGCATAGTTTGCATTTCTTGTTTGAGCCATTCATTTTAGCTTATATATGAACCTTTGTGAAGCTCACTTCTAAGCTTCAGCAACAAATCCACAAGGATTCTGATAGGAAATACTTGAGTTCGCAAGTAACCCTAAGGTAATACTTGAGTTCGCAAGCAAACCTAACCCAAATCGGCACACAAATAGCGCAAAAACAGCGGAAATAGGGAAGAAACTTGTAGGAAAACAATTGCAAACGATTGTATTCCACTAGTAGGCAATCAAAACCAAAGCTCGATACAATGTTCTTCAATTCGAGAGGAAGAACAACTCTCCTACAATCTCCGGCAACGCCGAGAGCCCAAGCAAGAAGACCTAGAACTCAAACTCCTTTTCAAAAAACAAGATAAAAAACTCCACTCCTCATAACTCCCTATTTAATACACTCTAATTCAAATTAAAAGCAAAAGGACTTCTCTACCCTTCATTCTCCCTCCAAAAACATTTAATTTCTATTTGAAATCAATTTGAGTCCACCCCGGTTCCCCCTCTCCCGTCCGCCTTCTTCCGTCGCGCGTAGGTCTGGACCGGCTGGGCCGGTCCAGGATAAGCCGGTCCAAGCTGGACCGGCATAACATTACCCCCCTCCCAAAGTACCACCTTGTCCTCAAGGTGGAAGGCAGAGAACTGTATTGCAATCCTCTCCAATGGCTCCCATGTGGCCTCATAATCTGGGAGGCCGTTCCACCTGATCTTCACTTCCTTTTCCCCCTTTTTATTGATGCGCACTCCTTCTACCGCTAGAGGCTCCAGTGTCACTTCCATGTCTTCCCTCAATGTGCTGGGCAGCTCTGGGCTTACTGCATGTTCCCCCACCACTTTCCTCAACTGTGATACATGAAAAACGGGGTGTATTCTGGCTGTTGAAGGAAGCCTCAACCTGTATGCTACCTCCCCGATTTTCTCCTCCACTTCGAAAGGGCCGAAATATCTTGCTGCCAGCTTCTCATTTCTCCTCTGGGATATAGTCCTCTGTCTGTATGGTCGGATCTTCAAGTAGACCTTGTCTCCAACTCCAAATTGTATATCCCTCCTTTTACTGTCCGCCTGTTTCTTCATAATCTGTTGGGCTCTGAGAAGATGCCTCTTGAGCTCATCCAATACTTGATCTCTTTCCTTCAGATGCTGATCCACTGCAGATACTGGAGTACTCCTATGGCTATAGTGTACCAGGTGTGGGGGGTCTCTTCCATATAACACCCTGAAAGGTGTCATCTTGGTAGCCGAGTGAGAGGAGGTGTTATACCAATATTCTGCCCAGGCCAGCCATTTGGCCCACTGCTTCGGTGTCTCAGATACAAAGCATCTCAAGTATGTCTCCAGGCTTCTATTCACCACCTCCGTCTGCCCATCAGTCTGTGGGTGATATGCTGTGCTCCTCTTCAATACTGTGCCCTGCATCCTAAATAACTCCCTCCAAAAATGACTCAGGAACACCTTGTCCCTATCCGACACAATAGACTCTGGTACCCCATGCAGGCGGACTATCTCCCTCACAAATGCTGCTGCTACAGACACCGCTGTGTACGGGTGTCTTAAGGGAATGAAATGAGCATATTTGCTCAGCCTGTCGACCACTACAAATATAACAGTATATCCCTCTGATTTTGGAAGCCTATCAATGAAATCCATAGTGATCTCCTCCCAAACCTTCTCTGGTAAGGCCAGGGGCTGTAGTAATCCCCCGGGTGCCATCGTCATGTACTTGTTTCTCTGGCAGGTATCGCACTTAGCTACCATTTCTTCTATGTCTTTCCTCATCCCCTTCCAGTACAATTCCGCAGCTAACCGGCTATATGTTTTCTGCACTCCTGAATGCCCTCCTATGGCACTCCCATGAAATTCCTGTAGCAGTTGGGGAATATGAATGGAAGACCTAGGGATCACACTCCTTCCCTGATAGTACAGTCTTTCTCCCCCAACTGAGTAGCCTGGGTGGCTGTTTTCATCTGATAGCACCTCTTCTTTGATTCTCCTTAGCTCCTCATTCTGGATGCTTTCCTCTTTGATGGCTCCCCAATCAATCAGAACCGGTACTGATACCGCAATTCCCTGGAGCTCCCCCATACAGCGTGATAAGGCATCTGCTGCCTTATTTTCTAATCCTGGCCGATAGTGGATCTCAAAATCATATCCGAGCAGCTTGGACAACCACCTCTGATGCTCTTCTGTGACCATCCTCTGCTCTAGCAAGTATTTCAGGCTCCTTTGATCAGTCCTGACAATAAAGTGTCTGCCCAATAAATAGGGTCTCCACTTTTGGATGGCCAGCACAATCGCCATTAGCTCTCTCTCATAGACCGACTTCAGCCTAGCCCGGGACGACAGTATCTGACTGAAGTAAGCTATGGCTCTATGGTTCTGCATCAACACTGCCCCCAATCCATAGCCTGAAGCATCTGTCTCCAACACAAACACCTGATTGAAGTCTGGCAGAGCAAGTACGGGCACCGTCGTCATGGCCTTTTTCAGCTTCTCAAAAGCCTCAGAAGCTGCTTCCCCCCATAGAAAATTATCCTTCTTCAGCAGTTCTGTCAGCGGTCCTGCTATGGTGCTGTATCCTCTCACGAACCTCCTGTAGTAGCCAGTCAGTCCCAAAAACCCTCTGAGCCCCTTCAAGGTCTTGGGTTGAGGCCAGGCTAACATTGCCTCTATTTTGGACTGATCCGCAGCCACTCCCTCCTGAGATATCACATGCCCCAGGTACTCCACTTGTGCCTGAGCGAAGTCACACTTCTTGAAATTGGCCTTCAGCTGATGCTCCCTCAGCACCCCCAACACCACTCTCAGGTGCTCTAGGTGTTCCTTCTCGGTCCTGCTATAGATGAGAATGTCATCAAAAAACACCAACACAAACCTGCGAAGGTGTGGCTTGAAGATTCGGTTCATCAATGCCTGGAATGTGGCTGGTGCGTTGGTGAGGCCAAAAGGCATCACCAGGAACTCGTAGTGGCCCTCATGAGTCCTGAAGGCTGTCTTCTGCACATCTTCCTTCCTCATCCTGATCTGATGATAGCCTGACTTTAGATCAATCTTGGTGAATAAAACGGCTCCATGTAGCTCATCCATCAACTCGTCAATCACAGGGATGGGAAATTTGTCAGGCACTGTCTCCTTGTTGAGGGCTCTGTAATCCACACAGAACCTCCAACTCCCATCCTTCTTTTTTACCAGTAGAACTGGGCTAGAGAAAGGACTCACACTGGGCTGAATGATCCCTCCTTCTAGCATTTCTCCCACCAGCTTCTCAATCTCATCTTTTTGCATCTGAGGGTATCTGTAAGGTCTCACACTGATAGGGGATACCCCCTCTTTCAAGATAATCTGGTGCTCCCGTTCTCTGTCAGGTGGTAGTCCCACCGGAGGTTGGAACACATCCTCAAATTCCTTCAGAAAGGGCTGAACTGACACAGGAATGTGTTTGTCTTCCTCCTCCTGACGATCTTCCAAGCTCTGCAACTCCACAAGGAACCCTCCTCCTTCCTCATGGATCATCTTCACCATCGACCTGAGAGACACTCCAGCTCTGGATAATCCTGGTTCTCCTTTCAGCTTCACCCTCTTTCCCTCTACCATCAGTTCCATCACCATAGTCCCCCAGTTTACCTTGGTTTCACCCAAGGTCTGTAGTCACTTCATGCCTAGAATGACGTCTGTGCTACCCAACCTCAGGGGTAGGAAGTCCTCCACCACCCTAATCTCCTGTAGTCTCATCTCCACCCCCTTGCAGATCCCAGTGCTGGACTCAATCTTCCCTGTCCCCATCATTACTCCATAACTGCCTGTCTCAGTAGGCTCCATTCCCAGCTCCTCCGCTACCTGAGCGGATATGAAATTGTGGGTGGCTCCACTGTCGATCAACACTACTACCTCCCTCCCAAGGATTTTCCCTTTCACCTTCATCGTATGGCTAGGAGTGAATCCCATCACAGAATTGAGGGATACCTCGGCTACCTCCAACTGGGGATCAATCTGCTCCTCGTCTGAAGCATCACCCTCCTCAGGCGCCTCGTCTATATAGACGGTGAGAGCCCGAAGAGCGCGATCCTTGCACCGGTGCCCTGGAACAAACTTCTCCTCACATCTAAAACAAAGGCCTTTGGCCCTCTTCTCCTGCATCTCCTCCTCGGTCAATCTCTTGAAACTCCCAGCAGATCTGGTCACCCCGCTCTTCTCCTTCCCACTTTCTTTAAGGACACTAGGGGTTGGCCCTTTTGGAGCCAAGTAAGTGGTAGTTGTCCTGGTAGGACCCCCTGAGTGGTTGTTCCGCCAACTTCGGGCGTTGGTCTTCTGGTTCTCCACCAGTTGAGCCAACTCCATGGCCTCCCTCAAGTCCCTCGGTCTCATTACCTTCACCGCATCTCTAATTTCTGGCTTCAGGCCCTTCATAAAGTTTCCCCCCAGAGTACTGTTCGATAATCCCTCCATGTCACCCACCAGACTCTCAAATTTCTTCCGGTACTCCTCCACTGTTCCCTCTTGAGTGAGGGCGTAGAACTGTTCTGATATCTCCCATGGGCTGCCCCCCCTAAATCTCTCCCTGATCGCCTCCTTGAAATCCCTCCAAGTCCTCACCGGATCCCACTTCTCCATGTATTTGAACCATGAAAAAGCCGCCCCTTCCAAGCACATGCTAGCCGCCAACAATCTCTCCTCCTCCATCAGGCCATTTACTGCAAAATACCTCTCTACCTTGTGGATCCATTCATCCACATTTCCTTCTTCGAACACGGGCATTTTCAGTTTTCTGGCTCTCGTGTCCACCCCGTATGCCCTATTCCCCCCATGACCTCCTCTGTCCCATGCAATGGGGTCTTCCCAAGTTCCCCTCTCTCCATATCGGGGCTCATCATCCCTCCTCGGTCGCCGATAGCCATCTTCCCCTCGCGCTCCGCCATGGTGATTCTGGATTCCCCATGGCCGGTCCACTGGATCGGGCCGCCGGCGACGCCAATCATCCTCTCTTTCTTCATGCTCTCACTCCCTTCTACTCTTTCCTCCCCCGGCACAGCCCTTGCTTGCCCTTCCAACAACTTCTTCATCATCTCTTCCAACGCCACGAATTTCCCTTCCACAGTCTCGCTCAATGTGGCCATTTTCTCCTCCAGATCCGCTTTAAGTTGCCCCATCTCGGTCTCCAAGACTTCTACTCGCTTAGATGCCATGGAAAATGACGAGATGCCTCCGGATCCTTCCCAAAATCAGCAAAATCTGCAGCGAATAGTGGATAGAAACCACCCTCCACCGCCCGGATCTTCGCTCTGATACCAATTTGATAGGAAATACTTGAGTTCGCAAGTAACCCTAAGGTAATACTTGAGTTCGCAAGCAAACCTAACCCAAATCGGCACACAAATAGCGCAAAAACAGCGGAAATAGGGAAGAAACTTGTAGGAAAACAATTGCAAACGATTGTATTCCACTAGTAGGCAATCAAAACCAAAGCTCGATACAATGTTCTTCAATTCGAGAGGAAGAACAACTCTCCTACAATCTCCGGCAACGCCGAGAGCCCAAGCAAGAAGACCTAGAACTCAAACTCCTTTTCAAAAAACAAGATAAAAAACTCCACTCCTCATAACTCCCTATTTAATACACTCTAATTCAAATTAAAAGCAAAAGGACTTCTCTACCCTTCATTCTCCCTCCAAAAACATTTAATTTCTATTTGAAATCAATTTGAGTCCACCCCGGTTCCCCCTCTCCCGTCCGCCTTCTTCCGTCGCGCGTAGGTCTGGACCGGCTGGGCCGGTCCAGGATAAGCCGGTCCAAGCTGGACCGGCATAACAGATTCATCATTGCATACTTGCAACTTTTCTGATTCAATTCTTTCCCGGGAGAAAGACATATTTGTTTGTCTTTCAATTTTTTTGTTTATCATCAACAAATATGATTTTCGGAAATAATATTCCCTGAACATGAATCAAATAATATTTATCTTACCAAGGCTTAGGAGATCATTTTCATAGATGATATGGTTTTCCTTGTTTGGTGTATGACATGTAGAAAACCATGCGGTAATGCATTTAAGTTTCCATCCCGATGTATAAATGGATAAATTCAGCCATGGATATTAGTTGATAGAAAATAATTCAAACCCTTGAACTTCTGCATCATCTTAAAAGAATATCCATAAACTAAAATTTATTCGATAGGATTAAATTTGAACATACGTTATTATAGAGTTAATGTGTTTTATGGGCTTTGGGTGAGATGCAAAGCTTTTTTCTTAGAAATACTAATTGGACTAATTAGTCCTAACAGAAGAGTAAGTATAATATTTTTCAAACTTCTACACATCATATGTTGTTTTTGGAGTGTTTCAGCTTGATTGATTCTAATGCCTAAGACCTTCAATGAAAAAAAAAATTATAATGTAATACTTTTTTACAACTGATTTTTGTAAATCTTTAAACCTAAAAAAATACTTAAACCACCCATTGTTGTCTCCTTGTTTATCTTCAAGTGATATTTATAACTAAAAAATGGTAAATATTATCATTTAAATTTATGTTTCATATTTAGCTCATGTTAGTCTTGTTTTAGAATTAACACTTTACCAAATATTTGAGCATATCTTGTTAGTTTTGTTTTGTTAAAATATATCCTTTGAAATCAAGTTTAATATACCTTCTAAACAATTCCTTGAGATTATATATCCAACTTGAAAACAACATAGGATTGTTACCCATTAAATGAAAATTTTTAATTCTTAATTTCATAATAGTAACTCTAAAAGTATCTTAATACTTAGTTAAATTGTTTGATTAAAACTACATTTTTTATTATGTTGGCTCGGTCGATCTTGGCCTATGTTTAAACTCGACAATTTAGATTTTTGGTCTTTTTGAGTTTGCCTGTGTTTGATTATGTTTGAAAACTTTAATTTCATGTTTGATTCACTTTTGGAACATCTTTGGATAAAATTATATTAAATTTCAACTATTAAGTTTTTGTCAATATAAAGTGCCTAGATCTCATCTATTGGGTTAAAAAACAATGGTTAAAATATAAAAATGATAAATTAAAGGTGGATTTTTATGCATACTACTTTATTTCATGCTATTTACATATCTAACAACCAAAATTTTAGTATTACATGTCTATCACTTATTTAAAAATTTAATATCAATATATCACTCTTATATTTCATTATTACCACCCATACCACCCTATAAACTTTAATATTTCATTCCATGCACCCATATTTGTTCTATGCATGGTAGACATGTAATATTAAAGTTTTAGGTGTTAGATATATAAATATCTTGAAATAATATGGTGTGTATATAAATCTCCCAAATATAATTTGTAGCAAACTTGATTAAGTACAACCATTCTTGTATGCTTTAAAGGATGTATGCTGGAATGCAGTGGAATAATGATCATCATCAATCAATACATTCTATTGACCTATTTAATCAATGAAAGGCATATGGTTAGTAGAGATTTTTTGTTGAATAACAAGAACAAGGTTTACTCAAATTTAGGGATCAAGATATCTCACAAGTGCAAACTTATATGATTAATTACATCTCGAAAATATGAATTTAATACTACTCTTATATTATAATTTCAAGAGGATGGATTTATTAATATATTTTAAATTTCAATTTTTTCTTAATGGTTGTTTAGTTTAAAGTAAAAAAAAAAAAAAAAAACTTCAAACTATCACTTGTGTTCAAATCATTAAAGAAATGTATGCATGAGCTATTACTTGTATTCAAACATAAGGTGGTTTGACCAAGTATTTTCCTATTTCGGTTGGATTACATCATGGATCAGTCTTAAGCCCATATCTTTTTTCTTTAGTCATGAATTTTCTCACTAGACATTTGTAAGAGGATGTACCTTGGTGTATGCTTCTTGCTGATAATATTTTTCTTGTTGATAAGACTAGAGAGGGAGTTGAAGGTAAGTTTGAATTATGGAGGTCAACCTTAGAGTCTAAAGGTTTTCGCTTTAGTAGATCTAAAACTGAAAATATGGTGTGTAGTTTTTGTAGTAATAGACCTAGTGAGGGGATTGTGACTTTGGGCGATCAAGTTGTTAATAAGAGTACACGTTTTAGATATATTGGATCTATCGTTCAGATTGATGGTGAAATAGATTGGGATATTATCAGTAGAATTCAAGTTTGATGGTTGAAGTGGAGGAATGCATCGGGCATGTTGTGTAATAGAAAAGTCCCCCTCAAACTTAAGGAAAAATCCTATAAGATGGTGGTGAAACTTGCAATGCTTTATGATGCCGAATGTTGGACATTAAAAGAGAAGCATAATACTAAGTTAAGTATTGCATAGATGAGGAAGCTCAGGTGGATGAGTGGCTTTATCCCTAGAGATAGGATACGAAATGAGCATATATATGAAAAGGTTGTAGTGCCAGTGAGAGAGTTGCCTTAGATGGTTTGGTAACATAAAATGGTGGCCTTCCGATGACCCGGTTAGGAAAGTAGAGGTATTAGATTTGACTTTTGTTAAGAAAGGTACATGTAGACCTAAAAAGACTTAGTTAGAAAATATTAGAAATGATCTTTCTTTATTAGATTTAAACGAGATTCTTTATTAGATTTAAACGAGAATTTGACTTTTAACAGGACACAGTGGAGAAAAAGGATTCTTATAGCCGACCCCACATAGTGAGACAAAGGCTTGTTGTTATTGTTGTTGTTGTTTAGTTTGAAATAAAGTAGGTGAAAAGTATTCTTTTTCTAGGGATTTTGAAAATATCGATGTTTGGTTAGATGAGAAAAGAATATAGTGTATAGTATTTCAAATGTAACGTATAATATTTTGGTACATTAAACTCACCTAATAATGAATGAAAACATTTTTCACCTTAATCAAGCTTAGCTTGTCGCCACCCCCCCCCCCCCCCCCCCCACCCCCACATGCAGCCGTCGGACCACCCTCAGTTGTCGGTCGCTGCTTGCCACCATCACGGCAGGGCACCCTTCATCACCAGCCCTCGCCATCCATCAGAGCCAGCGCTGACCACCACCATCACTATTTTTTAAGTTTGAACTTATATTTATTTTACTTCAAGTCTAACAAATTTAAAAAAAAAAAAAAATTTCATGTATTCTTTTTACACTCATCCAACAACTTCAAACATTTCAAATTCACTATATTCATTTTATACTTCATTCTTTAAACTCTATATAATAATTGATTTTGAAAAAAAATTACCATAAATATTTATGGGGTGATGGAATATTTGTCCTAATTTTTAGGAATATTCTTAGAATTATTTCTAATTTTCAAAACCTTTAAATTTATTTGTAAAATCTTTGTTTTAAGAAAATTTTTTGAAATATATTTGATACATCCCAATAATAACACATGACATTTTTAGAAAAAAAAACATTAATATCCTTTAATATTAGAAATTTATTCTGAATTTTTCGTTATTTATTCTATGTTAAATTGCTTATTAAATCAACTAATCCTCTATTCTCTTTAAAAGCAATCAGGCAGTTGCTTTGATGCTGACACAACTTCAAGATAGCCCAATCCTTTTTCAATGGCTGAGATTACATGGCAAAGCGAGTGTAACTTAACTATTGATATTTGATCAGACTGCAGAAGATTTTTGTCTTGAAACTAAGCAAACTTAGAGGGTATATGATGTAGGACTGCAATCAGAATGGCTAAATCCTATTATTAGGTTTCATATAGACCAGAACTAAAAAAAATTGTCAAAATATCCTAATGCACAACACATTAGCATGAACTTTAAAGCTTTTAGATTTACACAAAATAGTACAACATATGACATGTGATATTTTTTTTTTAAATTATATTAATCTCAATGTAAATCTAAAAATTCTGAAGGATATTCAAATGTAAGATTATATTAATACCGTGAGATTAAGGTCATCATCTTTCTTCAACTCACATTGTGGAAAAAAGAGTTTACAACCCTTCAAAGAATTATTTATAATTCTTGGCCAATCTCACATCAAACATGAAGATCTAGCAGGTCCTAGCTTTTAAGATGGTGAGTTTTGAGAATCCACTAGTCAATCAAGTAGTTGGATTAGGGTTTTGAGGGTTTTTCTCAAAATAAGATCTCATTGGTTTGAATATTGTATATCTTCTATTAGGTCTGCTGACATTAAATAATTTAGCAGATCTAGGGTCTCCTATGAGATTAATACAAGAATAATGCAAGATGAGTTAAAAGAGATAAGATGATCAAGAAGAATAGATTATCATATAATTGATAAAAGATTTAAACTGTAATTAGGGTTTTTTTTTTTAATTCAATCATTCCATTCTTTCCTCAAACTCTAGATAAAGATAAGAAATTTAAACTTCCAAATCAAAAAGGAGAGTGGGAGGAGAGAAAATGTGAAGATTTCATCATTGGAAAATGTGCCCTTAACTTTGGAATTAAACCACTTGCTTTGGGATTAATGCTAGTAACTTTAAGGCATCATGATCTGGTGTGAGAATTCAAAAGGTTTTGTGGAACTATTTCTTTGTCCTAATGTTTTGTGGAACTATTTCTTCCACCAAATATGATTATATCTTTAAAATTCAAGCATGAAACTGTCTTACTGATTATTTTGAACTCATTTAGCATAAATTAAAGCCCCATTGTGACATTAGATCCCCTAGCTAGTTTTATGATTGTTTGGACACCCTTAACTTAGTTGTACATGTTTAAAACCAGAAATTTCCATCCTGATTAAATTAGTTCCAGTTGGGCTAAATTGGGATTTGGAGAGCCTCGTAGATCAAAATGCATAAGATATTATAAGAAAAAAATAAAGTATCTGTAGATGGGTGAAAGATAAAAAATCCCTTGATCGCAAGCACCTAAAAATAGAGGATCAACTACCTTTAGTCAGTTGAGCGATGGTTGAAAGTTTGTTGAAAAAATATAAATTAACTTTCAACTAATAATTTTTCTCTCAAATGATAATCTTTCACTGAAGTTATCTCTACGAAAGCTCTTGGACGCTATTAAGTATAATGACCAAGTGCCCCACTCAATCATATAGATCGTGCATGGGAGTCACTCGCTTTCAAATTGTCCTCAACTATAATAGGAGATAAACCGACACATAAGTTTCTCAAATTGCATGGAACACTTGATGCTGATCAAACATGTCATTTGTTAGGAGATTGAACGTTGGGGATTCGGGTTGAACATAATATACAAGTAGCTGAAAATCCATCTTCCCAAAAAATTTAAGCTAATGGTTTGTCATTACTGGAATATTAAAACCCAACTCTTATTTCACTTTTTAAATAAGACTATTATCCATTCTCATTTGATCTATAACACAAGAATGATACTTTGTTTCTTAGGCTAGTCAATTGAAACAAGAAATTGGCTCCAAATTCATTAGAATCGACCTATTTTCAGTTATTTTACCTTATACTGTAAATTTTTTTATTTTCTAGATTTCATTGTTATTAATTAGGAATGATCTACTATCACAAAATGATCCATTCTGGCAAATACTAATCTCATGATATTGTTTCAGTTTGATAATCAAAGCTTTTACAAGTTAGTTTGACAACGGTCCATTTTTCAAATTAATTACCTATAAAATATCTGCGACTAGAACACGAATTTTTGCAGGGAAAATGCAGAAACCTTTGGCAGAACTACTGCGAGAGTATGACTTACCAGTGGGCATCTTTCCAGGGGATTCCACCAACTATGAATTCAATGAAGATACAAAGAGGCTAACTGTGTTGATTCCCTCAGTTTGTGAAGTAGGTTACAAAGATTCGTCTGTTCTGAGATTTCTCACCTGTGTCAGTGGCTATCTGGAGAAGGGGAAACTGTCGCATATTGAAGGTATGAAGACTAAAGTTTTGATTTGGATGAAGGTCACATCCATCTCAACTGACAGATCTAAGGTTTTTTTCAATACTGGTGTGAAGAGAACTAGGAGTAGAGATGCTTATGAGGTACTCAGAGTTGGTATCAGGGCAGAAAAATTTTAAGAATTTTAAAGCTTGCTGTAAAGTCACAATATACTATAAACTTCAGACAGTATAAGAGACCTGTAAAAGAAATGTTTAAATCATTGATTCAATGAACTATCAGTTAGGTGTAGAGTGGCAATGGAAAATATGCACATTTATAAGCTTGCTGACCACTCTCTACGACCTGAAAGTCAACTAACAGCTCTCAAGCTGTAAGATTGTGTGATTGTTGATATATGTTGCTAACCATATAAATATAAACAAAATCAAACTGAAAAAAGAGAAGATTTTGATGCCGTATATAAACTGTAGATTCATCCATATGTGTTTATTGCACTCTATACTGTTTTTCTTTTTTTCTTTTTTTTTTCAGCTCATCGATTGTGTTATTTAACACTCATTTATAGTCCTGGTTTCATTTATTATTGTTGGCTATGCTAATTGAATGAAAAAAAAAATGTTTTTGTTTGAGAAAAGCTTTTTGGAATCTACCAAAATGTGGTTATTTTTTTTTAATATTTAGATCAATTAAGATAAATTTATACACACATTACATACCAAAATGACAAATCCAAAAACTCTAGGTTAATAGGCAAAGCTCAACCAATGGATCAAGCAAAGCTACTTAGCTACCTTAGTTATTTGACTAAAAAAACAACCATATTTTTGGAAAAAATAATTGGGTTATTATATTCTAACAATATTTTGTTCAAGATGAATTTTAAAATTGTTAGGTTAATTTTAGCATTGGAGTATAATATTTTAATAATTAATTCACATTTCTAGTATATTTATTTCTTAATAAAATTTAATTCTAACATTTTTTTTTATCTACATCCAAATCAAAATTTTCTCATAGAAGTTTTGACGTTAGTTTTGTTGGAGCAAATTGGGTTACGATATCAAAATCAAATTTTGTTCATAAAGATTTTGATACCATTGAATTTATTTTGAAATGAATTATATATATATATATATATATATATATATATATATATATATAATATATATATATATATATATATATATTCAATCAAAAATTGATATTGTACTTTAAAATAAATTTAATAATTGAAAGGCTCACTTAAAATTTGTTAAGATTTTTCTTTTCTTCTCTTGTTTTATACAAGGATAATTGTGATTGACGACTTTTTAAATCAGCAAAGGCTAATGAAAAGAAAGCACTAAAACAAATAAGAGAATATACGAGTAAGCCAACAAATTTAGAGTGATTCACGCTTTGTTTGTCACATCTTTTTTATTTTTTAAAATAGCTTTTTAATAAAGGCGTCATAATCCTACCGATTATGTTTTAATTGAGAGTTGTGATTAATGATTGCACATTATATTGAAATGTCGTATACTCATTGATCATTGGGCATTCCATTGATATAAATAATACCGTGAATGATGCTTTAAGTGCTGGAGAAGACTCTCTTGGCCCAAGGCAAACTTTTCTGGGAAGACCTTGTCTCCAGATCAAGATGTTGATACATGACATGTAAGAGCAGAAGAGATATGATCATGCTGGTGAGCAAATTTCAAGCAAAATGCCTATAGTACATGTACTTTGTCTTTTTAGGTATACATCTACCTTTCTTAACATAGGTCAAATATAGTACATCTACTCTTCTAACTTGGTCATCAAACGGACCTGATTTTATGTGACCAAACCATCTAAAGCGACGCTCTCTAATCCTCGTCCAACATTTTCACGTATATACTCGTTTCACATTCTATCTCTAAGAGTAAAGTCACTCGTCCACCTGAGCATCCTCATCTCTGTAACACTTAATTTATGCTACACTTTTAATAGCCGACATTTTGTGCATTAAAGCATACAGGTCTCAGCACCATCTTTTAGAATTTTTCTTTAAGTTTGATGGGTACTTTTCTTATCACACAACAGACCCAATGCATTCCTTCACTTCAACCATCCAACTTGAATATTACTATTAATATCCTCATCTATTTCTCCATCACTTTGAACAATAGACCCGAGAAATCTAAAATGTGTAGTCTTTTTAATGACATGATCAACTAAATTTTTCATTTATAATTTAAGTTTTCCTTCAACTCCGTCTCTAGTCTCATCAACAAGAAGAATATTGTAAGTAAAAAGCATACAGCAGGGTACATCCTCTTGCAAATGTCTAATAAGAACATCCATGACTAAAACAAAAAGATATGGGCTTATTGTTGAACCTTGATGTAATCCAACTGAAATAGGAAATACTTGGTCAAACCATGTAGTGTTTGAACACAAGTTACAACATATGATATATATCCTTAACGACTTGAGCATGAGCATTATTAACTCATTTCTTTTCTAGAACCGTCCAAAGCACTTCCCTTGGAACTTTATCATATATTTTCTCTAAATCAATAAATATTAGGGCTATCAAAATCGGGTCACGGGTCGGGTTTGAGTCGAACCCGAAACTGCACGGCACTGTTTGACCCGACCCGAACCAGATCCGTTTTTGCAAACAAGTCAGTTTCCTGAACCCAAACCCGACCCGCTTCAGGTTCAGGTTGACCCGAACCCGACCCATTAAGTTGTTGTTCGACTTCGCTCTTTCCCGTCATATCGGAAGCAACAACGGGAGTTCGCTCGGTGTGAAGGTAACTTTCTCCCTTTCGTGTCACTTGGTTGGCTCTTTGTTGATGTTCAACTTCGCTCCTTGGACGATGTTCCCTTGCGATCGGATCGGAAGCAACGACGGGAGTTCGCTCGGTGTGAAGATAACTTTCTGCCTTTCGTGTCACTTGGTCGGCTCCTTCATTGCTATTCAACTTTGCACCATAGATGATGTTCCCTTGCGATTAGATCGGAAGTTACAACATTTTGATCGGAAGCATCGACAGGAGTTCGCTCGGTGTGAAGGTAACTTTCTCCTTTTCATCTCACTTGGTCGGCTCCTTCGTTGTTGTTTGACTTCACTCCTTGGATGACGTTCCCTTGCGATCAAATCACAAGTTACACCATTTTTATCGGAAGCAACAACGGGAGTTTGATCGGTGTGAAGGTAACTTTCTCCCTTTCGTGCGCTTCTTTGGCCAAATCCCATAAATAGACCAAGCTACAGGATTCCGGGTCAAAACAAGGTCATTCTAGGGTTTCCAGGGCAACCCGAACCCAACCCGGAATTCCAAACAGGTAGAAAATCAGGACCCCGGGTTGACCCGAACCCAAAATGTTCGTGTTGAATTTTCGGGTTGTGTCCAATATTGACATCCCTAATAAATATCATATGAGATCTACCTTTTTCTCTCTATATTTCTTCATCAAACTTCTCAATAAATATATAACTTCCATAGTAGACCTACCCGACATGAATCCAAATTGATTTTAAACATTAGTATCACATACTAACCAATGCTCAATAACTCTCTCCCATAATTTTAATATATGACACATTAACTTAATTCCTATATAATTCACGTAATCTTGTGCATCACCTTTATTCTTAAAAATATGAACCAACATATTTTTTGTCCAGTTATCTGGCATCTCTTTTTAGTTTTTTTAAATAAGACTAAAAAGTTTTATAAGCCAACAAATTCATTTATCTCCTAAACATTTCCACGCATCTATTGGAATATCATCAGGTCCAACAGTTTTTCCACACTTCATTCTTTAAAAGTCTCTTTCATTTCAATTTTATTGATATGATGATAAAAACAAAAAAAATTATTTTCATTTAGGGTGCAAAGGTTACTAAAATCAATCGTATTTTCACAATCTTTATTGAAAAGCTAATTAAAATATCCCATCCACCTATATTGATTGTCCTATTCTAATAAAAATATTTTTTTATCTTAATCTTTAATGCACTTCACTAGAATTAAACAATTACTTCTCACATCTCTTTGCTTGACTAACTTATACATACATATTTTGTCTTCTTTAGCATTTAATACAACAGCAACAATAGCATCAAGCCTTTATCCCACTATGTGTGGTCGGCTACATGAATTCTTTTTATACATTGTGTCCTGTTAAAAGTCAAATTCTCATTTAAATCTAATAAAAAAAGTTGTTTCTAATATTTTCTAACCAAGTCTTTTTAGATCTACCTCTACCTTTCTTAACATAAGCCAAATCTAATACATCCACACTCTTAACCAGGTCATCAGAAGGTCACCATCTTATGTGACCAAACCATCTAAAGAGGCTCTCTCTAATCTTATCTTCCATTAGGGCTACTCAACCTTTTCATATATATGCTCGTTTCGTATTTTGTCAATAAGAGTAAAGCCACTCATTCATCCTAGCATCCTCATCTCTACAATAATTAACTTAAAATAAAGAAACAAAACCTCATGAATCCTGGTCAATCTCACACTCTTGATCATCTGCCTTGACCTGAAAATATTTAACAACATATAACGAGCTAAACAATCCAATAAGAAACCAAATCTTAAAATTATTCTCAACACAAAGTAGAGATCCAATATACATGCCAACAATCAAATCATAACAATAGCATGCACATGATCGTAAGGCAATATAATAAAGAAATTAGTAAACCAATACATGTGTCAAATCACTAAAGCAATCGTTATATCAATACTACAATTAGTAGAGAAATCATATAAAGCATCAAATCAAAACATCAATAAAGGATGTCAAAATCATATGAAAATAATTGTATCCGCATATCACATGCTTAGAAATATCATGTCAATGTCCAATACACATGCTCAATATATATCACATGATCAACATATTAATAATAGTAGAACAATAGCAACATCAACATTATGGGTGGAAGTAACAGTAAAGCCATACAATGACAATGATTCAGTAGCATGTATTCTAATAATCATATTAAGCAAGTAAATGTCCTACTTACAACAGTGTTTTTCCAATATCAATGTCAGTATTAGTGACCTGTCAGCACAGTAATAATTCCATATAACATGCAATCAGTGTCACGTGAATTAGTCGAGGATAACACCAAATCATAATATTTAAAGGAAAGTGCGTCAGTCCACCATCCTATACAGGTTAATCAGTCTCCAGCTAATGTTAATGAATAACCAGTCTTTACTTGTTTTTCCCCCACACATATATTATTATATACACTTATTTTCAATGTATTGTAGCAAATAAAGTATAATTAGGTTTAATTCAGAAAATACAAAGATATCCTAATGGTCGGCAACAAAATGCTACTAAGTAAAAATTCAAACTTTCAAAAGTTAACAAAATTAGCAGAGATTATGCAAAACATCATTTTGAAGCATTAATTAAACAGAAGCTCAATTTTCAAATGTCAAAATAAATTCAGAGTAGGCAAAAACCAATGCTTTTACAAAATCACCAGTGAAAAAAATTCAGAATATGCTCAAAATATTCATAATCTCGATCTCTATAATATATAAAAAGTTACGCAATAAAATTTTATCAATACAAAATTATATTTATTTTTTATAATAGAAATACAAATTTGATCGAAAAAATATCAAAAACACAATTTATTGAAATAAAAAATAAGATATAGATTCCTTACAGCGAGATGAACAAATTTCCCGATAAGTCTGACTACCAAAAATTATTCCACAGCCTCCAAATCCAAACTTTTATTTTCTCTTCTCATATTTCCTCTCAAATTCTATTATTCAATTCTCTATTTGGCCAAAAGATTAGAATCAAATAGCTTTTAATGAATTAGTGAGTGTTTTAAGATATTTTAAATAAAATAATAAAATAATATTAATATAATTAATCTAATTTAACCAATTTTAATGTAAAATTTATATAAATTATTTTGAGATTTCAAAAATTATTAAAAAATATTCATAAAATAAATCATTTTATTTAGAAAATATTTATGAAATCAGTTTATAAAATGAACAACTAACAGTCCCAAAATCCACACTTGTGCCGACAAGTGTCAATTTCTTAAAGATTTTCATCAATGTCAAAAAATTATGAAAAAATTCGTTTGATTAAAATACTATAATATCAATGGTATGGCGAAGATGATTTTTAAATATAACTTATAATGATTTCTGAAAATTTTATTTGTTTGGGTTATTATAATTAACCACTTTTATTTCATAGAACTCTCCATAACACTTCTCTTTGAACTTTATCATATGCTTTCTCTAAATTAATAAATATCATATGTAGATCCACCTTGTTATCTTTATACTTCCATCAAACCTCTCAATAAATGTATAGCTTCCATAGTGGACCTACCTGGCAGAAATCCAAATTAATTTTGAGAAATATTAGTATAACGTCATAAACTATGCTCCATAACTCTTTCCCATAGTTTTAAAGTATGACACATTAACTTAATTTCTCTAGAATTCGTACAATCTTGTGCATCACCTTTATTCTTAAAAATAAGAATCAATACACTCATTAGACATTATTTTAGTCTTCAAAATAATATTAAAAAGTTTAGTAAACCAAAAAATTCCTTCATCTCCTAAGTATTTCCAAACCTCTATTGAAATATCATCAAATCCAATAGTTTTTTTCACAATTAATTTTTTTTAAGCCTCTCTAACTTTAGTTTTAACAATACAACTATAAAAATAAAATCTTTATTTTTATTTAAGGTGCTAAGATCACTAAAGTCAATCGTATTATCACAATCTTTAATGAAAAGTTTAGCACAACATATCATCCACATTTGTTGAATATCATCTTCTAATAAAAGTATTTTTTATCTTCATCCTAAATCCACTCCACTTGAACTAAATCCTTACTACTCTTATCTCTTTGTTTGGCTAACTTATACATATATCTTTGCCCTCCTTACTCCTTAGTATTTAATTTATTATATAAATCATAAAAAGCTAAAAATCTTTATATCGCATATTGCTTTCTTAGACTCTTTACAAGCCACAAGCCTCGATATCTTTCCCAATTTTTCAAACTTTGACATCTAAACTATTTTTTATAATAAAATTTCTTATTTTTTAATCTTTTCTTGTATATTTTGATTTAAACACCAACTATTTATACTATTATGAATTTTTCCTTTTGATACTCCAAACACATATTTTACAACATTCTTAATATTCATAGCTAATTTTTCCCTTATAACATTTCCTCATGCACAGTCAAAATTTTAAGGTCGTAAATCTTACTCTGAAAAATAATTTTACTAGTATTTTTTTAAATATCCACATCTAATCATAGGACAATATTTTACTTTATTTTTCATATTTTTCCCTTTCATTTTAAATTTCAAAAATCTTAAGCGATGCTGGGTACATAGATATTCACTTGGAATAACTTTAAAATCTTTGAAAAAATATTACTATATAAATTCTTATAATTGATGAAATATTCATCTCTCTTCTTAAAATAAGGTATTAACAATTTAAAAATTATAAGTTAAAGGAAAATCTAATATAGTTCTGCCACATTCATTAGTCGCTCCAAATTTATAGCCATCATGAATGTTTTTAAAATCTTCTACTACTCTATCAACTTGTTCATTTAAATCTCCTCTAATAAAAATTATTTTTTCAAGTGGTACTATTTGTAGTAATTCTTCCAAGTCATTTCAAAATTTTAATTATCTAAACATAATTATAGAACATAAACACTTATAATATTATTAATCTTAGCATCAACAATATTTATTAAAGTTATAATTATATCTTAAATTGTATTAATTTTTATAATATTATCATTCAAACTCTTATCTATAATTACACCTACATCCAATCTAATATGACTCTTACCTAAATACTATAGTTTAAATTATAAAAATATTAATCTCCTTAGACTCTCTCTAACCCATTTAGTTTTTTAAATGCAAAGAATATTTATCTTTCTATGAATCATAATATCTCTTAATTTTATTAATTGACTTGTAAGAGAACCTATATTCTAGTTTTAGTTTCATAGACTAAATTCTTTACCCACATTCATCCATGATTTGAGAACCCTTGCTTATTTAACACCACACTGAAACGTCGGTGCAGCAGCCCTTGCACACTTCTCCTTGCATTCAGTCCATACAGCTCGTTGCTTCTATGGAATGCTCTAGCATTAATACAATGTATTAAATCATTCATGTTATGATTATTCGACAAGTTTTATGCTGGTTGTCGACAACTTAACGCAACCCTCTATTTTTCTTATATAAGGATTGGGATCTGGCAATGACAGTGTTGACCGTTTCCCTTGACATAAGGAAAAAAAAAAAACATTTGAAGAAGAAATTGTTGTTGAGAAAGAATCTTAACAATTATTAGACGTAGCTAGCAAAATTGATAAGCAAGAGGGTCCTTCTATGGATGCTAAGACTGGGCGAGTCCTTCTCCATAGACATCCCATCTCTAACTTATGTTCCTCCTACTTAAAGAGATCTATCTATCTATCTATTTCAAAGGTACACGTACACCTCCCCTTATTTTAAGGGTTCTTTCTTTCAAAGTTTGTTTGTCCTACTATATAGATGCCACGGGTCATAAAATTGAATATTTCATGACTAGAATGGAGAAGTTGCTTAAGAGTTAAGACTATGGTGAGGAAGCCAAAAAAATTTACTGAGGTGAAAACTTCTTGGGATATTTATAGTGTTTGAATCATATTCTTTAACCACTCTGGGAACTACAGTGATAGAGCTTGAAAGAGAGATCTTGCTGAGCGCTGACATTGATGATTGATGAGATGAAGTAATATAAGGAGAAGGTGGACATGATAACAGCCAAGATATTGGCTAAATGGAAGAGTTGGGGATGCTTGATTGAACTAAGTAAGCAATTTTTAAATTGGAATAATGAATATATTGAACAACATAGAGTGCAGGTTGGGGATGCTTGATGAGCTCGACTATTTTAGCATAATGACAACTGAGTACGTATAACAGCGTATTTGGTTCTTATCTTGAGTAGGTCATCCAGATGATTGTGTACTGATCCAGGGGTGAAACTGATGATCCCCAATTGTCGAAATGACAATAGAGTTTGAATTTCTCATTTCTAATATGCTCCTAATCATGAAGCCCCACCGATGAAAGCGCCTCCTAAAAGTTAACAATGACAATCTTATTTTAAGCATCCAATGGGTCAACTACTTACCAATGTTGAGCCTCTCAACCAAGAGAATTCAATAAAGATTACCTCCACCATATCGTGTCTTGCATTCTGAAGTGACAAGAGAGGACATACAGACAAGCACAAGGGATTTTTGTGGACAAAGTAGACTCCACTGTCATTAGAATAGTTATAAAAAAAGTCTAAGCATCATTGTTATGTGAATTGAAAATCATTACATGGATGTAATGATCTCAACGCGTATTTTTTTATATGATGAGTGAAAATCATTGTTAAAATTTTATATTTAAAGTTTAAACCTTAAATTTAATATTATAATAGTGTATTGCTATGAACAACATATATCTCGGATCTTTTATTCAAAATGATAGTGAAATGGATCAGGATATTATTAGTGGAATTCAAATTGGATGATTGAAGTGGAGGAATGCATCAGACATGTGCGAAAGAAAAATATCACTCAAACTTAAAGAAAAATTATATAAGATGGTGATGAGACTTGCAATATTTTATAGAGCCAAATATTGGTCATTAAAAGAGAGACATAAAATTAAGTTAAATGCTACAAAAACAAGGATGCTTAGGTGGATGAGTGGCTTCACTCTTAGAGACAGAATCTAAAACAAGTATATACGTGAAAAAGTTGAAGTGGCCTCCAGTGGCAGATAATATTAGAGAGAGTTGCCTTAAATGGTTTGGTCATATAAAATGTTGGCCTTCTGATGACACGGTTAGGAGTAAATTTATTAGATTTGGCCTACGTTAAAAAAGGTAGAAGTAGACCTAAAAAGACTTGGTTATAAAGTATTAGAAAAGACATTTTTTATCATATTTAAATGAGAATTTGACTCTTAACAAGATACAATGGAGAGAAAAAAATTCATGTAATCAACCCCACCTAGTGGGATAAAAGCTTGATGATGTTGTTGTCTTAGTACATTGCTATGGATTTTTTAAAATTACTATTAGTATATAAATGAGATGGAGATGCCACATAATCTTTTAGAGACTAATATTAATATCATAAATAAAATAAATTTTCAAATACTAAATCAAGAGGTTCCCTAAGTATGAAATGAGAAAGAAATCAGGACCCAAGATGATTTAACATTTTTAATAATAGATAAACATTAAAACTTATTAAAAAAATAAAATGAAACAATGATATTGATCGAAATAGCTATCTTGCTTTAATCAAACAAAAGGTGAATAATTAAATTTTTTAAATAAGTAATGATTATGATGTCAAATTCAAAACATCACTTCAAATTTTAAATACTCTTGCATATTTCTTGGAATCCTTTGACACTATTAATAAAAAAATCCTATTATTATTTGAACTTCTTGTTTTCTCCAAGTTAATTTAAGCTCCTTGTCAAGGGTGTCGACCATTGAAGTTGCCAAAGAGAACAACGTTCAATTCTTCTACATATTGAGTTTTCCTGACAACAAAGTGACAATAACTTACTAGAGAGGCTAATGAAGGACATTTGGATATTAGAGGTGTCAAAATCATGTTACGGGTCGAGTTCGGGTTAAACCTAAAACTGACCTACTAATGTTTTACATAACCTGAACCGACCCGTTTTCATGAACGGGTCAAAAATTTCAACCCGGACTTGACCCATCAGTTTTCCAGGTTAACCCGACCCAACACAAAACCAAATCAATGCATAAATCAAATCCACGACAGGCCATTTCCTCGAGAAAATCTTTTGCCTCGAGGAGCTTGCCAGCGGTGCACCATGCGTCGATGAGGATGGAGAAGGTGTACAATTATCGGAGGAATGTAACATCAAATTTCTCATTTGAATTAGTATATGTTGACTCATATCTTTTTATTCTTCTCAAAATCCCATGAGCTTATATGCCAGTCTTGTATTTATCTTGAGAAATCCCTCTCTTTTTATGTCGCAGCTACTGCGACTGCAGCCTCCATTTCCTCTACATATGCCGCCCCTCTGCCATCAAGCTCCTCATCTTATGCCATGGGTGAGATGCCTTGATAGCATTTGTTACACCATGGCTCAACCTACCTCCAATATCAACATGACACAACTCATATCTTCTAACAAGGGTTGGAAATGTAAGTATATGGTTCGCCAGGATTGCATAAGGATTGAAAGTTTCTAATAACTCCCAATGTCTCTAACTTAAAACAATCTAAATGAGCCATCAATGTTTGGAGATGATGATTAGTAGCTAGGGTAGTGAAGAAAAAGTGACATTAACTCTGAAGGACATCAATAACCCTGATCTTTGAATTGAATGATTCGAAATTATTGACCCAGGATGCTCTAATTGAGGGAAAACTTGGGGTATAAAAATACTGAAGCAAGTTTTATTATAGAGCTAGTAAGTTTTTATTAATCTTGTTAAGATACCCAATAAAGTAATAAAGAAAGGATTAAGATCATTAACCGGAGAGGTGGGGGGGGGGGGGGGTGGGGGGGTTCTCGGTGATTGAAGTGTATAATAAAATATTCCTTGGAATTCCTGCATGACAGAGAGACCGAGGGTTGTGGCACTTGTACTCAGCCTCAAAAGAAGATAAAGATTAAATTGAAGCCAAACACGAAACCAAAATAATAGTATCTAAAATCTATTATGAATTCTAATATAATGAATTACTAATAGCATGTCTGTTTTTTACAATATAATATGATATTTGTGAGGTCCTCTCTCTCCCAGCAATTAAAAATTTAGGATAAAATGATACCTCAATGATTGATCTCAATCCTTGGCAAGATCCCAATTAAGTTGGGGCATCATGTGAAGATCATCTTGAGATTGTGGTTCATGTTAGCCTGAGGATAAGTATAATGGAGGGCACTGGGGTGGAATTTCCTTATATAGGACCTTTTCCCCGCTATTATTAAGCCAATAGAGTCCAATGCAAAAGGCTTGTTGTATTATTTAATTCAAAACATGTTTACAAGTAGCAAGTATTTGCTTGATTATTTTTTATTGTAAGAGAAGGAAATCTCCTTGAGCTTCACAAAGAAAGACAGACTGAAAATTGTGACTTAGGAATTTGTGCTAAGCTCTTAGAAGAGCCCATAGCATTACACATTAATAAGTTGACTCTCCCTAAGAAAACACCATTAACTCCACAATTAATCCACTCACAAATTAATTAGCAATTTAGCATAAGAAAATATTCCCATCATCATTTGATTTATAATAATCCATAACAAATAATTCTCTTAGTTGACTATTTCATGTCTAACTACTTGATTAATTACCAGGTATTATAATTAAAAACTAATTAATCATAAACCATTCAAGGGATGTAGCAAGTACAAACTGTACATATCAGCGTTCAGCTTGAAACCAAGACCCAAAGATGTAAAAGCAACCCACGAAAGATTATCGTATCATTGTCAATTAATGGTGCTCTGACAACACAATACAAAGCAAGTAGAATAATAAATATGTGTAGAATTTCATGGGTTCAGCACTTACTAATAAAGAATTGTTCCAATAAACCAATTTCTTCTATTCTGATATATGTTGGAAGGAAAGTTTATGATTTTCAACACATTTCAAACTATTAAAATAAATTAAGGTTTCAATTGTATTTTTAATATGATGAAGACAAGCAAGCAATACTTGGGGTATTGTACGTCAAGCTTACTCTTTTCAGCTCGGTGAAGTTGACTCTCTTCTCAATCTCCTCAACTGATCCAGCCATTGGTCCTCTGGCACTCGATTCACCCAATCTGGAGTGTAATCCGGAAATGAGACCTCCCTCATCACGCTCACGATCCTTGCAGAATTTTCCGGCGGTAAGGGGGCGTTCCTCCGGCTTTCGTCTTCACGGAAAGCCCTCAGGATCGATGCCTCCCTCTCCCTCGCCCTTGCTTCCTCCTCTTCCTCGGATGCCAAAATCCTACTATAACCATTCAGATCTAAAGCAGCGATGCCGTTCTCAGCAAGGCGATGTAAGCCGGTAAGGTTAGGGATTAGTTCGTGTTCGAGATTCCCACCGTTAATAAGGATATCCGGCGTGCGTGTGTCTCCGAATTCTTCATTGTCATCAAGGTCGTAAGAGGAGATTGGATGGTAAAATTGAGAATCGTCGGTGGAATCTGATTCGGCGTCGGAGTCGTTGTCATCTGCGAAATAGAGGCTTAAGAGGACGGAATTTAGGAGAAGTTAGGGTTTGAATTGGGAATTGGCGGAGTAAATATACCGATAACAGGGTGGTTGCTCATGGCCGTCATGAGCTTCCGGAGAACGATCGGATTCCACTCCCGACTGCAAGGATGATGCCCAGTTATATGTATTGTACACGGGATAAAAGCAAGTGAATTATATTTGGGAAATTTACATACATACCACTATATTTCTAACCATTTACATATCTAACACTTCAAAGTTTAATATTACTCTTATACCACTCAAAACTCATACTTGACATCACTTATACCACTCTGTTTCTATGAGACCTCACGGCGTATATCTTCCCTCCGAATTTCCTCATTCGTTGGAATACATTGCTCACCTACAGTCGAAATACCTACCAACATCTGGTCGCTGTTCGCGATCAGATCGCTGCTAGCGTCTCTGGACGATTAAGCTCGCTGCTCGCGATCAGACCGCCGAACGGGAACTCTGGACGGGGCTACAGTTGCAGGAAGCTGGACGGGGCAAGTTGAAGAGATGAAAAGAATGATTATAAGCTGAGACACAGAGATAATGCATCCAAAACTTTATCCTTTTTGGCAAGTTAACAGCAACTCCATCAGGTTGTAAGCATTTGCTCCAAAAGTTGAAGTTTCGCGCTACCGGTGCTAATATATCCAAAACTTGATCCTTTTGGCAAGTTGACAGCAACTCCATCAGCTCAAGCAACCAAAAAGAAAACAAAAAAACTAGCCAACGGATTGTAGATACCAGCCACCACTTAAAGAACAAGAAACAGGTCAAAGAAACAACTCAAGGAAACATATTCATTTGGAAATAAATGGAGAAAACGCATCAGAAGTCACCTTCCTCCCCCCTCCCCCTGTGATTTCTGATTTCCCGTTCAAGCCCTAACTTCCTTCAAGCCGCTCGCGATACAGTAGGGAGAAGAAACGGTCGTGAAGTCTAGGCAGACGGCGTTGTAAAAATGAGGTAAATAAAGGATTTGGGTGGTATAAGAGTAATATTAAACTTTGAGGTGTTAGATATATAAATGGTTAGAAATATAGTGGTATGTAAGTAAATTTCTCATTATATTTTTTATTTGATGAAACAAAAGTATAAATATGTGTAAAATAAATAATATTTTTTTAATATTTTAAACTTCTTGAGGTAAATGTAAAATCAATGTTTTGAAAACTGTTCTGGCCAGTTCAACCGTGAACTGGTCGGATGGCCAGTCTGATACATCTTAAAAATCGGCTTCGCATCGAACCAGCAAAAATTGTTGAACAGATTCAGATTGGAAAGAACCAGTCGTTTCTATAAAAAAAAGTATTTTTATTTTAATTAAATTTAAAACAATATATTTTAGTTTGTTAAATTCATTTAACTTTTTAAAATATTTTTATTAAATATGATTATTAATTACATCATAATATATGCATGCTATCTCATATAATGCATTTAGTAAAAAGTATGTAATTCACACTATATGAAAGATTAAAGACAAATATCTCAAGCTTTTTCTATGATATGTGATTAAAAAAGGTGCATGAATATTATATAAATTAAAATATGAATTTAGGCTTAGTTGAACTGCAAATATGGGCTAATTGGGCGGCAAACTTTTGTAATGTGTATTATAAAATTGTTATGATGTATATTATAAAAATTAATTATATAAAATTGTTATGATGTATATTATAAAAATTAATTATATAAAATTTAATATTATAAATCTATATATTAAATTAAATATTATTCTTATAAATATATTATTCATAAATGATATTTAAATTTATAAATTGTTATTATATATATTTTTAAATTTTATAAATATTATTAAATGATCATATATTTATATTATATTAATGATTATATTCTATCATATGTATAAATCATATCTAAATATATAACATATAAAGTGTGATTTTGAACTTCTAACTCATTTTTTATTTTTGATGGTTAATATGTATAATACGATGGATTCGTGTTTAAGGATAGATTGCCATATTAATATGTTAATTTTATTATTTTTTAATAATATTATTATTTATTAAGTCATCCAGTTCGACCGGTCGAATCGTGAAACCCTCCTATTTCGTTGTCTGGCCCGATGTTCACAACCTTGTGTAAAATAGAGATATTAGATTTTTCTTATTTAGTTTGGAGTAAAATGAATTAAATATAAGGCTCAAATCATAGTACATGGCGATTGTGCCAGTGGTGGTTGGGGGCAATGGTAGTGGGTGGTAGCAATAGTGGTGACAATAACAACGGCGATGGATAGCTACAAGTTAATGCAATGAGTGGCGGAGAATTTATGTTGTATTTAAATATCGATCAAATTGGCATATTTCTAAATACATTAAAAAAAACGCCAATACAAAATTCATCAATAAATTATGATGCATTTAAAGTATAGTCTACCAAATAATCAAATTTTCAAAATGTATGCATTTTATTTACATTACATTAATAATGCAACAACCAAAAATAACCTCAGAAATATTTTAAATGCACTATATTTTTTTTATGACATATTTTTTTAACTATGGTATTTCCATTTTAGCAAACCAAATAACCCTTTGGGTGCAAGTAGGATTTAATAATTCTTAAAATTTTAATTTAATAAATTTTATATGGGTTAAATTTTAAAATTTATTCGATATTGTTGGTATTAAATTCAAGTAAATAATTCAGCTACTTATTTAAAGATTTAAGAATTTATATGCTTGAGGCATCTTATTAAATTTATTTTAATATTGTTTAAATCATAAATAATCTACTTAAATATTTCAACTAATAATTAATTAGTAACTTACTAAGCTAGTCAAATAATAAATAATTTATATTAGAAATACTAAATAAAAAAATATATTAATATCTTAGTTTTGTACAAAGATAATATATATATATATATATATATATATATAGAAATTGTAAGAGACATTAGAATTTTTTTAATGAAAAAAAACAAAAAGAAAAAAACCCTCAGGACCTAGACCAATTAAAATAGTTTAATATATAATTAAAGATGCAAGAGTTGACTATTTCCTTAATTGAAAATAGACGAGATTACATAGTTGAGAATAATTGTTTGATGCTCATTATAGGCATTATATAAGAAATAATATGAGGTACATATGATTATATGGTATTGGTTGAGCAACAACAATATAGCATATGGTATGTATCTACGATCAGATTGTGGAAGTCATACGATAGAATCAAATGTTAGCAGTCAGACAAAATGTTACATTAATGAAGTTAGGCAATGGTGGCGGTGGTTCCTAATAGTGATTGTTGGCAGGTGAAGCACTATATTTCTTCATATCTATCAACTTCAAAACCACCTAATTCAATAAATATGTTCCTATTTATTGTTTTTTGATATGTGCATTTTGCTATATTTGGATAGAACAAAATACATTTCATTGAATAGCCCGTATTGATCCCCTTAATCTTATATCATTTATTCAACATTTTGAGTGCTTAATTTAATGACCTTATCATTTATTCAAGATTTGAGTGCTTTAATGACGTTATCATTAAATTATCTTAGGCTTATTGAATTTGACTCATTGAGACGCTTGATTTTATTATAAGCATGATTCAGAAACCATTTGATTTATTTATATAAAAATTGAGGTGTGAAGTTGATTAATATATGGCGCTCAAGGTCGCATCACTTGTTGGAGTAAATGGTTGGACCTTCTTATGAGAGATCATTGAAGAAATGGTCTTATGATTTTTTTTTAGCGAAAAATGATTGGGGCATTTTTAAAAAATGAGGAATTACAAAAGAGTTGCATCTGCATGTCTCACTTGATATTAAAGAAGAAGACATATTGAGAATTTTCAATATTTTAAACCTTGAAAATCTTCAATATGAGGTTCATTGCCTAAATAGATATGTCAACAAAGATTATTTATTTAAGGGTAGTCTTTTGATTCATGTTGAAAGATCTCATGCATTGATGCTAAAAAAGTTGGATAAAATCAAGAGGAAATCACCAAGTTTCAAAAGCTTTATCCAAATGACTTTTATAGACAATCAACGATAAAGGTCATAAGGATTCTTCTTTATCAAATCTTGTAAATATATGTTTTATGAAATTACATATTTTTTATGTGTTAAACAATGCATATAGTGGATGTTATGAGCTAATGAATTAGTGGGTTATTTTTTTCTATCTCGTATTTCTTAATTTTTATAACTTTCACCCATGCCTAATATATACTTATTTTAGATGCTAAAAAGAATGTATATTAACATTGAATTGGACATCTCATTCAAGGAAGGGAATATAGAATTTGGGAAACATAAATAATGATATAATGTTAATGCTAAAGATGTGATAGCCTTTGAAGATCAGATGATAGAATGTAAGATCAAGATATCAACTATGGTGACTTCCCTTTCTTTGAAATGCGAAGAGATCAATCGAGCTTGAGATGAATTGATGGATATAGATGTATAAATTAGTCAAAATGCAAATATTTTAAAAAACTCTCAAAAGTAAATATGATGAATTTTGAAGAGGGAAAAAATAAATTATTGGCACAGCTATCAAAGAGGAAGACAACTTTATCAATGCCTGGGATTGGAGCTAGATTTTATCCTTTAAGGCAATAGAAGATGTTAAAAAAATATTTGGTGTCATGACCCAACCCGACCGGGACGGATCCCGCTCGCATCGGGTCGCCGACAAACTCAACTGACCGAACTGATTCCAGGATCTGATTTTGGAATTTGTTTCAGAACTTTCTTCCAAACATTACACACAGAAACAGACACACAGACCAACTATAAACATCAAATTACAGCGGAACAAATCATATATCTTTTTCTTTCTCAAAAAGAGAATCATATACAAATACAGCTCATGGCTTTCAGACAGAAAGAAAGACAGAACAGAAAAGCCATGACTGTACAAAAAAGTCAAAAGTCCATAATACCTATAACAGATCAGACTCTGAACTCAGAATTCCTACTCCACGACTTCCTTCCCTTTCCCAGAACCTGAAAACCACGCAGAAAATAAGAATGAACTACAACAGCTCAGCAAGACATCAAACCTCTAATCAAAATCCTCAGAGTCCACATCAAACATATCAGACAAAAGCCGTACAGAGATCAGGTCAATGGAATCATATGCCAAATCAGAACAGAATAATTATCACAGAAATCATAAATCCAGAACTTGAATCATACAGATCAGATCAAATCAGAACAGAACAGAATCGTATCAGATCATATCAGAGTCATATCATATTAAAATCATACAGAAACCAAAAATTATATCAATTCAGAACATATCAAAATACATAACAGATTTCCTGACTCTGAAAGAATCTCAACGGATTCTGGCCCTTTATGCCTCCCTTCCCAGACACTGACAGAATCTCTTGAATTATGAGCCCTTATAACTCTCTTTGTGCTCATGGCACCAGAACAGATGTGCTTATAACACCAGAAATCATCGGATCCGGGATTGAACTTGTTTTCAGATTTTTAGACCTCATTTCAGATTTTCAGATTTCCCTGACACAGACAGGATCTCATAGGATCCTGAACCCATATAACTCCCTTTTCATAGCACACAATCATATCATATCATTTCAGAACAAATCCGGACAATTTCAAAAATCGTACGAAAATCCAGCGGCATAACGGCAGTATACGGAATTTACACAAAAATTTCTAATTTCATAAATTACCAAATTAGCACAGAATATTCACAAAAATATTACAAGACTTTTATTCTACTGTCCAGATAATTTCAGGCTTCATAAGAAATCACAGTCAAATAAAAACACCGCTGATTGAAAACTATCTGGTAAAAATTCCCAAAAAATAATCAAAACGTGCACACTCGACACTTTAGAAACATACTAAAAGTTACGCGGTAAAAATTGAACCAATAGGAAAATACGGACGAAATTCGCTAACGAAAACGAAATCCGGACAGAATAATCGTTCAAACTCCATCGTTCTGAAAATTGAGAAAGGCGGAATGTGCCTTACCTTGCGTACACCACTTTCTTGAACTGTCTCGTCGGACGAAAATGGACCGACGTCGCCCAAAAATCAACTTTTCTTCTTTTTCCCTCGACTTTCTCTCTCCTTAGAATTTTTGATATTTTATTTTTTATTTTCTCTCTCTTCAAAATGAGCTGAAATCCCTTATATCCACTTGAGATCGGCCCGGCCGATCGCACGATCGTCTTGGCCGAACAGAACAAAATCACATCGTCATGGGACGATTTCTCAGGACGATAATTAATTTCCTTGGACGATAAAAACCCCTACTCTCTGACTTGTGCCATGCTCTGATCGTCTCGGGACGATCCCAGATCAGCCCGGACGATGCCTACAAGAATTCTTTCCTGTAACTTCTGTACAGAATCTGGAACAAATTTGAACTAATCGTCCCGGGACGATCCACGATCGACCTGGATGATCCTGTAGCAGATCTGATATTACAATCTCCCCAACTTCAGAAAAATGTCGTCCTCGACATTGTCCAATCAAAACTCAATCAAAACAAATACGGATACGACTTCCTCATGTCTGACTCCTTCTCCCAAGTCGCTTCTCGTGCAGTTCGGTGCTTCCACTTCACCTTAACCATCGGAATCTATTTATTTCTCAACTTACGAACATCGTAAGCTAGAATCAACTCGGGTTCTTCTTTATATCTCAGATCCTCCTGAATCTCAATCTCATCAGCAGACACTTTCTTTCTAGAGTCAGATATCCACTTTCTCAAAGTAGATACGTGGAACACATTATGAACATCAGACATCTGATCAGATAGCAACAGCCGATAAGCAGATTTACCAATCCTTTCAAGGATTTCAAAATGTCCAACATACCTTGGACTGAGCTTACTCACTCTGCCAAATCTGCTCACACCCTTCATCGGACTGACTTTGACATACACAAAGTCACCAACTTGAAATTCAACGAACCTGTACTTTTGATTATAATATTTATGCTGTCGATCTTGTGCAGCTTTCAACCTTTCTTTAATCAAATTGACTTTCTTAACAGTTTCATCTACAAAAGTAGCACACATCTCCTGTCTATCTCCAACCTCAGTCAGATTCAAAGGAGTTCTACACTTCCGGCCATACAGAGCTTCATAAGGTGCAATGCCAATACTGGACTGAAAACTATTATTGTAAGAAAACTCTATCAGAGGAATATGATCTTCCCAACTTCCTCCAAAATCCAAAACACATAGCCTCAGCAAATCTTCCAGTACCTGAATAGTCCTTTCAGACTGCTCGTTAGTCTGCGGATGAAAAGTTGTACTGAAATGTAACTTCGTACCCAAATCTTGCTGAATACCCTTCCAAAGTCTGGAAGTAAACCGTCCATCTCGATCAGAAACAATCACCTTAGGCACACCGTGTAATCTGACAATCTCTTTCACATATACCTGTGCCAATCGATCTACCAGATCGGTGTGCCTGATCGGAAAAAAATGAGCAGACTTCGTCAATCGATCCACAATCACCCAAATGGCATCATGCCTTTGCCTTGATCGAGGAAAACCCATAGCAAAATCCATCGTTACCTTCTCCCACTTCCACTCAGGAATAGGCAATGACTGCAAAAGTCCTCCTGGTCGCTGATGCTCTGCCTTCACCAACTAACAGGCCTCGCATCTAGCAACAAAATCTGTTACATCCTTTTTCATTCCCGGCCACCAGAACAAACTCTTCATATCTCCGTACATCTTACCACTTCCTGGATGAACAGTGTAGCTTGCATGATGAGATTCATACAAGATCTCTTTCCTCAGATCTCCAAACATACGAATCCACAACCTGTTCTTGCAGAAAATAGTACCAGAATCAGAAACTCGGAGTTCTGGCTTTATACCAGATTCAATCTGAGCAATCAACGTCGAATAATTAGAATCTAACTTTTGGGCTTCCTGAATCCTTTCTTCTAAAGAAGACTGAATGCTCAACTGAGTCAAAACTCCAGAATCCGCACCAGTAGAGGAAATCACCTCTAACTGTAATCTTTCCATGTCTCGTATCATATACTCATCAGAAGTGAGCTGAATACATGATAATCCAGATGATTTCCTGCTCAGAGCATCTGCTACCACATTAGCCTTACCAGGCTGATACTGAATTGTTAGATCGTAGTCCTTGATCAACTTAAGCCACCTTCTTTGCCTCAAATTCAGATCCTTTTGAGTGAAAATGTACTTCAAACTCTTGTGATATGTGAAAATCTCACATCTGACGCCATACAGATAGTGACGCCAAATCTTCAAAGCAAAAACAACTACAGCTAATTCCAAATCATGTGTCGGGTAATTCTTCTCATGTGGTTTTAACTGTTTCGAGGCATAAGCAATTACTTGACCATGCTGATGCAACACACATCCTAAACCTTTCAGTGAAGCATCACTGAACACTTGAAATCCTTCCGTACCTGACGAAAGTGCTAACACTGGAGCTGAAGTCAGACAATCCTTCAATCTCTGAAAACTAGCCTCACACTCCGGTGTCCAAACAAAAGTTACTAACTTCTGAGTAAGTCTCGTCAGAGGTGTAGCAATCTGAGAAAATACTTTTAAAAACTTCCTGTAGTATCCAGCCATGCCTAAGAAACTACGTACCTCAAATACCGTAGTAGGCCTTGGCCAATTCGCAACAGTCTGAATCTTCTGGAGATCAACAGAAATACCTTCACCGCTAATCACATGCCCCAGAAATAAAATACTCTTCAACCAGAATTCACACTTGGAGAACTTAGCATACAACTGATGTCGTCTCAAAGTCTCCAATACAATGCTCAAATGTCTGACATGATCATTTTCAGAGGCAGAATATACAAAAATATCATCGATGAAGACGATCACAAACTGATCCAGATATTCCCTGAACACTCTGTTCATCAGATCCATAAAAATAGCAGGTGCATTGGTTACCCCAAAAGGAATAACCAAGAACTCGTAGTATCTGTACCGAGTACTGAAAGCTGTCTTCAACACATCAGCTTCCTTCACCTTCACCTGATAATATTTAGATCTCAAATCAATCTTCGAAAACACAGAAGAACCAGAAAGTTAGTCAAACAAGTCATCAATCCGTGGTAAGGGATACTTGTTCTTAATCGTGACCTTATTCAAATCTCTATAATCAACACACATACGGAGTGTTCTATCCTTCTTCTTTACAAATAGTACTGGTGCTCCCCAAGGAGAAATACTAGGATGAACAAATCCTCTATCCACCAACTCCTGAAGCTGAACTTTCAACTCAAAAAGTTCTTTCGGTGCCATCTTGTACGGAGCTTTTGATATCGGAGCTGTACCCGGAAAAATATCAATAGAGAACTCCACATCTCTATTCGGAGGTAAACCAACCAACTCATTAGGAAATACGTCTGCAAACTCTCATACCACTGGGATTTCAGAAACAGAACCCACCTTCAGGTTCATATCCCGTACTGAAGCCAAAAATACAGGACAACCCTTTTTCCACATCCTTCTCACTTCCAATACAGAAATCAGACAAGAGAGAATACCTCGTAAGCCTTGTAATACATATCTCTCTCCTGACATAAGCAAGCTCACTTGCTTCTTCAAACAGTTAATCTGAGTCTCATACAGACTCAACCAATCCATATCCAAAATCACATCGTACGAAAAAATCGGCAACAAAATCAAACTCGCTTTCCACTTCTTTCCAGCAATATCAATCTCACAAAAACAAAACTTCCGAGCAATCAAATTACTTCCAGCCGGCAAAATCACAGAAAGAGAAACCGAAAGTAAAATCGAATCCAGATGCAAAGCATCAAAACAACGCTCGGAAAGAAACGAGTAACTGGCTCCAGAATCAAACAAAACACGACAGGGCTGGTCAGAAATATAAATCGTACATGTCACCACATCCGGAGCATCTCGAGCCTCTTGCTGACTCAGACTTTACACTCGTGGCTGAGCTGGAGCTGGAGCTGAAGCTATAGAACTAGGCTCCCTATGACTAGCAGTAGGTGGTCTCCGTGGCACAGAACTCGAACCACAACCTCTACCAGATCCCTCAGTCACAGGGCGTGGAGGAACAGTCCTCGGCCTTCCTGCTGAACCGGCAGGTCTAACAAAGCTCTCGGATCGTCGATCAAATCCAGCCTGTGGACACTTTGTAATCCGATGTCCTGGCTGACCACATCTGAAGCACTGACCAATCATCCTGTAGCACTGGCCAAAATGTCTTTGTCCACAACTCTGGCACACAGGTGCCCCACTAACAGATCCAGAGTTGGTCATACTGGTCGTAGCAGTACCAAACTGTCCACTCTTCCTAGAATCTTCAGAACCAGAAACAAATCTCCTCTTGCTAGAGGAACTACTGCTCGAATCACCCACAAACCTCTTCCTACTCGCAGTCCACCGCTACTGAGTAGCCATCAGATCGTTCTCTATCAGACGAGCTCTCTCCACAAGCTCAGAAAAATCAAAAATATGAAATGGTACCAGGGGCTGTCTCAGACTGTTTCGTAGTCCACTCAGAAATCGATAGCACTTCTCAGTAGAAGTACTCACTAGCTACGGAGCATATCGGGCTAAGGCAGTAAACTCTGCCTCGTACTGCATCACTGTCCTGCTCCCTTGAACCAGCCTCAGAAAACTCTCTTTCATCTGCTGTCATGCAGAAGGGGGAACAAACCAAGATCAAAATACCTCAGAAAATTCTTCCCAAGAGATCAGAGAGTTAAATTTGCCCTGAAACTTCGCTTCTTGCTGGCCTACCCACCAGTGCTCTGCTTCTCCATCTAAAAGAAAAACTGCCAAAGGTACATTCCTGTCTGACGGACACTGCATGCCGTCAAAAGTCTTCTCTAACCTCATCAGCCACTCCTCAACTGCTCTGGGCTCAACAGCGCCCTCAAACCTCGGTGGTTTCAATCTCAGAAACATCTGAAGATGTCTATCAATATCCTCAGATCGAACAGTAGAGGCTCTACTGTGAGTCTCGCTCATCATCTGAGAAACCAATGAAGCAAAATGAGAAAGTGTATCTGCACCAACCACTGGGGCTGTACTACCCACTGGTGCTGCCTAACTGGCACTCTGACCGTCTGTCATATCGGGGTCTGGCAGATCCATTCAGAAAATCCAGAAAATTCAGAAAACTAAGCACAAAAATAACATAATAAAAATTCGGACAAACCAAAACCACCCCAGACAGACTCAGATCACTTCCTATAGCTCTGTCTTACAATCCAAATTCCAAATTCCAAAATCATTGCTCTGATACCACTAAAGCTTGTCACGACCCAACCCGACCGGGACGGATCCCGCTCGAATCGGGTCGCCGACAAACTCAACTGACCGAATTGATTCCAGGATCTGGTTTTGAAATTTGTTTCAGAACTTTCTTCCAAACATTACACACAAAAACAGACACACAGAGCAACTATAAACATCAAATTGCAGCGGAACAAATCATATATCTTTTTTTTCCTAAAAAAGAGAATCGTATAGAAATACAGCTCATGACTTTAAGACAAAAAGAAAGACATAACAGAAAAGTCATGACTGTACAAAAAAATTAAAAGTCCATAATACCTATAACAGATCAGACTCTGCACTCAGAATTCCTACTCCACGACTTCCTTCCCTTTCCCAGAACATGAAAACCACACAGAAAATAAGAATGAGCTACAACAGCTCAGTAAGATATCAAACCTCTAATCAAAATTCTCAGAGTCCACATCAAACATATCAGACAAAAGCCGTACAGAGATCAGGTCAATGGAATCATATGCCAAATCAGAACAGAACAATTATCACAGAAATCATAAATCCAGAACTTGAATCATACAGATAAGATCAAATCAAAACATAACAGAATCGTATCAGATCATATCAGAGTCATATCATATTAAAATCATACAGAAACCAGAAATTATATCAATTCAGAACATATCAAAATACATAACAGATTCCCTGACTCTGACAGAATCTAAACGGATTCTGGCCCCTTATGCCTCCCTTCCCAGATACTGACAGAATCTCTCGGATTCTAACCCCTTATAACTCCCTTTGTGCTCATGGCACCAGAACAGATGTGCTTATAACACCAGAAATCATCGGATCCGGGACAGAACTTATTTTCAGATTTTTAGAGCTCATTTCAGATTTTCAGATTTCCCTAATACAGACAGGATCTCATAGGATCCTGACCCCTTATAACTCCCTTTTCATAGCACATAATCATATCATATCATTTCAGAACAAATCCGCACAATTTCAGAAATCGTACGAAAATCCAGCGGCATAACGGCAGTATACGGAATTTACACAAAAATTCCTAATTTCATAAATTACCAAATTAGCACAGAATATTCACAATAACATTACAAGACTTTTATTCTACTGCCAAGACAATTTCAGGCTTCATCAGAAATCACAGTCAAAATAAAACACCGCTAATTGAAAACTATCCGGTAAAAATTCCCAGAAAATAATCAAAACGTGCACACTCGACACTTCAGAAACATACCAAAAGTTACGCGGTAAAAACTGAACCAATCGGAAAATAAGGACAAAATTCGCTAACGAAAACGAAATCCGGACAGAATAATCGTTCAAACTCCACCGTTCTGAAAATTGAGAAAGGCAGAATGTGCCTTACCTTGCGTACACCACTTTCTTGAACTGTCTCGTCGGACAAAAACGGACCGACGTCGCCCAAAAATCAACTTTTCTTCTTTTTCCCTCGACTTTCTCTCTCCTCAGAATTTTAGATATTTTATTTTTTATTTTCTCTCTCTTCAAAATGAGCTGAAATCCCTTATATCCACTTGAGATCAGCCCGGCCGATCGCACGATCGTCCAGGCCTATCAGAACAAAATCACATCGTCCTGGGACGATTTCTCAGGACGATAATTAATTTCCTTGGACGATAAAAACCCCTACTCTCTGACTTGTGCCATGCTCTGATCGTCCCGGGATGATCCCAGATCGGCCCGGACGATGCCTACAGGAATTCTTTCCTGTAACTTCTGTACAGAATCTGGAACAAATTTGAACTAATCGTCCCGGGACAATCCACGATCGGCCCGGACGATCCTAGAGCAGATCTGATATTACATTTGGCTTGTAAGAGTATAATTCAAGACAATGTTAAGAAGACTCTTTATCATATATATGATGTGGAGATGTAAGCCTTGGAGCACCAATGACCTAGAAAAATATGTTGCATGGGGCTTTCTAAAAGGGACTTAGTTGGTGCACCACAGGATAGGGGCAAACATTGAAGCACCATCTCAAAGTCAAGCATTTGAGATACTTTTCCAGACTTAGAAGATGATACTAAGAGTGATTAAACTATGTCGCATAAATGTATTTTCTTTATTTATATATGACACTTTTTATTATCAACTCATATATGCTATAATTTTAGTCAACCTTCTTCTTTATACCAATAAGTGTCATGATTTTTTTTTTTTTGAATTATATATTTCTTAGGTTTTTATGATGTGATGTCACTAAACCTTAACCTATGGTAGAATATTTTAGAAACAAATCCACCAAGGATATCTAAATTATTCAAAGTTGTTTGTCAGAATATTCTTCGATGATGTTAACATGTATAAAAGTGCTCATTTCAACTTAAATTCCCCTAGGATTGATTGTACTTTAATTAGGATGGAGATGAATGCTCAAAGATTTGTTTTTATTTAGCTTGTTGATGCCCTTTCAAAATCATGTCCATGACTAAGCCCATAGAGTAGAAGTCATATATAATGGTTACTCATAGTCATTGATAATGACTCTAAAGATTTTTAGCAATGTTCAAATTTTTAGTTAGTCCTATCTAAATCTTCAAGCTCATGCTTCAGCTTGACCATAACAACCATTACAAAGGGTTCCTTCCAAAGAGGTGAAAGTTTATTGTGTTGGTGTCCCTTCCCAAGAACTTCAAGATTTTGTAAGACTAGATCTCAAACAAAGATAGGTTGGGATTTCACTATTTAATTAAATTAATGTGCTACGCGTTGATGGTAGCAAGCACTACTGAGCGAAGCTACATCATATGTGTTTTTTTTTTTAAGATTAATATGATAATAGAGCTTTTCCTTGTTATTGTATATTAAAAGTTTGAACCTCGGGGTTTATGACATTGATATCAAAAATTACCTCTATACTAAAACATAGATTATAAAGTATTTATTATGTTGGTATTCTTAATGTCGAGCAATATACCTAGAGTGCATTAGAAAGCTCATCAACTCATTGTTACCACCTTTAAAGACATGCCTTTGAGAATGATTCGATTTGTTACATACATATGTCCCTTTGTCTAAGGATGTGAAACAACCATGTGGACCAATTGAACATGAAGTTGTTTACGAAAGGATCTAAACATGCTTTCGATGAATTTTATTCCATCAGTAATGATGATCTATGTAAAAGGGTAAAAAAATAAATTTTCTTCCATAAAGGCTTGATGTTGTAGTAATGATGATCTATGTAAAAGGGTAAAAAAATAAATTTTCTTCCATACAAATTATCAGGCATTTGCTGTAGTAATTTTTTTCTATATGGTCCAGCTTCCACCCACATGGTGAAATAATCAATTTAAAGAATAATAAACTTTCCATGTCTAATGGCAATGGAAAATGGTTCAATGATGTCAATCCCACATTAAGAGAAGGCTCATAAACTATGGATAAATAAAAGTTTTATTGGTGGAACACAAGTGAGATTAGAATGTAATTATTAATTATTATATTTTCAAATAAAGTTTAATGCATCATACTTTATTGTAAGCCAATAGAATCCATACCTTATAATTTTTTGAGCGAGTCTTTTTTGCCTCCAAAGTTTTCCCTACAAAAAAGAAATTATAGGGTTTATTTAAGAGATCTTTTTTAAGTCTTCAAATAGATTATATCTTTTATGAATCTCATTTACTTGGAAAGTGTATATTCTAAATGATTTTTTTTTTAATATATAAATCTCCTATTGTTGAAGCTATAAGTCAGGGTATCTTCTTGAGCATCCTATTCTCAATGAATATAAATAATATGATACGTATTGATGTAAAATAGAAGTAATTTCACCAAGCAAGGATATTGTACTAATTGTGGGTTTTGAGTGTCTAAATATCCTTCTACTTGAGATGCTATGAGTTCAGAGTCAATGTGAATCATTACATTTTGAACTTGATAATCTATAATAATTATGAAACATTTTACAAGTGCTTACTCACGATGTTATTATTTATAGTGAATTATAAGTAAGGCCCATATTCTAAAGCATCATCTTGGGGAGAGATAAGTAGGATCCCTACCCAAGCATTGGTACTTCCATATACCACATCCAATATATAATATATAATAGGACAATAAAGAGGAAAGAGGCAATTTGATTATGTCATGGATGATGCATTCAAATATAAAGTTAACAAATACATACAACTTGATATCTGAAATGGGGGAAAATGAATATCAAATCCTTCTAATTCCACTTATCACTTAATTAATTGGCTAAAAAACTTTTGATTTCTTATGAATATACATAAGAAGAAGTTAGGTATATACATTGATGGTGAAAGCTTAAAAATATGGGTGTATCTTTCTTGGATAAACCTACCATTAAAGTAATTTTATCTGCCAATGGATATGGCCCCTTTATATAAGACACGATCTTGTTGGTATAATAGAGAGGGCGTTGCCCCTAATAATGTTCTCATATGGGCACCTAACATTATGCATAGGGAAAAATAACAAGATATAAATAGAGTATTTCTTTTAGGATTAGCTTTGATAATAAATGTAGTGAAACTATATATGCTTTTAGTTATTCAAAATTAATTTTGCTATCATATGTCCATTAAATGTCAATATTATGGTTACATTTGAGCATCCTAAATAATGGCAAATACTTGTCTTCAAATTAAGCCAAGAAATGAAATAAGGTCATTATTTATCCCATTAAATATTGTACCTCCTATATTTTTTTAGAGGTGTCATATTTTATATGATATCTATCTTCTTATGTTTGCTTGGATGCCATGATTAGTGATTATGCCATATATATATATTCTTTAGAGAGTAAAGATCCAACTTGCCTTTTACATATAGGAAACATGAACTAATTCCTCTATAGAGGAAATCACCCTATGTAGAATATCTTCATCTTGAAGATCGGAGTTCTCAATGCTCAAGCTTACTGATAGTAGTGGTTTATCTTGTCTAAGATAATGTGTTTGTACTACTTGTTAATTTTTGCATACTTCACCAACCTTCATATATGTTAAGAACTTTATTTTTAAATGTCACATAGAATTGACAATGCCAAAATTGATTAAAAGGTCTCCCAAATATAGCATATTGGCTAACTCTTACTTAATTATGATAAAGTAATCAACTGAGTAAATTATTGAGAAAATTCTTCTAGAGTGAAAAGATTTGTGTTTTTTACATCTACTCTTATTAGACAATTATTAAATCTATATAATGGTATAGTATATGGATGGAGCTTTTATAGAGAAAAATCCAAGCTAAGTAATGTGAAATAAAATAACAAATTAACAAACTTCCATTATTAATTAGGATTTTCTTAATATTGTAGTAAGGATCACCAACCTTGGCATTAATGATAAGTGGATCCATATGTAAAATATGGATATCTTCCATATTTGAATGATCAAATGTAATAAAATAATCAATATGAAAATTCAATAGCTATATGATTGATTTCTCCATATATTTACATGTTGGCTTACTACTTCATTTATTATTACCCCCCCCCCCCCCCCCCCCCCCCTCTTTTCGGGAGTGCTATGAGGATCATTTTTATTTTGAGTAGATTAACTTAAATAAATGCTCAAAGATAGTTTTGTTGGGCTAACCTCTCAATTTTTTCCTTCAATTATTTGCATGCCTTAATTGTGTGTCCCTTACTTCAATGAAAATAATAATATTGATCCTAATTTTTTGAATTTAATTTTAATGGATGGGGTCACTTGACATTCTCCTCTTCTAGAATGTCTATTATAACATTGACTTAAGATGTATTTAGTTTCATGTATTCCCTCAAATGTATATATTATCTTTTTTTTTAGGGGGTGGTTAGTGATTTGTTGTTATTGTTGGGTTGGCTGAAAAAATATTTGATTTCTTACTTGTGTATGTTTTCTTCATGGAGATTTTTTATAAACATCTTATGTACCCTATTTTGATTATTAAATGATTACTCAAATAATTTTTAATGTACATTGATAGCATCATCAACAATAATTTATGCTTCCACTATGTTAATAAGGTCACTACAAGAGTAAATATTTTTCTTATAACAATAAGTAAAAAGATGCAAGGCCAATACCTCCAAGAAAGATGCCCTGTAATAACTTGGGATCTACTTCTAGTGTTTGTTAAGTTTTGAAGAAAATATTTGAAAGTATTCTTTTAAAGATTATCCTTTACTTTGATAGATCATGGATTCTTGACTGGTGATTAAATATTCAAATAAAAGTCAAGCATGGTGGGAAGTGTTATGGATAGTATTATCAGAGAGCAAATAGAACTAACTATGGAATTGGCCTTTTAGAGTAGTAAATAATAATTGATAGAAAGGGTACCCAATTGGTTGGAGAATGTTATCATGGTACGAAAGATAAATGGAGCTTGGAGAATGTATATATATTATACAGATCTCAATAAAGCTTACCTGAATGATAGTTTTCCACTTCCTCGTATCGATCAATTGGTCGATACCACCTATGGACATCAGATGTTGAGCTTTATGGATGCCTACTCCTCTATAATCAAATAAATATGGATCCTGCTGATGAAGAGGCAACAACATTTCAAACAGACAAAGAGTTATATTGTTATCGGGTAATGCCCTTCATGCTCAAAAATGTTGGAGCCACATATTAGCACCTCATGAATAAGGTTTTCAAAGACCTTATTGGGTGTATCATGGAGGTGTATATTGATGATATATTGGTGAAAAGTCTTGAAAAATCTCAACATATCTTTGACTTAGAATAGTGCTTTCACTTGTTGTGATGTTATAATATGCTACCCAACCCAGCTAAATGCACTTTTGGAATCGCTTTGGGAAAGTTTTTGGGGTTTATGGTAACCCACAGAGGGATTGAAGCTAATCCCAAGAAAATCAATGCACTAAGGATATGGTGCCACCAAAAAATATCAAGGAGGTCCAAAGGCTAAATGGAATAATTATAACACTATCTCGTTTCCTAGCACATTCATGAGACAAATATCTGTCATTCTTCAAGATACTTAGAGAAGCTCTTAGCTCTGGATTATAATGGATCGATGAATGGAAAGAAGCCTTTGAACAACTACAAAAGTATTTGGCATCCCCGCCATTACTTTCTAAACTAACAATGGGAGAAAAGTTATATTTTTACTTAGCTGTTTCTACTCAGGTTATCATTACAGTCTTGGTATAAGAATAAAATGCTCTATAACATTCAATCTATTATGTTAGTAAATTTTATCTAAAATATAGGGACATTATCCTCTAGCAGATAAGACAGTATTGGTGTTAGTTTATTCTGTTAGAAAATTATACCCATCGGATGATGTTTATAAAAGAAAGTGTATTGAGGAGATCCACTTTTCAAGTATTCAAGGTTCATGCGTCTAGGATTGATCCCATCTTATATTTTTTTATAGGATGGGGTACTACCTGAAGAGCCCATGACTACATCACGACTTTGAATACAAACAGAAAATTTCATCATTATTGGTAATAAGTTTTATAAGGGCACCTTCATCAGATCGTATCTCAGTGTCTCTCACCTTTAGAAGCTGATTACGCACTCTGAGAAGCTCATTCAGGAGTATGTAAAGAATATCTAGGAGGAAGAGCATTGACTTACAAGATCATGAGACAAGGATTTTATTGGCCTACAATGAAATATGACACACTTGAGTTTACTCAAAAGTGTGAAAACTGCCAATTGCATTCTAATCTCACCCATACACCTACTTTGGAGCTTAGATCACTTCAGAGTCCTTGGCCTTTCGCCTAATGGGAAATTGATATAATGTGACATTTCCCTATAGCCACTGGACAACAAAAGTTCATCATTCTTGTTGTATATTATTTCACCAAATAGGCGGAGGCCGAATTTTTGGCAAAGATTATTGAAGCAAATGCTAAACAGTTCTTATAAAAAAATATAGTCTATCACTTTGGCATTCCTGCAAGAGTCATCACCGACAACGAGACACAGTTTACTGGGGAGATCTTTATATCTTTTTTTTAAAGATTTTTTATATTCAGCTCATCCACACAGCTGTCACCCATTCTCAAGAAAATGGGTAAATAGAGGTTACAAATCAAATAATTCTAAAAGGGCTGAAGACTTGCCTAGGGAAGGATGAGGGGCAATGGGTTGAAGAACTCCCAAATATCCTCTTGGCTTATTGGACCACTACCAGAACTCCTACAGGAGAAACCTCGTATATTCTCTATTTTGGTACAGAAGCAGTCATACCGATTGATATTGGAGTCCCGAGCAATAGAGTTTAGACTTTTGACTTCAATAATAATGAGGAGATGCTCAGAACAAATTTGGATATCCTTCTAGAAGTAAGGGATGAAACCTCACTCATGATAGCTACTATCACCAAAGGATTACTCGTCACTATAATTGGAGGGTGAGATCTCCACCTATCTCTATTGGGGACTTAGTTCTGTGAAGCATCGAAGCCACTAGAAAAGACCCTCAGTGTAATAAGCTCTCCCCCTCTAGGAGGGTCCTTATTTAGTGGTAGCTATGGTCAAGCCTAAAACCTTCAAACTAAATGATGCAAGTGGAAAAATGCTTGCTCGAACTTAAAATATTGGCAACCTTAGCAAGTATTATCAGTAGATGTTGATAATAATGTTTATCTTGTGTTATATTTGTCTTGTGTTATGTTATCCTAAGTGGTTATGCTTTGTATTTGTCAAGTATTATTATGCCGACCTTTCGTGCACTCCTTGTATATTGATTGGGGTAGAACTCTTCTAGCCCTCGTATTCCTAATTTATATTAGGGAATTATTTTACTATCTTATGTAATACAGTGATGTGATATTCATTTTATTGTGATATTATATTCTCTTATAAAATATAAAAATCTCTCAAACTCTTTATCAATGATTTGAGAAGTACACAGTTTACATTTTATCTTAATTATTGGATGATCAATCCTAGAGGGATTTTATCTGACCTCTTCCATAGAGGTTAGAATCATCAAGCAAATGCTTTGATTAACAACCTTAGATAGGTCAAGATATCCAAGGAGGATATCTCTCGCATTCACTTAAATAAAAAAAAGTCCACCAAAATATTTCTCAATGAAATAAAACCAAGTCAATTTCATATGCATGTGAGAAGAAGAAAAAGGAATAATTTCTTTATATATCATTAAAAATCGAGTACATCATATAGAAGCATTAACACAAAACATACATATAATCACTACAAAGAAAACATAGTGATACAAACAACATCAGAACAATCTTATAGAATCTCAATATTATCCTCCTCCTCCTTTAGGTAAAAGGCCTTATGTAACTCACTTTCTAGTTCTTCACCACCAGAATCTTAAGAAGGGTCACCAGAAGCCTGGTTAGGTGTTAATCCCTCGATATCTGCTCCAGTCTTACAATGCACCACTCGAACGCTCTTCATAAAACCTCTTATGAAGCCCTCATCCATATACTCTACTTCTAAAGCCTTCACTTCCATGTCATAAAAATGATTGTGAGCTTCCTAAACGTGATCCTCAATAATTATCTTGAAGGAAAAATATTTCTTGAATTCTTCTATGACTATAGACGGTAACGGCTGGGCTTCCATCTCTGACAGCATACTCTAGAGCCTTTTATTCTTAGTTTCAAGGATTTGTTGATCTCTCATTTATTGGTTAATCATCGCCTGTACATCCACCAACTCTATATGTAGACGATCCATCTGTTCATTCTGTGAGGAGACTGAAATTATCTTGTTTGCCAACTCTGCTCTACACTATGCTAACTACTCCTCCACTACCTTCATCTCCTTGACTTTGTCATCATATTTCTTCTTGTATTCTCTCTGAAGATATTTGACCGCTATAAATTTATTGTTCCATTCATTCAAGGTTTTGGTCATCTCAAGCATGAAATTCGTGTAGTGCTCTAACTAAAGCAACAAAAATGAAACTTTGTAAGAGTCATATCCTTTGAAAAAAATATAAAAGGAAAGAAAAAATGTGAATTCACCAACTCCTCAGTCCGTCGAAGGCCAACACAATGATGTTTCAAAATATCTTCTGAAATATATAACTTGGATGGGGAGATATGAAGACCTTTGCTAGTGACTACCAAAATCTTCTCCGCTTTCTTCTTTTTTGATGCCTGCAAATCACCCTTACTCGCTGGTCGTTTAGAATGAATTATTGAAGGTTGGGGAACTGCCTTTGGAACTTTCATAGGCTTCTTTAGCATTTGGGCATGCGATCTTCCTACTTGAGTAGATAGTCCCACCTTGAACAAATATTCTTCGTCTATATATCTGCTCAAATAGTATACCTCATAATGTAGGACAATATCAGGAAGCTTGAGTATCTTTAATAAATCATCTGCTCCAATATGAAGGGGAACGTGTAACTCCTTCAACTTTTCCCATTTTTCTTGAAGATTCTAATCATTTTGCAAAAACAAAGAAGGCATTAATCGAACATTTTGATGGATCTTGAGTACGAATGTCCAACCACTTGGATCTAAAAGAGATACGACCCTACGTATCACTAATGAGACGTCCCATTTGAGAAAGGCATTTAGAAGATAACACCATTCTACGATCTCTAAAAAGTACAATCAGTCCCATTATGATCGACATGTCTCTATAGGAAAGTTGGGACAAACTTTCTCCACAAATAGTCAAAATATTAATCAATATAGGAGATGGTGGAAACTGCAACCCCTCTCGCAAACTAAATTCATATACTGTCACATATCCTAGGGGAGGATAATGGGCATGATCAGATCTTGTTGGCACCTTCATCCCCATATCATTAGGAAAATGAAATTTTTTCCTAAAAGCGATGAAGGAATCGTCATTGATGGGGGAGATAACATCATCAGTCTTCGCCGCTTTGTAACTCTTTTTTTAAACCCTCAAGTCGGGCAACATGATGATCTTCTTTGGTTGGAGGATTTCTTGTGGATGTGTGATCACCCATTTAAACTTTTATACTAAAGAGGAACACTAAATTTGAGTAGGAAAAGTCACCTATGAAAGATAACGGAAAGCCTCTAGAGTAGGAAGGAAAATAGGGGAGAAAGAAGAAAGAAGGGGAAGAAATTTTCTAACTTCTGCAAAATAGGAGGGGCAATGAGTTGAATAGAGAAAGTCACATAACAAAAAATAGTGGAAGACCTCAACTGTTAGAAAGCGAAATGGAGAAGAAGAGAAGGTGCAAGTTTCTCCCTAGCCTTGGGGGGGCATTCATAGTTTTTTTGAGAGAAATGAAGTTTCTAGAATTTTTTAGAATTTTTCAAATTTTTATGAATTTTTTTCTGAATTTTTTTGGGATTTTTACGAGTTAAATAAATAAATAAATAAAATAATAGCCCATCGGCGGTTTACAAATCGCTAGCGGCCAAACGACACGCGGTGGACAAATGGCACGCAGCACCGCGCGGGCCAGGTACGGGCCGGCTGGGCCGTGGGCCAGCCACAGGCGCAAGCCCAGCCAGATCGCGAGCAGGCCCAGATGGGCTACAAGCTGTGGGCGAACCAGAGCATGGGCCAGTGAGTTTGACATGATGTTTCACAGTGGAGGCGGTGGCTGCCGACCGGCCGATTTGACTGTCCACTCAATTATGGGTCCAATTTTTGCCCCAAAGAGGCCAAATCAGACGATTTTTGGATCCCCGGAACTGTTTTTCGATGTCACAGACTAATTTTCGACACTTTTAAAGCCATTTGAGGCTCCTACACGCAAGATCGAATTTTCAATCACATGAAAAATTCTCTAATATTTGTGATGCATATTTTTAAACTCATGTAGCTTCAACACCTGGAAATAGGGGGGCAACTGATATATCATCAAAATATTATCTTGATTGGGCATGAATCTCGAGGCAAAATCAAGCTGGAAACTTCAAAAATTAAATATGGGATCACCTGAACTTCAATTTCAGCGAACTTATAGTCAAACTGAGCGTCTCAGAAATACAAACTCAACGACACCAAATTTGACTCAATCTGAGCCCAAATGATCCAACTCAAGCACCCGAAGCGCTATTGGAAAGTTTGAACCACAATTTGAGTTACCAAATAGTTTTGAAACATGACGTTCTTATAGTCGAATCGAGCGGCTCAACGAGACGAATCCTCGAGCCCAAGATTGTCAAATTCTGACCTTATTAGGACCTTCAAATGTCTAACGAACAATATATGATCATGGGATTCAATGTCGACCATTCATCCAACCACTCCCCATTTATCCTTGATCTCTCACCTTATTTTGGGCCATGCCACTTCATAAATCTATTTCTCTTATGTTTGTGTGCTGGATATCCGTGCAATGCTGAGACGAAAATTTTCTAACTCTGTCGCCTCATATATTTTAGTGTGCAAAAATTATAAATTCTATTTAATTAAAAAAACACATATAATATAAATTTATTTATATTATCTACTAAAAAATTCATGAAAGTAGAGCTAAAGGGTTTAAATGAAACATAAAAACATTCAAAAAGGGAAGTTGTAAGAGATATCAAAGTATTTAAATGATTATAAATTATATAGAGATATTAATGTTTAACCATAGAGCTTAGATAAGTAAAAATGATTTCAATAATGTTTATCATCATCTATAAATAATGCCCATCGTCAGGCGAAGGTGTTGATATAGTGTAGTAAATATATATTGTATAGAACATAATATGTAGTGGAATTTATAAGAGTCATGTGGCATAAGAGCTATCTTTAAAAGATCATTATGCATTTGTTTGATCATATTCCATTGAGGAGAGAGTTTAAAGACTAAGAAATCATGGTATTGATGTTAGGAGTTTCAAATAGTGTAAACAACTTACATCAATCTTATGAGAACTACCTTGTGTTTTCATTGTTGGTGATAGTAGGTGATGAAGTTGGTGGGTGTCATTGTAGCTGTAACACTCTAGGACTTAAGGGAGGAATTTACTCAATCTTACTTACCAAACTCTCAACCCCCATTTACTTTTCACTACTAAAGCAGTTTAACCATAAAAAATACAATAAAAGTATATATCAAGATTATTCAAACTATTCTTCAAATTTTATTTATAACAAGATTTAAAATAATAGCTTAGAATACAATAGTTCCAAAAAGAATACCTAAATAAATTCTGAACTAACGAAATGATATATGTATTGTACATACCCAAAACTCCTGCTCTTTATCAGAATAAACCTACTCGGTAAGGTCCTTCCCTTTCATGAAATATTTTAAACAACAATATGAGTATATGTAACAACATGACAATTATGAAAATAAATTTAAAATAAAAATATGAATTTCTAATTTGAATTGCAACACTACAGCCCAGTGTCTAGAGGCATTGTGGTGTTGATCTTGAGAGGGTAACAACACCAAAAAAATCACCGTCGTGGGGTTAAAGGATCTGTACTACATTAATTTTGGATTAAAAATGCAACACATTAATGCTAGATCATGGCACTGTGGTGCTGAGCACTAAAATGGGTATATATATATATATATATATATATATATATATATACTCCCCCCCCCCCCCTCCCCCCCCCTCTCTCTCTCTCTCTCTCATGTTTTGGCTTGTCAGGTAAGGAAGGAAAGAAGAAGGAGAGGGGAATGAGGAGAGAGGAAAGAGTAAGGTGGGTTTTTTGGTCACGGATTTTTTTTTGTCGCTTTTATGAAAATTCTTCATATCATTGTAGGTGACCGTCATCCTATTTTTGTTTTCAAAGAATTTGAGCTCTATCGTTTGATTTCTCCCAAAATGATTTTTTGGCAATTTCTTTGTATTTAATAAACTTTTAATGTACAACTTTAGGTATATTGTAGTTTTGATCATTCTAAATATTTTGACTGGTTAATTTTATAATTTGATTGGATAAAATGATAATTATTATATTTTGTATTATTTTCACCGAATAATATTTTATTATTTGAATATAAGCATAATGTTAATACAAGCATTATGAATAAATACGGGTATGTGATTGAGTAATAACTGGTTATTATTATTATTATTATTATTATTGTGATAATATATATAAAAATAAGTAAAGGTTGGTTATACTCGAAGGGACGAACCCAACGACACAAAATTTGGTTCAATCCGAGCCCAAATGGGCTCAAATCAAGGCCACGAAACATGTTTAGAAGGTTCAAAACATTAATTGGATGATCGAATGATTTCAAATGTGACATGCTTATAGTTGAATAGAAATAGCTTGATGAGAAGAATCCAATGAAACTAAGTTCATTGAATTCTAACATTGTTAAAGCTGTAAAATGATCGAAAAGTAGTCTATGATCAAGGAAATCAATATTAGCCATCCATCAAAAGCACCTCATAAGTTGTTCTTAATCTTCTCCTTATTTACTATTCATGCTACCAAAAAAAAAAAAAAAACTATAAATAAACCCCCAAATTCTTCACAAAAGGGATAAGAAGAAAATGAGAGGAAGAATGAATAGAAATCTGAGATCTCTCTTGCCATCTAGCTCCTCGACCACGGCCCGACCACCAGCCATCGCAGAACTTTCGCCCTACCACCTGTTGGGCATTCGCCTAACTACAAACTATCGCCAAACTTCCGCCTGACCACCGACCTACTCCAGAGCTCTACTTGGCCATCGACTGATGTCAGACTTTTGCCCGACCATCGACCGAGGCGAATTTTTGCACCGGCCACCAACTGACGCCGAACTTTCGCTTGGCCACTGATCATCACAGGACTGTAACCAACCACAAATTGACGCCAGACTTCCGCCCAATTGCTGACCATTGGCAGACTATACACGACCGCTATTCATCGCTAGTTCTCTGCCAGATTGTCAAATTTTTATGTAATTCCACTATCTCCAACTTAACAAACATACTAAACTTTGTAATATATTCAAATACTAGTTGATCATTTCAACTGTGCAAGGCTATATGGTTTTTTTCCTTTAACTGGATTTTCCATTTAAAAATCTTGGCGTCTTTAGTTTTCTATTTGTGTGCTGCATATCCGTGCAATGCTAAGATGAAAAATCTTCACTCTACATATTCTAGCTCGTAATAATAATATTATGATATAAAATACATATTCTATTTACTAAAAAATTTTAGCACGTAATAAATACCATCCCAATTTACTTGATTCGAAATTACTCAATTGGAATTTTCAAGATTTACTTAGTATGTTAATCTACTATTCTAGTAGCCCATTTAGGGGCTATTTGGTATCAAGTGGAATTTAATAAATCTTATAAATTCAGATTTAGTAAATCCCGAGGGTGTTAAATCTTGAAAATTATTTGGCATGCCAACTATTAAATCCTGTTAAATCCCAAGAAATTATTTTGTAGTATATTTCAGGATTTAAGACAGTTTGATATTTAAATATGAAAAATATAATTATAAATTTTTAAAAAAAATTATAATAAAAAAATGAGTTATGAATTTAATAACATATTAAGTACCAAGTTACTCGCTAATTATTATTTACAATATTAATTATATATTTAATAATAAACATTTTAAGTTAATTAATTAAGTTAATTATATTAACATTTAACTACTAGTTATATTACTAATTAATAAATTAATTAAATTAGATTTAATTTATTCACTACTTATATTATTAATTATTGAATTAATTTACTTAATTATTAATATTTTAAATTATATTAATTAAGTTAATCAATAATAACTGAGGCTTCTAGGGTTTGCCTTTCGTCTTCGGCTCCTTCGTGGCTGTTCGACTTCGCTCGCTTCGACGATTTTCCCTTCCTGTCGGATCGGAAAATGCGACATTTTGATCGGAAGCAACAACGGGAGTTCGCTGGCTGTGAAGGTAACTTTCTACCTTTCGCGCGCTTCTTCGGCTAAATCCCATAAATCCGCCGAACCGAGGGATTTAGTAAATCCGGGATTTAAGCCGTAAATCCTTAAATCCAAGAGCAATCCAGACCCAAAAAGCATAGAGAGCGCAGCGCGATGGCAGCGGCGGATGCCGAGGCAGCGAAGCGAGCACTGACCTCGACTCGCTTCTCTGACCTGAACCCTCCTCTTTCTGAACCCGTACTCAAAACCCTAACCGATGGTGGCTTCGAGTTTTGCACGCCAGTCCAGGCAGCCACTATCCCTTTGCTCTGCAACCATAAGGACGTCGCCGTCGACGCTGCTACCGGCTCTGGAAAAACGCTAGCGTTTGTCGTGCCCTTCATTGAGATACTTCGGCGCTCCTGCTCGAACCCAAAACCCCACCAGGTAGCCATCTTTCTCTCTCGTGTCTCGGCCTTTTTTCGTTTATTTTTTCCCATTCGGAGCAATTCAGGGTTTTAAGGAAATTGATATCAGTGGAGTAGTATGTCATTTTGTATGAGATATCGCTGATGAGCTTTTGGTTTGATTTTTTTCCTAATTATAAGCATCTGGTACTGAAAATATATAGTTAGCTGATTTATAATTTCCCAGTTTCTTACTAGCTTCTTTTGCTGAATCATCTTTGGATACTCATTCAAATAGAATCATAGATCATTGGGAGAGAAAGAGACCATGTGCTTGCTCATTAAGTCCATTGTCCATTTTCAACACTTTACATGAAAAGGTTCTTTTCCTTTGTTTGATCCATTGAACTCAGCGCAAGTTTTTTCTTTAGTAAACACTGGGTTGTCTCAACTCTGTTGGTACAGATGCAAGAGATCTGTAGTTAGAAAGTGCTGAGACAAAGGGGTAAAATAGAATAAGAAATGAAGACCCAATTATGTTGCGTAGGCTTTCCTTTGACTTCTGCTTTAATTTTTGAAAAATTGAATCAATGTTAGAGGAATTTTTGGCTCTTATACTGTTACCCCTCTGAAACTTATTTTTGAAATTTGCAGGTCCTTGGAATCATCATTTCTCCTACAAGGGAATTATCAACACAAATATACCATGTTGCAGAACCATTCTTCTTAACAATCATTGCTAAGGCAGTGCTTCTTGTTGGTGGAGTGGACATTAAAACTGATATAAAAAAGATAAAGGAAGAAGGTGCAAACATACTTGTAGGTACTCCTGGAAAGATGCATGATATAATGGAAAGGCTTGACATCCTTGATTATCGCAACTTTGAGGTATTTGCTTGAAGACTTATGTACTTCAGAATAATCTATGACTTGGTATGCTATACTTTAATTATGAGAAGTGCATCCTTTCGTGTTTTATTTATTTACAAAAGCTAAATTTAATGTGCATAATTATCTAGCTACTATATCAAGTATCTTTTAATAAGCACAACTTGATAACTAATTAATTGAGTATCCAGGAACAAAGCCATCAAGCAACTCATTAACTAGTTGAACGAGCATTATCAAGCTTATTAATGGGCAAGTTATCGAGCTTAGCAAATGAAACTTTATCGATTCAACTTCTAAATGAACAATTAAACAAGCAATCCAATGAACATAGTCAAATATATTGTGTTCATGAAGGAAATCAATTTAGTTGAAGAAATAGTAAAGTTCACCATTTTTTAGCACAACAAAAATCTATAATTAACATTTTAGAAATGAAAATAAATTAAATATATAAATGAAATGAAAAGAAGCTTGCGAATGCAAACTTATAAACTTTTTTTTTTAATTTTTTTTTTATGCAAACTTATAAACTTAAAAATTGCTTTCTGGTTGAAATTGGCAAGTAAAATAGTAACTCTATATTGTATTCATTAAAAAAATGATTAGCTAGATAACATAAGTTTTTTAATATTGAAACAATTACACTCTAAAACACTTATAGATAAGTGTTATCGCCATCCATCGATATGCCATGACTTCTTAACAAAATAATATAGACACAAAACATCAATATAGATTATCAACTACTTCTATTTGTTAGATTTAATTAGGCCACATCAAAGATCAATTATACAGTCAAGATGAGCAGGCTGTAAAAATAGCAATTTTCAGAAACAACTCTTATAAAATAAAAAGATAAGTGCAACATTCAAAGCTTCGTACCCTGATTTATGCCTCTTTGTTTTTTTAACTCAAATAAATCAAAACAAACTTAAATGTGGAGATTAGTTTCTGGTAGCCCAAAATTATGGTAGTAAAATTAATCCTAGAGGTTCAAGAGCAGCATGAACTCTAGAAACATGATACAAGTTGTGTGGAAATGTTTATGATACCCTGAAGAGTAGCTTTTAGGGGTCTGCATTAGTTGGTTTAAAGGGATAAATCAAATTAATAATATTAGGTTTGCTTGGTTTGGAGGTATGAGTTATTTGAATTTCAGTTATTGGTATTTTTTTATTAAACCAAAATCGAAATGTCATATGTAATTGAGCGTGCTATTTTAATCATATATGAGAAATAGCGCTTAGCACAAAGCGCAAATAGTGTGCACAATTTATTTTAACATATTATAAAGTTAAAATTATATATATATTTTAAATTTATTCAATTTATCATTTATTTTATAAATTAATATACCTAATATGTTATTATACTATATACCTAATATGTTGTTATACTAAGCCCTAATTTACTAAGCCACAACCTAATATCAAATTCCATGCATACAACAGAGGAGGTTGTGCGGCTTTTGGTGTTTGTAGGTTTAAGATTGAGTTGCGTGGTGTCTGTCTAGTGTCGGTGGTTCCTACAATTTCAATAGGTTCTTAAAGTTTTTACAGGCATTGATTGAACTCCTACAAGCATGTGGCTTTAACCTTTTTTTTGAACATATCTTTGAAATAAGTAATGATGTTTTCGTATGAGTGGTAAGGGCTGAGCTTTGTTTGCATTATTAATTTTAATTTTGTCAGTGGAGGTAAGGGCGTTGAGTGATTTGTTGCGGCTTCGATTGAACTACAGGTGCATTGAGTGATTAGTTGTAGCTTCTCTTTGAGCAGATCTTCCCATGTTTTTGAACTAATGAATGACGACATCTTCATAGGAGAGAGGTAACGACTGAGCTTTGTTTGCATTATTTATTTTTGATTTTGTTAATGGAGGGGTTAATGAAAAAATCAAAGTTCACCATTAATTTCTTGTTTAGTTTCAGTCACTAAAATTTCTTTTAGTTTTTTATTCTAGTTGACATAGTATTGTTGTAGCTCTGATGTCCATCTAGCATCTTATTATCATCTAAGAGCAAATAGTTTGTCATCAACTTTATTTGATTGAATACTATTTTTTATAATTATTTTATATTATGCACTATATTTAAAATGACATGTATCGCTTTTACCTGTGGTGCCATTTAGAGGCAAAACCACTGGTTAGAGTACATGTGCCACGTCCTTAGTGGCAAGAGACAGATTGTGAATGAATTTAGTAATATTTTCGACAAGACATTAGCTCTATGTGAGCTGAAGTGATATTTAGTTTTTCCACCCCCGACAAATTGTTGTGGAGGGTGGATAGATATTTTGCTTTAAGTTTTTGATGGTTTATTTCATTTTAATATATTGATTTTGAGGTGAATTTGAGAATTTTGGGAGGCATTTCTTTGATATTTGAGGTACCTGCCGGTTGAGATTTCTTATCAACGTGACCCTCATCGAGTTTTTCATGGGTAGTTTCATTTTTTATTGATTGAACCTTCTCAACATTGTTTATTTGCTAGTAAAGGACTTGAATTTATTTCTTAACTTGTGTAGCATCCTCAGGCGTCACATGCTTAACTACAACATGCTTGCCAGAGCTCATGCGGGTATATGCTTTTGCACGAGATATATTTATACGGCAATTATATGTATGCATTAGGGTGTATGATGTATATGCATGTGTGTGAATATATATATATATATATATATATATAAACATTAATACTTGCATTCTTGCACAAAGTGTTCTACATATTGTAATGCATACACCTACCATATTTTGGCATGAAAATACAATATTGAAAGATGTGCTTAATTGAAACCCTTTTTTTATTGCAAATGCATGCGGGGAGGTGTATTTTTGCATGTAAATACAATATTGAATGATATACTTGAGTGAAACCCCTGCTAATTGCAAATGCATATGAGAGGGTAATTTTGAATGTAATTGCAATGTCAAGTGATATGCTGGAATGAAATCCTCTGCATATCGCAGATGCATGGATATTATATTATGGAATGCATATCAATGTGCATTTTAATGCATGAGGGGGGGGGGGGGGGTGTTCTGCATTTTCGGAGGTAGCTAGTTATGCAGGTAGTTATTGATGACAAGTATGTAAGAATTTATTCTGCGCTTTGTTGACATATTCTGTCCACTTGCACGAATGTTGCGAATCTGGTGACTTGGCACATTAACATAACGCACAATACATTTACGTGACATACATGCATAATGTATCTATACGTCGTTGATTTGCCTGCATGATAATTCGACGCTTCCATGTAGTGCATAATGTATCTGCATGCCATCGGGGCATGCTGTAGCGCAATTCATTTCATACACTGAATAGCGTGACTGCATAAGCGTAATGCATTTTGTATATTGCGATGCGTATGCACACAATACATACTACATATTGAATGACACATTTGTTATGATGCATTATGCATGTTGCGATTGTATGCAAGTGCAATATGTTGGCATGTAAATGTGATGCACTATTATAACATAATGCATCTTGCGATGCCGAATGACATGTTTACATGAATTATTATGCTTGCTGCAATGCATATTCGATGACATTTTAAAATATTTGGCAATAAGCAATCAGATAAATGATTATCATCTGAGTATGCACAACATTCTATTTTGAAGTTTGTAGACACATTATGTCTGCTTGTACGTGTGTTGCAGATTCGATGACGTGGTGTTGCGCTTCAGTGTCGTGTAGTTTTTATTACTGATCACCTGCTTTTGCTTATAAGCGAATCATAGCTTACATTTCAAAATAGCCATGATACTTTGTTGTTATAATGCAAGCTCCATCTCATTCTTTAAGAGATCAAATCCGCGAATCCTCTTTGTAGGACATCAGATTGTGAGGCTTGATATCCAGATCTTCATTCAAATAGTGCAGCATTTCTCCAGAAGCCTCATTATTTGTGAAGAGATGATAGAATGAGACATTTTATTTTACTGTTAATTCTTTGTCTCTACAGAATCATTCGACTTTGCATGTTTAGTGTCATAGTCTATGATGCACTGACACGACACTTAAAGAGGGTATGCAGTGTCGGACACGGACACGCGTCGGACACGGCATGGACACGTGTCCGACACGGCATTGGAGTGTCGCAATTTAAAAAATTAAAATTAAAATCGGACACGTGTGTCCGGTTATTAAATGAGGTATCATTATGTAAATGCTCGGTATTGCTAGGTACATGCTCGGTACAGCTCAGTACATGCTCGATACCGCTCAATACATGCTCGGTACAGCTCAATACATGCTCGGTACCACTCAATATATGCTCGGTACTGCTCAGTACATGCTCGGTACCACTCAGTACCGCTAGGTACGTGCTCGGTACTGCTAGGTACATGCTCGGTACTGCTAGGTACATGCTCGGTACCACTCGGTATCTTCCCATATAAACAACTTACAAACTTTAAAAACAAGTAGAACTTCAAAATTACTCTTACAATACCCCGTCAGGAGGCAGCGCCCCCTTGGACCCCCGGCAGACCGGTATATTGTTGTATTCGTGTTGTCTTATTATTAGGATATTTTGATTTCACTTTATATCAATTTAATTTAATTCATTCATATGTAGGATTGGTTTGTTAGCAAAATGAGCTTTGCTGCTGGCGGGGTTGGATTAGGTGAAGGTTCAAAAGAGCCATCTGTCCATGCCGTGTCCGTGTATTATATTTTTAAAAATTATTATATATTATATTAAAAAATTATTATGCCGTGTCCACGCCGCACCATGTACTATATTTTTAAAAATTGTCGTGTCCCGTGTCCGTGTCATGTCGAGTCCGTGTCGCCGTGTCCGTGTCGGTGCATCATAGGTCATAGTTGGGGCCTTCTGTTGGTAACGCATCAGTGGACCTCTTTGCACTAAGTTGCCTTTCTTTATCCCAGTTGTCAATACCAAAACCCCTAAAGTTATCAATTGGAGGACTTAGTTGTACTTGATCAACAAAGCCTTTAAGTTCAACAAAATGAGTGCGCCTCTTCTTAGCATGGTTATCAAATGCAAGGGTTTTCTACAGCAGCTCGTAATCTCTTGCATTTACTGTACTCCTCCTGTATTTGCTGCAATCTCTAGTTCCTGCTCGAAAATATCACGTTGCATGCATATCTATGTTCATGCGGGACTCAACATCCTCGTAGCATATCTATTATCATCAGTGTTGCTGGTTGGCATTGGCATTTACTAAAACTTTTATGTACTTGTTGTTGGGTAGCTTGTAACATATATTGCGAGGCTCCTATAGTGGCTTGTAGGTGTTTGCCTCTATTGCAAATCAATGACTTTTACTTGCAAGATACTGGCACATTTGTTGAAAGCTTGGTTGTCGTTGATTGTACGAACACACTGGTGTTTGTTGCATGCTGTATGTATATGTAAGCATATAATATTATCATTTACTGGTAGGTTTTGTGTGTTTGTTACTATGCTGATGTAGGCCACCAATTTGGCTGTATTTATCACTAATTTTTTATATGTTGGCCGGCAATTTGTCCTTCAATTCACATCTGTATCTTCTGCTCGCAGGATATTATTGATGTAAATATTGCACATTGATCATTTGATCTTTGCTTGTGAGGGATTAATAGATATGCTTGCCTTCAAGTAAATGTTGATCGTAGGAAGGATCTAACATATGCTGCATATTATTCGTTGTCATCAGTCGATGGACTATTGTAGGCATGATACATCTCCAAGAGTTGCTTGTAGATGCTCATATTTATAGTGGGCTCTTGGTTCTTCTTTGCACATGAACCGTCACATCTTAAATCCCCTAGTTGTATATCCACTGTAGTCTTCTTAGATATGCTTGTAGGGAACTCATTGCACCTGCATCATGCTCACTATCATCATCTATAGAGGGCTTAGCGTGCTTATTTGCAGTAACATTAGTTGCATGCAAGACATTGATGTTGATTGTAGGACATCGCTGCATTCATCGCTTATGACTCTTATGTGAGTTGCTGCATGCATGATAGGTCTTTTATTGCAAATATCACCACTATAATCTACAAGCTGGCTGTTATTTGCATGATGACTCTTTTGCCGTTGCATGTAGGAGGTACTTGTGCTTCTTGTAATCAACTGGTGTTATTTGCAATTTGTGCATGTTTGAAGATTTCTCATTACGAATCCCCTGCTTGTTCATTTATACTTGTTTGCATGATTTGAATTATCGCTTAGCATTTGCATTTTTAATTTAGTTGTGCATTTTCAATTTTAGGATCCAATTCACTATTGTTTTATATGCATATTTTGTTCCCTATCATTTTACTTGAACCAATTCCCCTATAGTTCATTTGAATTTTGTGTATCTTCAGTCTGAATTTCGACAGCACCCCGACATCTCTCCTGTTTAGGGAAAAATTGGGCAGTCTTAGCTTCCCGCCACGTCAAGAGTGTTTGGTGACATCGTGGCCATAGTCTTCAATCACACCACACAAAAAATGGCATGCATGGGTATTTAGAAGTACCTGCTTGAAAATGCCAGTTCTTTCCCCGTAGACACTGAAGCACCTACATGGGTACTTAAATTTTGTCCTGCCACGTTAAGAAAAATGCGCACAAGGATTACCTGCTTCGTCACAAGCATCACGACGAATTCCCTCCCAGCACACTAAGAAAGCATGCATAGGTGGTTGCTTGCCTCCTTGCAAGTGCTGAGGAGAGGGTTTAGGATATACCTTCATGATTGGGTTGATGATGGTGATGTTGGTGATGACGACACGATGATTGAGGATGGTGAAAATATGAAAATTCCTTATTTTGTTTTCCTCTTTTTTATATTTAGTTTTTTCTTTCTTTTTTTTTTTTTTCTTTTTTTAAGAATTTTGTTCCTTTTTTTCATTTCCTTTTCATTCATTCATTTTTTTCTTTCTTTTTGTTATAATTAATAATAATAATAATTGTTATAATATTAATAATTAATAATAATAATAATAATAATAATAATAATAATAATAATTATTATCATCATAATTAATAATATCTATGATAAAAAATAAATAATAATTAATCAACAAAAATAAAGACAATAGAATAATTTAGCTGTTATTTTGATCGATTTGAGAACGGGTTTTGAACGGGCAGAGCTGAGGTGGTTGGCTTGCTGAAGTCAAACAGAGGTGTTAGGAGGAAAAGGGCTATGGCTGTTAGAGTCGAAGCTTTAGATTGGTTTGGGTTGTCTACGGCTTGTAGTGGCGAGTGAGGATCTCAATCGGCAAGGGCTGGGGCTGATAGTTGAAGGAATTGGAAACAGAGGAGATTGACTGTGTGATTGAGGCTGGCGGCAGGTCTGGGATTGGAAGGGCTGTAGGCTGTGGAGCTGGGCATGGTAGGGTTTCCGTCGGTGTTGGCGTTCGAACAAGGATGGGCGGTTGGGAGTTGGCGAAAGGTGAATGGGTGTTCGGTGAGCTCAGAGCTGGGAGATGTAGGGCTCAGTTGCAGGCAGAAGCGGGGCTGGGTATTCATGATTGAGGTGGAAGCCAATGGCGGCAGGTTTTATTCGAACAGGAAGGTGACGTCGTTGAAGGAGGCTGGTCGCTTGGGGGAGACGGGCGGCTTCGATGTGAAGGATCGTACGTCGCGGCTTGAGGAAGAGGTGCCCGGCTAGATTCGGTTGTTATAAAGGGGGAAGATGAGAAATATTCGGGTGGATCGTGGCTTTCGTGTGGTAAAACAGGATAGTTGCAGAAGCGGAGGCCGGTTCTTGTTCGGCTTCAATAGATGAGATCGGGATACAAGAGGTGTGGAAGTTAGACGGAATTGACAGCTTTGCCTGGAGCCCGATCTGATTGTTTTGGTTGAGGGAGGAGATTCGGCCAGCTAGAGGTGTTGTGCTTCGGCTTCTTGGGTGGTAGAGCATATTGAAGCAAGTGACAAGGTCTTCAATCGAGAGTGGGAGGTGGATTCGGCTGAAGCAGAGACGTCTATGTTGGAGAATTAACAAACAAAGAGAAGTCATTTTCTTTTTCATTTTGACGACGAGGCTGTGTAGATTGTGAAGATCATACGGAGATAGCACGGGGCACGTCATTGATGTGCGAAGAACGTCGCTCAGACATTTGGGCTACAGGTGAGGTGAGGCTTCGATATGATTATTTTTTTTATGACTTTTTCTTTTTTTAATTACTTTTAATAATAATAATTACTATTATTAAATAATAATAGCTATTATTAAAATAATATAAATCAAAATAGAAGTTTTCTCCTTGATTTTTGTGCAGCTTCCTCAAGATTCGTGCATTGTCGCCTTGCCAATGTCCTCGTATTATATTTTGTTGAGTGAAAATATATTTATTTTTAGATGACTTGGACGTTTAGAGTGCAACGGCAAAATTCATTTTGTGATCGGACATCATTTGGGCAACTTCGGGCGTCAATTGCTGATTTTGACCATTTTCGCCTGATTCGTCTGCAAGATGGCCCCACTTAAGAAAATTCGACGTCCTGATCGCAATGACTCAATCAGTTTAGCAATCGAATGCCGTTTGACCCTTCAAGTGACTCGCCGTGCTGACTCGCTCGTCGCTAATGTCGCCGGTTTTGCCTCTTTTTTTGCGCGTATTAAGTTATTCAAGTTTGTTCATTAATTAGTTGGATTGTTCAAGCTTTTCTATTAGTTAATTAAATAATCATGAATGAACTCTCATTGAGCTGAAGCACGAGTAGCTTATCAAATATTTAGTTCATTTGCAACTCTAATATGTTATCATAATATACACAATTTCTACTTGCTGCCATCTAAGAGCTCAAATTGGAGCATCGGAGACCCATTAGGAAATGAGAAATATTTTATTTGGTAACTTGGGAATGATTTTTGTTGAGTATATGGGAGTTTTAGATGTGTAAATTAGGTAAGATTTAGGATTTGGCAATTTAAGGAGATTATTTTGATATGGCATTATTATTTAGATAGATTCATGTGATTTGATTTTGGAAAGCTATGATCAATCAAGTGTTTGGAAAAATTGGGGTTGTGTGATTTGGAAATAATTGGGTTGTAGGTTTAGAAAAGATTAGTTTGAAGATTATTTTTTTTTTAAGGGAGTGGGAGTGATGCAGATATGGGAGGAAGTTTTCTTGATGGGGCTGAATCTTGACGCAAGTTGAGTAAAAAATGACGCAGTAGCATTGTTTACAACATTAACTTGTTGCTGTTTGCTGCAGTTTCCAGCATCATAGGATTGAATTTTTGTTGCACTTGGTGCAAAATTTTGGAATAGTGAATACAAATGTCAATAGCTTGAATGGAGATTTCAACAGCAACAAAAACAAGATGTTTTCTTTCAATAATTAATGGGCTGGATGGGAAGGATGGTGGCTTGCATCTAGGAACTTAAGCTATGGACATAGAGGGCTTTGAAAGGCTTTTTGGCATCGATCATTTGAGGGAGAAAAATGAACAGAGTGACTTGCACTATTTGAGTTATCTGATTCCTCTATGATTGACTTGGGTTGTGATACCCATTCAATGTGAAAGTAGAAGCATTTGACTCTTCATAATGCAATGCTGCAGTTTCCAGCAGCATAGGATTGGATTTTTGTTGCACTTAGTGCAAAATTTTGGAACAGTGAATACAAATGTCAATCGCATGAATGGAGATTTCAACAGCAACAAAAATAAGATGTTTTCTTTCAATAATTAATGGGCTGGAAGGGAGGGATGGTGGCTTGCATCTAGTAACTTAAGCTATGGACATAAAGGGCTTTGGAAGGGTTTTTGGCATCGATCATTTGAGGGAAAAAAATGAACAGAGAGACTTGCACTATTTGAGTTATCTGATTCCTCTACGATTGACGTGTGTTTTGATACCATTCAATGTGAAAGTAGAAGCATTTGACTCTTCATAATGCAAGAAAATGATATCTTTGATGGAGTGAGACTTGTGATTCCTGCTTGTTGAAGATTTCTTGATGGGGTGGGGGGAGGCTTTAGGATGAGAATAGTAGAGAGGATGGTGTTTCTTGGTCTTGGGGAGGGGACTCTATCTTGGAGGCTGAAGCGTTAGATCTATATGGACCCTTGGATATAGAGAAAAGAGGATTATAGAGGGGAAGCAAGTGAGACATAGGAAAAGCACTCGATCAAGGGAGCGGTGATAGACTAGAGCGAGTAGAGAGAAGAATTGATATGCTTTTTCAGTAATTAGATTTCTATTGGATTTATGTGCATCATTTTTCCAGTAATTAGATTCTATTGAAGTGTAGTACTTGATCAACCACATCTTTTATCAGCGTTTTTTCAGTAATCATATTTCCATTGGATTCATGTGCATCACTTTTCTATGAATTGCCCTTCTTTTCAAAATATTTGTAGTGGTTTACATTTTGATGTAAGGTTGCTTGTTATGTGTTTGTACCATGAGAAAACCAACAACAACAACAACTTCAAGCCATAGTTATATCAGTTCTTGTTCTTATGAAAAATCTTTCTTGTAAATATGTTCTCCATGCACTTTTCATGTTAGCAATTCATCTAAATCTCTTTTTAGATTTTTATTGTTTGTTAACTAAGTTCTCGATCTCCTTCACCATCAGAATGAACTTTTTGTTCAACCCTTATTCTACAGCCAAGCCAATCCACTTATTTTTAACACCATTTCTTATTTTGAAGAAATTTGAGTAAATCAAATGTCATGCTGGTTGTTATGTCATGTAATCTTTGTCTCGCAGGCTCCCTGTGCATCTGGCACAAGCCCCATTCCAAGCATTGCATGTTTGAGGAAGATGCTAAAAAAGTGACTTTGTCCTTATTCAACGCTCCATGGAATTGTTAACACTTGTTAAAATAATAAAGCTGAATTTTTGGTCGATATGTATTTCACTTGACTACAACTAGATATCACCATAGGTGTATCTCTTACATGCTTTATCCTTGGACAATATGCATTTATCAATGGACTGACTCCACTAGTGCACACTTCATCCTTCAATTTGTTGTCCTAATATCATGTAAGCTTTCCAGGCAGTTAGTTGCTGTCATATTAGCACCTACCTTTCATATTGTGCTATGCTTTTAGTCAAACTTGGAGTCGGCATAATTATCTAAATGTCTTTAGGATGAACTAGATGGTGATTTTTTTTCTGACTTCTTTGATACTCTTGTTCCTTATGATAACTTTGCTTATGGTGATTCTTTTTTGGTTAGTTAGATTTTGATTCTAGATGAGGCGGATAGACTGCTTGAAATGGGATTTCAAAAACAAATCACTTCTATTATATCTCGCCTGCCAAAGCTCCGACGGACAGGTCTTTTTTCAGCTACTCAAACTGAGGCTATTGAAGAGCTTTCCAGGGCTGGTTTAAGAAATCCTGTTAGGATTGAGGTTCGAACAGAGTCTAAGCCAATGGCAAATCTGGCATCCTCAGAAGAATTAACCTCACAAAGAACACCTTTTGGCCTTCATATAGAGGTATATCAATTTATAATTATTAACTGTTCCTTTGGTTTCCAAAGTAATTTTTTGGTTGCTTGGCTCTTTATATTCAGTGTACTTTGATATTCATTTGCCATTGCCCATTTATGTATCTTTCATGACCAATTTATATTCAAATCTTGGTCAAGTTTTTACGTTATATATTTACCATGCACCATTTTTTGTGAATGGTGATGCTCAACTAAACAGATATAATCATTGGTGGGACACAATATTCATATTATTAATATCATTTTGAAATTTAAATTTTATAATATTAAAGTGAATTCAAATTATGAATTTGAATTTTAAAATTTAGTTGGAATCTATTAGTCAGTTGGAGCTATTTTTTGCATTCCTGATGCGAGCAAAAAGATACAGGGGACCCTATATCTCTTGATCGCAAAGGACTCGACGGACTTCTTGGGACAAAATCGACTAAGGACGAGAAAAGGGACGAACAAACTCTTATATTTCAAATAAAGAAATAAGTAAAAAAAAAAAACTATGACGACGACTTACAAACAACACGACAGACACCCTAAAGTTGCTGCACTTAGAGAAGAGGGATACAGGTGGAGTGGCACTTGCGGAGAGACGAAAGAGGTTAGAAGTCCGAGAAGAAAGGGTGGAAAGAGCCCGCAGGATTTCCGGAGGGGATGAGAAAAGAAGGTTGGAAAGAGCCCGCAGGATTTCCGAGCAACCCGCAGGTTAACTGATTTTTTCCAAAAATCACATATTCTTCACTAACTTCAAACATAAACAATCCCCCATATTTATAGGTATGAAAGGGAATACAAAGAGACACATTACATTAAATTCAAAACATTAAAACACATAGAAAACTTCCCCCCAAGCTCTCGGTTTACACCCAAACCAGGAACCAAGGAGACAACCACGGGAAACGAAGGGAACCGCACGGACCGAGAGCCATGACCACGGGAAACGAAGGAACCGCATGAACCAAAGAGCCACGACCACGGGAGAAGGAGCCCAATTGTGAGATCCCAAGAGGCACACATGGAAAAACAAAAAGCCATGGTGGAAACCAAGGAGCCACCATGGGAAAAGCAAACAACTTCTTGGGATTCCAAAAGCCCTTTTTGGAAACCCAAGAGACAACTTTAAAACATTAAAACTATAATAAAAATGCATTAAATAAAAAGTAGATAATAAATGAACTAAAATGTTAGCTCATAATGAGCTAACCCTTAGTTCAATAAATGAACTAAAGTTCAGCAAGTTTAGCCCAAATATGATGAACTACTAGACTCAAGGGAAGCCAAAATATGATTTATTTTGGACTAGTGTTGACCCCCCCTTTGTCTACATCAGACTCCCCTTCTTGCGAATTCAGCTCCTGATGAATTATCTATTGTTGATTCTCTTGAGGCGGTGCATACAGTTCATCGATCTCCTTGAGTTTTTCACCAAACCTTTTTAGAATTTCTTCTTGTTCTTTTTCAAATTGCTGTTGCAGATACCTTTTGTACTTCTCAAATTTTTGATCACATAGGAACATATGATATTGCAGTTTGTAGAGTCGATCTTGAAGTGGATCCGTTGAGTCACCTTCTGAAGGAATCCACCTGTCTAACCGGAGTGGGACATTAGGATCATGTTGCTCGCTTTCCTCTATGAATGATGCCATATTTTTTGTATTTTCCATTTTTTGACTCAATAAAAAAATTACAAGACTCAATCTAAAAACTTAAGACAAGACTCACAAGACTCACAACTTGACTTGACAAAACTCACACCTGACTTGACTTAAAAATAAAATTTGACAAACTAACTTGACAAACCACAAACCTAGGACTTCCTAACTTGCTCTGATACCAATTGATGCGAGCAAAAAGATACAGGGGACCCTATATCTCTCGATCGCAAAGGACTCGACGGACTTCTAGGGACAAAATCGACTAAGGACGAGCAAAAAGATACAGGGGACGAACAAACTTTTATATTTCAAATAAAGAAATAAGTAAAAAAAAAAAAAAAACTATGACGACGACTTACAAACAACACGACAGACACCCTAAAGTTGCTGCACTTAGAGAAGAGGGATACAGGTGGAGTGGCACTTGCGGAGAGACGAAAGAGGTTAGAAGTCCGAGAAGAAAGGGTGGAAAGAGCCCGCAGGATTTCCAGAGGGGATGAGAAAAGAAGGTTGGAAAGAGCCCGCAGGATTTCCGAGCAACCTGCAGGTTAACTGATTTTTTCCAAAAATCACATATTCTTCACTAACTTCAAACATAAACAATCCCCCATATTTATAGGTATGAAAGGGAATACAAAGAGACACATTACATTAAATTCAAAACATTAAAACACATAGAAAACTTCCCCCCAAGCTCTCGGTTTACACCCAAACCAGGAACCAAGGAGACAGCCACGGGAAACGAAGGGAACCGCACGGACCGAGAGCCATGGCCACGGGAAACGAAGGAACCGCACGAACCAAAGAGCCACGGCCACGGGAGAAGGAGCCCAATCGTGAGATCCCAAGAGGCACACATGGAAAAACAAAAAGCCATGGTGGAAACCAAGGAGCCACCATGGGAAAAGCAAACAACTTCTTGAGATTCCAAAAGCCCTTTTTGGAAACCCAAGAGACAACTTTTAAAACATTAAAATTATAATAAAAATGCATTAAATAAAAAGTAGATAATAAATGAATTAAAATGTTAGCTCATAATGAGCTAACCCTTAGTTCAATAAATGAACTAAAGTTCAGCTCATAAATGAACTAAAAGTTTAGCTCAAATATGATGAACTACTTGACTCAAGGGAAGCCAAAATATGATTTATTTTGGACTAGTGTTGACCCCCCCTTTGTCTACATCAATTCCTATTTCATCATCTTATTCATAAGCCGAGCTGTTTCCATTTTGGCTTTTTTTTATATGATTGGTTGAGCTGGTTTGATTGTATTATTTTTTGTTGATCTTGTGTTCTTGGCTCATTTGTTTTATAGGTCCTTGCATCCTCTTTCCCTAGCTATATTTTGGCTTTCCGTTCTTCTTTCAGGTTGTTAGACTTGATTTGTGGTATTGTAGGTAGGGACACTTTATCGGGATTGTGTAGAATTGTTAGGTGGATCCTTGGGTATTCATTAGGATTATCCATAGTGATTTAAGCAGTTAAAGCAAAAAAAGTATTTATCTCACTTATTAGATGTATTCTTGTTTTAGGTATTATAATCATGCTTGGCTAAGTGAAACTCCAAATTGTGTTGTTTTACGCTTGAAGAGAATTTTTGCTAAACTTTGAAGATAAATCAATGATTAATTTATAGTTTGTGAACTTTTAGATTTAGTGGTATTTTTGCTGATCATGACTCCATAGCTTTCAAATGCACCATGAATTGGAAGGCTTTGGGGATAATTTATGATGCTAGTTCCCCACAACTATAAAATTTAGCTTTTAAATAGTTTACTCAACTATGTTTATCTTTTTTTTAGAATATTGTAGAATAAATCAACATGGAATATTTTGTGTATATTGTTTTCTTTTTTCTTGCTATCACGGGTCGGGTTCGGGTCGAACCCAATACCCGGCAATTCGGGTGAGGAACAACCCGATCGAATGACTCAACAAGAAAATGGTGTCAAAAACGGGTATTTTGTGTCAAAATCGGGTCAATTCGGGTCAAAAACGGGTCATATCGGGTAATTAACCCGAACCCGACCCGTTTTGAAACGGGTCGAAATTTTTCTTCGGGGACCCTAATCTTAAATATACTTAAGAGAGACTATGTTATGGGGCATTGGTGAGGCCCATTAAGTGCAATTTGTAATATTTTAATAATTGAAGTTGCTAATCTCTCTCTTGATGAGCCATCTTTGAAAACTATATATTTTTTAGATGAATGCGAATGTGTGAATGAAGAGGGCATGGGTGCTAGTGTTTATAATTAACATAATTTTTTTTATTTTTTATTTACTAATAATGAACAAAATTATGAGTGTGTTAACTCCAATTAGGTTTACTTATATAGTTGCATTTTGTTTGGTTATTTTGAATGAGGCATTGATATTTTCATTTACTTTTTTAGAGGTTTTTCTGGCATTTTGTAAGAAATTATTAGATCGGTCTAGTCGACCCAGGCAGAATAGAGGCAGAACTTCCGCCTCTCTTGCGTATGTCGATCAGATCGCATAATTCAAGGGAGCTTTTTGGGAAAGATTTTTGAGGGATTTGGGAGCGAAATTTGAATGTGGGGTATGTTTAGAGATTTCCTTTTAAATTGTATGCTTTAAATAAGTTTCTTTTCCTAGGGTTAGGGCATCTTGAATTTGGTTGAAATTTGAGTTTTTTGAGCTCTAGCAGCGTCTAGAGATTTGGGAGAGATAGATCCCCTCGAATAGAGGATCAATTGTATCTTGGTATTTTCCATTTCTATTTCATCAAATAAGACACATTATCTACTATTTTCCTGGTTTTGTGTGGATTCTTGCAGATAATTTTTGCTGTTTTCCAAAGATTGATTGGAAATTCTTGAGATCTTCAAGTGTTTCCTATCAAATTGGTATCAGAGCCCTTTCTTGGGCGGAAAATTAAGATATATCTTCAGTGTTTTTGGAATAAGAGCCTAGATCTAATTAATGGTAGCAAATAAGATGGAGGCGTAGGAAGGTGAGATGGAGAAATTTAAAACCGGCGTGGATAAGCTCTCTACCATGAAAGAAAGATTTTCATAAATGAAAAATCGATTTAGAAGGGTGGAGGAGATGTTAAGAAGGCTCTTCGAGATGCAAACAAAAACTTCACTGGTGGTTCCAATGGCTAACCCTAACCAATATTTGACTGGATTCCCTTGGCAGAATCGAATGGAAAGGAGATCAGACAAGAGGAGTTTGACGAGGGGAGTTTCTTTCATCAAGAGCCACCTCCTGGCGCTCCGATAAGGGGTGGATCAGGGTTTTTGGATGAGGGGACAACAAAGAAAATCTTTTGGTGGAGGCGGTATGGCGGCCGACCACTATGAGAGGCATTTTGGGCAAGGGGAGTTGGCCATCAAGGAAGGACGAGATCAAGAGTGACCTCTTAAGGCTCCGATAAGAGGCGGAATAAGGTTATCGAAAAAGGGGGGGGGGGGGAGGCATGGAGTTTTATGGTGAAGGTGGTGGGGTGGCTGACCACTATGGGAGGTCTTTTGGGCAAGGGGATTGGACGACCAAAAGAGGGGGACGGGCCGAACTATTGGGGATCGGGGGCATGTGAGGTGAAGGTAAGGAAGGTGGGATTCCCACCCACGTTACATGGGGGAATATGGAGGGATCATGACAACCGCTACACTGGAGGAGGAATCAACTATTAGGGTGGTAGTGATCCAAAGGTAAGAAAATTGGGGATGTCTGTTTTTGAAAGGGAGGATGCTTATGGGTGGGTGTACCGAGTGGAGATATATCTCATGGTGAATGGGGTGACGGAGGAGAGACTGACGGCAGCGATCTTATGTTTGGAAAGGAAAGCTTTAGCTTGGTTTCAATGGACGATATCATGGCCACTAATAGAGCAGCTGAAAAAAGTTATCAACAGCGTCCCATCCTTGCACCTTGAGGACAAGGTGAGTTTTTGGGAGGGGAGTATTGTTACATCGGTCAATTGGACTGGTCCAGCCGGCCCACATGGGATCGACCTAGGCGGAACAAAGGCGGAAGTTCTGCCTGATCTCCTAGGGATTGTATGCTGATCGGCCTTGAACAAAATTCAAGATCCTCCTCCCGAATAGCTTTTGTCCGGGAAAGATTTTTGACGCCGACCCGATTTGTGACGAGCTGGGAAATACCTTGAATGTAGGGCAAATCCCTGCAATTTAGCGATTTCTTTTTGAATACCTATATCCCTGCAATATTGAGCAAAAATACCGATTTTGTTTTTTTAGCAATTCCTAAGGTTAAGGTTCTACCAGTTGTCTTGAATTTGGCTGAAATTTGAGATCTCTTAGTAAAAAACTCGATTTTTGTGCTGTATTTCTATTTTTGCAGCAATACCGCGAGCTTCGCGAGTCAATTTAGGAGAGATAGATCCAGGTCCTCCCGAATAGAGGATCAATTGTATCTTGGTATTTTCCATTTCTATTTCGTCAAATAAGACAAATTATCTACTGTTTCTCTGGTTTTGTGTGGATTCTTGTGGAGAATTTATGTTGTTTTTCAAAGATTTATAGGAAATTCTTGAGATCTTCGAGTGTTTCCTATCAGAAATACTTGACAAAAAATGTGATAGCTGATAATGATTAATAAATGCTTATGTGATTATGTTATTATTAGTAATGTTTGTTTTTTTGTTTATCATTATAAAGTTTCTTTTGTGAAATATATGCATATGATATTATACTTTACCTGTGATGTCTTTAGTAGAAAATTCTAAAAATGTATTTTATATTAATAATTTATAAAATATAATATAATGTCAATGATGTACCGTGTCTTACTTTTTGTAGTTATGTCATGTCATCATGTTTGTGTCCTGTTTCTTTCGTGTTTTGTGGAGTGTGAGGCTTCTTTTTCATTGTCTTCTTACTTTTTTCCCTGTCTCCTCCTTTTTGTCAAAATTTTATTGATTAAAATATGATTGAATTTGGTTAGATTTATTTCAATCTAATGATTGTTTTTTTTTTTTTTGTGAAATTTCATTCATGGGAATGGTTTTTGTGATCCTTAATTGTCTTTCCTTTATTTTCTAGTATAAGACCAAATTTCTTTCTTCGGATAAATTGGAGTTTACTATTTCTGGTTTCATCTAACGTAGCAAACTATAGTTTTATGATTAATAATTTGTTTGGTACGGAAATGTCATGCTTATTGCATTGGTTGGCCGCATTAAATCCATATTGCATTCTAGCTATCCTAGATGCTAGAACATTACATCAAATTTAATATAATAGCTTCAAGTTATATCATAATACCAACTATAAATTGCCCTAAATATCATGGTCATTTAATAGTTCAACAAATGGATTCAATTTAAAAAAACCCTATAAAATAACTGAAATGCTATATAAATATGATCAAATGTGGGAGGTCGTGAATTGGGGTATAGGAAGAATTGAAAATTTGAAAGCTACTAATTCTAAACCTAATAAGCCCTTTAATGAATAAGAATTTGAGTTCAATTCTAAAGATTGACTGGTGTTTTCAAAGTGCAAAGCACACTATAAAACACAGGGTTCTTTATTTATTGATGCGTAATGTGTAGCCATGTATTTGTATGTACATATATATGTATCGATATATGTACGTACATCAATACATTTGCTTTTCTGTATATACATGCATATTTGTGTTTGTATGTATATGCATACATGCATATATACATACACATACATACATATAATACCCATTGAATGAACAAAACTTAACCTCATTACTTAATAATTTTTAGCAAATATATGGATACATGTAATAATGATAAGAACTTGGATTGTTGAATAAATAATCTAAAATTCTTGGAAATTTAAAAGGAAATATGATTTATTTATCTAATTTGAAGACAAATTTCAAAATTTAACTTATAATAAGTATAAAAGAACATGAAAGCAAATTTGACTCAATAAAAATTGCAACAGAAATCAAAACAAAAGTGAAAGAATACAATGATTCTCAAGCTAGAGGAGGAGGAATCAAAGATATAAGGATTTACGTTACAGAAAAACGCTTCAATATCAAGACTACATGTGATGTTGAGACTAACAAAGACTTAATGTAGGGTTACCAAACAACCTGGAGTATAGGAGGACACACCACTATGCGTGACAGTTGATTGCTGAAAAGCTGTATCATGACAGAGGACAAATTATATGTATTGTATGTCTATAGCGGGGAAAGTGATAGTTGAGAAAAACTAGAACAAAAATGATAGACTAAGCCATGGCGGTGATATGAGGAATTTTTTTTGGTTTGTGATTTAGTTTATTTAATAGCATTTGAAATCCTATATTGGGAGAGGTCTAGAACCAATGAGTATCTAATAAGGGTTTAATAACACACGTTTAGTTGGTGAGTACTGAATAGGCCTTTGATAACCTAATATATATATTTGTTTGGTTCGGACCCCCCAACCCCCGCACGGTCTTCCGTCATTTCCCGAAAACAGGTTTTCTCCCATCTTCTTCGAGCGACCTTTTTCCCTCTTTGTTCGGCGTCGGCGTCCTTCCACATTGAGTCGCTCTTCGCTTATTGCTTGGAGTTATCTTCTACCGCGACCTTTTTTCCTCTTCGTTTGGCGTCCGCTTCCTTCCACATTGAGACTGCTAGGTATATGCTTGGTAACCCTCGGTACAACAATGTTTGGTACCACTAGGTACATACTCGATATCGCTCAGTATCGAGCAAGTAAATGCTCGACACTGCTCAATACATGCTTGGTACCACTAGGTACATGTTCGGTACCACTAAGTACATGCTCGGTACCGAGCCAGTACCGCTTGGTACTGGCTTGGTACTGAGCGGTACATGCTAGGTACCCGCTATGGGATATGCTCGGTACCGCTCGGTATCTTTCCATAAAAATAACTTATGAACTTTAAAAACAAGCAGAACTTCAAAATTACTCTTACAATAAAATTTTGTTCTGGGGACGCTGCCCTCGGAAACCTCCGCAAGAGCGCAGGTCGAACCCCGTCAGGGGGCACTGCCCCCTTGGACCCTCGACAGACCGGTATATTATTGTATTCATAATTTTTAATAGTAATTGTTATGCTTAGGGTTTTGATATATTGCACTAATATATTTTTTCTCATAAAGGATGGTCAGAAGTAAAGATAAAGCTGTGTCATGTTATAGAAAAGATTCAACATGAAAATATAACACTCAGGTGGATGTAGGGGGAAGTGATAAAACATATATCTATTTAAAATGCAATTATTGTGATAAAATTGTGAAGGGTGGTGTGACTAGGATGAAAGATCACTTTTCAGGGTCTCACAAGAATGTTGCTCCATGCTCCAAAGTTTCTGCTACTGTAAGGGAGGAGATAAAGTCATATATGAATAAGTCTACCATGTCAAAACATCTTGCACAGAAGCAATTTGAGGATAGAGTTGATGTTGACTCTTACTACGGGAGTGAGCGTAGCATTAGGGATTCATCTTCTTCGATAAAGCCCATTTCATCTAGGGGTGCTAGAGGGCCTATGGATCATTATATGGTGGACACATCAGAGGATATGCCTCCTACTACACAGAAGATGATCCTAGAAAATGCAAGGGGGGCACGAAGAAGAGTGTGTAAGGATATAGGCAGATTCTTCTACGAAAATGCAATTCCATTTAATGTTGCAACATCGCCTGCCTATTACAACATGATTCGTTCAGTTGGAGCATTTGGGAGAGGGTTCAAACCTCCAATCATGTATGATTTGAGAACATGGATTCTGAAGGAGGAGTTGGAAAGCACTGATAAAAACATCGAAGAAATTAAGAAGACTTGGGCCCAAACAAAAGTAACAATTATGTCAGATGAGTGGTCTGATATTAAACATAGAAGTCTTATTAACATCAAGGTTTAAAATTGCGTAACTGCGCCTCGAGGCGGTTTTCGTCCGTGAGGCGAGGCGTAAGCCTCGAGGCGGTCTGAGGCGTAAGCCTCACGAACACAGAATTGCGTAAATGAAAAATTAAGGGTTTTAGCAGGAAAATAATAGCAATAGTGGAAAATAAGAAAGTAGATGCAATAAAATCAAGTCCCAAAGTACAAAATCACAAAATATTAGTTTAACAAAACTCCCAAAATACAAAAAACATATAAAATGAAATCATATCCCATCACTAAATGGGTCTTCAAGTGAATCTTCTTCGCCAATTGTATCTATGAATGTCATGTCATCATCATCAATATGACTCACTTTTCTCTTCCCTGTTCAATAAAAGAAAAGATCATTAGCATATTAATTGGATGAACCACTCATTATCAGGCAGACTGGCAGAGAACATATACCTTTACTTGCAGAGCTAGTAGATGTGTGTGGTGTGGTACTAGTGGATGCACCCGTTTGATCTGCTTCGCCCCTCAATACATCCACATTTAGATCTTCTACCTGTAAGTCTGATAATGACAAATCTGTCTCATCATCTATGAACCACTCATTATCAGACGACACATCATCACACACCAACGGGTCCTCATCATCTTTCAACCCCTTATTCCTCAACCTCCTATCTCTTAACCTCTTGTTGTGCATTATGTATACGAGGGAGTTCATTCTGAGTGTAGATAGTCGATTTCTTCTCTTCGTTTGCACTTGACTGTATGTACTCCAATTTCGCTCACACCCAGAAGAAGAACAAGTGAGGCCCAACACTCTCACAGCAAAACTCTTTAAATAGACATAGCTCTTCTCTCCGCCGCCAATGTCAACTTGTACACTATACTTCCAAGAAGGGTCCCTCCGCAATGACGTATTCGTCTTTTCTTTACCTCTAACCATGTCTCCTAAAGCAAAAGATCAAATACACCAAAAAAAATAAAAAAAAACTAAACCCTAATTTCTCTTAAACTTGCAAAATATATCCCTAAACTTAATAAAAATACCTAAAATCCAATGTGGAGTACTCCTAGAGGGTGGCCGCAAGTTTCCACTTCGCCGGAGAGAGGCGGCGCCGGCGGGAGAAGCGGCGGGAAGGAGGCCGACGGCGTGCGGGATCTCTGTTTCGCGAACTGGAGCGTGCGGGAGGGGCAAATGTCGGGTTTGCTGAAGCATTTCGGGTATAAGGAGAGAAAAGGGTTCATTTTAAGTGAGTGGGCCCTATCCCAGTGAGGCGTACGCCTCACCAGGAATTGCGCAATTGCGCCTCTGAGGCGCGCCTCAGTCTCAGTGAGGCGTACGCCTCTTAAAGACTTGGAATTGCGTAGGTTATGAGGCGTTTTTGGGCAGAATTGCGCAAAGGCGCGCCTCTAATTGCGCAATTTTAAACAGAGATTAACATTCTTATTAATAGTTCTTATGAAACATTTGACCACGTTAAAGATGCTGAGTTCATATTTGGATTATTAAATAACATTGTTGAGGAGGTTGGAGAACATTTGGTTGTACAAGTTGTGACAGATAATGCAAGTGCTTACAAGATTGTAGGTAACAAACTTATGGAGAAGAGGAAACATATGTACTGGATTCCATGTGCTACACATTGTATATATTTGATTCTTGAGAAGCTTGGCAAGCTACCTCAACATAAGAATTCACTTACTAAAGCAAAAAAAAAAATAATCAAGTTTATTTACAACCATTCTTGGGTTTTAGCTTTTATGCGAAAATTTTCAAAGAAAGAAATTCTAAGGCCAGCGACAACAAGATTTGCCACTGCTTACTTGACCTTAGAGAGCATGCTGGATGCTAGATAACCTTTAGAGGCTATGCTCACATTTACATAGTGGTTGAGTTGTGCTTGGGCGAAAAAGGCTGAGGGAAAAGAGATTAGAAAAATTATTTTAAATGATAGATTTTGACAACGTATCTTATATGCCATTATAACCATTAAACCTTTGGTTCAAGTTTTAAGGATGGTGGATGTTGAGAAGAAGGCTGCAATGAGTTTCATCTACAATGCCATGGATGAAGCCAAAGAAATGATTGCCTCCAACTTATGAGGCGAAGAGGGTAGCTTTAGGAAAATTTGGAATATTATTGATGATAGATGGGAGCTACAACTTCACCGGCACTTGCATGCAGCTGATTATTACCTAAACCCTCAGTATCAATATGCAGAGAATAAGTCTACAAACTCTGAAATAAAGTTGGGATTGTATCATTGCATGGATCGGCTAATAAGTGATTCAACTGAAAGATCAAATGCTGACCTGTAATTGGTACCTTTTAGGAACAAAGAAGATTTTTTTGGATTACAACAAATAAATGATACAATTGCCAAACGATATTGAGGAACTGATTGGGAGACATTGGACTCTATAGGAGAGGAGGAAGGGGAGAGACCAGTTCATCATAATGATGATTCAAATGAAGACCCCTTAGTGATGACAGTGCTGATGACTTATGAGTTCTTATGTGATATGTCATTGCTATTTATTTCTGGAATTATATGTTAATAAAAATAATACTGTGATTTGGGAAAGATGGAGTTTGAGTTGAACTATATTTCATATTGTCTTATTATTGGGATATTTTAATTTCATTCATATCTTGTGCATTTTTATGTTTTATATATTATTTACTTATTAGTATATACAAAAGTTATCATTTTATGTTTACGCAATTTTTTGATTTTGAGGCTTACGCCTCAAAACGCCTTGAGGCTTACGCCTCGCCTCACGAATGAAAAATGCCTCAATACCCGATTATGTAATTTTAGACATTGCCCACATGTGATAAGATCTTTCATCATACTACAATGCTTTGCTTTGAAAGCACGCTTTAAGTTGGATAGATGTTAGGCACACTATCATCATATAAATAATCTAAAATGAAAGCCTTATAGGATATGATAATGAGGTGTATAGTAATTATGGGTGTGACATGTGTGATTTGGATAAAGAAATAAATATAAAAGTGAAGTTCAAAGCATTTACTTTAGTTGATCTTGACCTCATGGGTGAGTATTTTTAGCATAACTCTACGGAGGATAGTTCCTTGTGCCCTCTGGGAAGTTGATGACAACCCTTAGATTCAGACTTATGTTTGTTTCTGCAAAATGATTGGTCATAAATTTCTGATTATGTTTAGTTATTTGTATTTAAGGATTTATTTTGTGATTTTTGGTTAGGGAATACTTAAACATTTTCACTTTTATTTATCATACTTAGAATTATTCATTCTTTTTTTACTGTTTCTCTTGTAATCCCTAGGTTTCCTATTACTATAAATAGGATAATTACATTTAGGTTGGATTACTATGCATTTGAATGCAAAATTAAAATTATCCTCTCTTATAGTGGTAGGATTGCTCTCACACACTATCTTTGTGTATTTCTTTGTCTCGTCTCGTTTCTAGTTCTCTGAGTTTTTCTTTATTCTCGAGTTCTTATCTAATTCCTTGTTTCCTGATGTTTATGTGCAAAATGGTCTTTATCCTACAAACTTTAAGATAGAACTAATCTCAATAATAAATTTCATCATTTTTAAAATGTTCACAAGGTTCCATTAGTTTTTAAATAAAATTTTAGGCTGGCTTCAAGTTGTTTTTATTGATGGAAGCCATAAATAGTATATGATGCAAGGATATTCTTATTCTGAAGGATATCTTATTAAAATATCAGGTAGAGAGTGTTTTTTTCTTTTTTTTTTTTAAATTTGTTTTGCTTTTAGGTAGTTTTCTTAGGATTGTTGATGTAAGTTTATGCTTTAAGGTCAGGACATGCATTTGTTGGAAGATTGGAGGTTATTATTATTTTTTTTATCATGAATGATTTGGAGCTTATTTTTTATTATGAATGATTTGGAACAAAATTATAAAATTTGAGGTTTTCTTCTTCAAGTGATTCCAAGAAGAGTAGGTGTGATTCCAAGGGAAATCTTTGATTGAATGATTCTAGAGATCCTATCCTTCTTATATTCTCTGTTTCTTGTCGTCCAAAATTAGTATGGGCCACTGGTTTACTGGCTGACTTGGTGTATTACATCTTATAATTTGTTGGCTGAGATAGAGTGAGAACTGGAATAGTCTCTAGTATGGAGAAAGATTTCACAAATTTATATCAGCTTATGGCTACTGTCTTCACATGCCTTGATAAAGAAGCTAAGAGGTAAAGTATTTCAATATGTTTCACTATTTTCTTTTATCAATTCCAAATCAGGCAAGCATTTATTATTTTGTTCATTGAGCAGATAAAAAAATATGTGAATTTGTTCATTGAAAATGCCAAAAGGCTATTGATTAAAGAGCCTCTAGAAGCAATCATACCCATAACCAAGAACAGAAGAATTTCTAACTTAGGACTCTATTTACTTGTGTCGAGTCGAAACTTATATATGGAATTACACCATGATTTTTTTTAATAAATAAAGTGGTATTTGACATACCAAATCAAAATATTATTACCAAATGTTTCTTCATGGAACAATAATGCATGCTACTCTGTACATGTATGAAAGGGTAAAGAAGCCAACCGTTATGCTGAAAGCAAAGTAATTAAGAGTTCAATATACTCTAACTATGCGATAGTAGAGTTCTGTAGGATCTCTTGTTTCTCAGTTTTCCATCAACCCCTCCCCCACCCCACCCCACCCACCACCCGCACAAACAATAACATTCGCATTGCTACTGCCTCTCTACCAATAATTAATTCTTACCCGCTGTGGAGTTAGCTGACATAAAAGACTTGCATAATTCACTTATACTAAACATGATATAGATAGTCGATAATAAGGATTTTATATATGCTAGAAGATTTTAAAGAATGATTAACCATTTGTAGCAGCACATGCAGTCTGACAAGAGAAGTTTGTATGGAAATGGCTGTAGGGAATGCTAAGAAGACCTTAGTAATGTCATCCTTCTCATTTGTTTTGTTTGATATACTGTTATCTTTATGATCCTTGAACTTGCAAATGTTCGGTTTTGGATATTTGGCTGTTTGAATAAAATGGCTACCTAATGCTTGGAATGTGATTCCATTAATATTGTAGAAATTGGCTTTTAAGGCTCCTAAATAGTGGTCCGCTTGATTCTGATCTCTTATTTATGTGTCTTGCAGTATTTGTTATGTGAAGCCGAGAAAAAGTCATCTCATCTTGTTGAATTCTTATTACAAAACATATCAAAAAAGATAATAATGTAAGGATGTGAATAAAAATTTGTATTCTCTTCCAGTCCTTAATACCTGTACGGTTTTGATTGTTGTGATGTAGTTTTTGCTCACTGCTTGCAGCTACTTCATGACCTGTGCTTGTGTTGACTACTGGGGCAGTGTTCTACCGCAGCTTTCTGTTCTTAAAGGCTTTCCCTTAATTCCTCTGCATGGGAAGATGAAACAGGTGAGAATGGTGATTTTTAACTTATTTATCATCCATTAGCTTATGAAGGTGACACTGTTTTGCCACGGTTCAACCTGCTTCAATACTTCCAACTTTCTCTAGACTGCTCGGGAGAAAGCATTGTCATCTTTCTCCGCACTTTCAAGTGGCGTTCTTCTATGCACTGATGTAGCAGCAAGGGGACTAGATATTCCTGGTGTGGATTGGATTGTGCAGGTAAAATTTATGTTGTAGTTGTGTAACAAAAGTATATTCCCTTTTATGTTACTTTTTGTGACGAGTCAATTCTTTCTGTACGTTGAACTTCGACAGCAATTGTGTGTCACCTGTGCTCCTTTTTGTCTATCTTGGATCTAGGTTTGGGCTGTATAAATTCTTTTAACTGTGGCGGTTGGTTGTTGGCTATTGTTTTAGGTGTACTGCCATGTCTCTAAAATGGACCAATTAGGTTTCACGATTCCTTAGCTCTCCAATCAAGTGATTACAACAGTTGGAGTGTACTGTGGTTGTGACTTGTGAACAGCTCAAACTATTTTTATGAGATCTACATGAGCCTTGGCCAGACATTTCAACTGTGCTAACTATTAGATATCATAAAAATATTTCATCTTTTCTAGATTAATCATGATGCTAGTACAAATATGTTTATAGAAAAACCAAAGAAGAGAGCAATAAGGAAAGTATAATGAAGGAGAATATGTTTAATAACGAGGACATATTATAAATTATATTATAGATCTCCAATAAATATTAAACATTGGTGATAATATCAATACGATAATATAATAATTTAAATAATTCTAATATCCCGTGCAAACTCATGGAGTTATAGCAAGGAGCTTTGAGAGATGTATAGTGCAAAAAGATTGAGAGATCTAAGGTGAGAGTTATTTAACAGGTTTTTAAATTGACAATCTGAGCCGATTGATGCTAGAATGAGATGTTTGTTTGGAGACCGAGAACATTTTAAAGATTTACACTACATTGTTGAGTATGAAGTCTTGACATGCCGTTGTAAAGTCAATGGGAGCAAAGATGTCGAGATGACGTTGTGTTACTAGCATTGTTGAGATAGGAGTGTCAAGAGAAAATAATTTGTACATGATGAGAGTTCGGCGATGTGAATAGTAGAGTGTTTGATGAGGGTTAATAGGGCTAGGGTTATGTCATTTTCTAATACAAGCATGCCAATATAAAAATGATAAGGGTGCAATAAGTAAAAACATAATAAAGGAAAATTTCCTCAATAATGAGGATATATTACAGTGATAAATATTATGTATACCTAAAAAAATTAGGATATGTGATGACATTAATATAATTACATAAGAAATCTAATAAATCTAACAGTAACCATTTAAATCAACCTCCACAACAAACTTGGACAATTCTAAAGGAATTTATGAACATCACTTCGTAAAGAAGGCCAAAAATAATGTGGTAAGGTGATCTATTTAATTCCGCTTTGATCTGCAGTCAAATTTGAATGAAAGTCAGATAAGAGTGTTGATTTGTAGATCAGATGGAATATAAATTTTGTTCTTATAGATTAACAAGCCCACTTTAGATGAATAATCTGAATAGCTGGTTGGAGCATTAGTGACATTATTGATCAGTTGCTGACATTATTGAGCAGTTGCTGTAATGCAGGATCCTCTGCGGTAGCTTGTTGATTATGAGAAAGAAAGGGAGTGACTATAGAGGAAGTAGAAAAGCTAGTAATTATAGAATCTTATTCATATAATTGAGACAAGATCAACCAATTTATTGGATCTTCTTGTATTATATTCAATAGAATAATCAAACCCAAGTAATATAACTAAAAATCATTGTTGTTCAGGAGTTTGAAATAATTTCACGAATGCTACGGTTTATTTTTAATTTTTATTTTTTAATTTTTTCACGAATGCTACGTTGATTAGTTCTTATTATGAATTTTGCAACTAAAAGATATTGCCGCAACTTAGCAATAGATTCTGTAATAGCAAAAGGTTTGCGAACATACTTAGAGAACGTTGTAGATGAATTTAAATTTTTACTTAAAAAGGCAATTAATTGCTTTCCCTGGATTAATATGGCCCCAATCCCAGTCTCAAAAGCATCTGTTTCAATATTAAAAGACTTGGTGGAATCTGTAGGGCTAGCAAAGGAGGATTAGATAATGCTAATTTCAAAGCTTCAATGTAACATCGGAGTAAGGCATCCAATTAAAATAATCTTTCTGTAGTAATTTGTTGGGAAAGTGAAGAACAACACGTCAATAATAGCCAGTAAGGCCCAAAAACCCATGTGATTGTTTAACTGTCCTAGGCGTCGACCATTGTGAAATAGCAGAAGATTTGGTTTCATCTGGTGATGCGTATATTGCCAACTATATGTTTTATTAAGGAATAGTAACTTGACCAAAAAAAAAAAAAACTTGGACTTACGTGAAAAAAGTGAGTTTCCCTTTAAACAATTAAAATAGCATTCAAATGATGGACATGATTAGTCATGGATTGACTGTAAATGATAATATCATTGAAGAAAATAATAATGAATTGACATAGATAAGGTTAGAATAGAATTAATTAGAATTTTAGAAGCATGGATATTAGAGAGATCAAATGACATAACTAGAAACTTGTAATGACCCTCATGAATGCACACAGCGGTTTTATGAATATTAGTGATTACCACATTGTAATTAGAATGTAAATTAAGTTGTGAAAAAAAAAATAGTGACTCCATAAAGTTAATCAAATAACTCATCGATAGACGATAGTAGAAATTTGATATACCTTTTTGGAATAACAATTTCTTTAAAGCTTGATAATTCACACAAAAATGCCAAGAATCATCTTTCTTTTTAACGAAAACAACAGTTGAAAAAAATGGATGGATTCTAAGATGGATAACTAAAACTTGTAATGTCATTAACCATGGTTTTAATTTGCATTTTTTTGACAGTGAGGGTAACAATAAGGCTTAATGATGCAGGCAAACTAGAAAGAAAGTCAAATAGGAGAATATTAGGACAAATGAAAACCAAACTCCATTCAAACTAGTATGCAAACATTCCAAAACAAACATCAAAACAAGCGAAAAGTCGAAACAAACGAAACAAAGTTATAACATAAAAATACTATCATCAGAACAACCGGCAAGTGGTTTCCTCACATGCAACGAGTAGGAAAATATGATAAAGTGCTTAGGCTTGCAAACCGAGGGTCCACCACAGCAAAAGAGTCCAACGTTCAACCAAACTCCTCCGACAAATGTCTCCAAATTAGCCAACAAACGTCTTCCAATAGCTCAAGAAGAAGGATACAAGTGGGGTTAAACTTGCGTAGAGAAGAAGAGATTAGAAGCCAAGACGAAATAGAGAGGAGGAAGAGGTGGAACAAGCTCTCAAGCTTTTCCAAGAGAAGAAACCCTCAGGTTTTTAACAACTTATCTCAAGTTAATCGACAACCTCCTCAAGACAAAAATATCTCATATTTATAGGAGAGAAAGGGGAGCCAAATAGCCAACTTCTACCTCCAACCAAACCAATCAGGTAAGGGGAAGAGGAAGGGCAGCAGCCAGTACAAACAACTTCCAAAAATCAGCACAGGAAAAAGAAAGGAGAAGCCACGTGAACACAGCCAGGGAGGGACTATTTCTTTGATTTTCTTCAAAAGAATTTGGCACTTTTACCAACTTTATTTTAAGGAATCTCTAGATCTAGAAATTCATTTCGTACAACTGAACCTTTTCAAACTGTTTCTTTTTCAGAACCAAAAAGATTTGTGCCAAAATCACAGATGCCAAGAATAACAGAAGGCCTTGGACTCGTAATGAATCTTGAAGCACTATTTCTGCGTCTCCCTGACCAAAACCTCCTACATTTGGATTACTTGTTAATGGTTGATCAAGCTTGATGGATTCACCTTCTGAAACAAGAAGTCCCAGGAGAATCGTAGATTTAGGACCTTTTATGGGATGTGTGTCCTCTTCCATCTCATTTTTTTTAGATAGGCGCCACACACTTAGAGGATATAAGAAAAAGAAACGAGGTAGCACTCAACTTACGTACGAGCTTAGGCGGGAGCCTGACCTGACTCTGAAAGGTGAAAGCTCAGGATGGCTAGAAAAGAAAGTTGATCGGTTTTCGGATAGCTCAGAGAAAAGACCCGGAAAGCAAATCCAATACTAGACTGACATAATTATTGACGTGAGAAAAATGAATAGCTCTCTGCTCTTTTCAGTCGCGCCTTTTCTTTTTGAAAGAAACTATCGCCTTTTCTTTTTCCTATTTTTCTTTGTATGAAGCTCTTTGGACCGAAAACCCGAAGAGCCAACACAGAAACTGGACAAGAAAATTTACGGGAGAGCAGCCAGGAGGAAATCCGAAAAGGCACCCAGCAGATTTCATGGGAACAACACAAAGAAGGAATCAAAGAAGGGGAAGAAACAAGATCCACTCCACATAAAGAAGAATACCTTTATAAATTTATGAGCTAGGAAGTGCAATAACTCCTTCAAATAATGAGCTAAACATCAGCTCAAGCCTTAATGGCTAGCACCAAATAGATCCCAAGATAACAACTCAAAACCAATGCATCCAAGGCTCAACCCGAGAACAGCCAAGCCTTGAGCCGAGAAATAGCAAGCTGCCCAAAGTACAAAAGGACCCAAAATGCTAGCAAACCCAAGCATTGCGATGCCCAAGCACATCTGATGCAAGCAAAAATTTGGGAAAAGCTCCCAAATTTTTGCAAGCAAGAACAAGACTTTCCTAGGTAATAGAAAATTACAAAGATTGCCCCAAAATAGACAAATTAGACAAAAAACAAACTTATATAATATAAAAGACGCTTACAAACGACGCTTACAAACTTTGATGACATAAACTCCTAAAGTTGCATTTCATCAAGAAGAAGGATACCGGTGGGGTGGTCATTTGCGTAGAGAATAAGGGGATTAGAAGCCGTGACGAAGAAGGCATAACTCGCAAGTTATCCTAGAAGAAGGAGAGAGGAAGGTCAAGGATATAGCTTGCAAGCTATTCCAAAAACCATCATGTTTTGCTGTCCAAAAATTGCATTTTATCATCCTTTTTCAAGCCTCAAATCAGCTCCTATATATAGGAAGAAAGGGGAGCCAAACAGCCACCATAATCATTAAATAAGCCCAATAAATCATGGAAATGAAATACCAAAAGACATTCCAAACAGCAGCAAACAACAGCTGAAAAGGCATCCCAAACATCAGGCCAAATTCATCCCAATCTAGCTTACAAGGGGTGGGACCAGCAGAAATCGAGGAGGCCAAGAAAAAAGGGGCGGAACCCCAACAAGCATTTCATGGGAACAACAACAGCCAGGGGAAAACTGAAAAGACAAAGGGGAAGTCACGGGCACAACAACAGCCAGGAGAAAATCGAGAAGACAAGGGGAAGGGGAAGGCTTTATGAGCTGATTTCTACACCAATTAATGAACTAAACATCAGCTCATAATGAGCTAATAAACAACTCAAAATTTAATGAGCTAGCACCAAGTTGATAGACTCAAAACCATAACAGCCAAAGCCTACCCGAGAGTAGCAAAAGGCCCCAAACCAAGAGCATCAAAGGCTCTAAACAGAGAGCAGCCAAGGACAAACCAAGAGCAGCCAAGGCCAAAATTTAGGATTTGTTTTGACCCCCCCGTGCCTACATCAACATCCTACCATGATCATTGGATGCTTTCTATCATTGGATAGTAAAAAATACATAAAACACAACTAATAATGTTTAAATTACATCAAAACATAAATAAACCAAAATATGAATGCATTAATTCCCTCCTGGTGGGAGAATCTCATCTCCTGATGAGAAGACTTCCATAATTTTTTGATAAAGATCCGGATAACGATTTTTCAATTCATTAGCATCCATCCAAGTATAATCAGTCAAGGGACAATTCTTCCATTTAGCCAAAAACCTCTTGTGCTCGCCATGTCTAGTTTTAGTAACTTTGACATCAATAACATCTTCAATCTGTTCATCATTATTTAAAACTGACGTGGAGAGTGACAAAGTTTCAACTTCCACAGAATCTTCAGAATTTCCTTCATACAAAGAAATGTTATAAACATTAAACACAGGAGAAGTGCTAACAAAAATAGGAAGATCCAAGAGATAGGCATTTGTGTCCAATTTTTGTAGAACATGAAAAGGCCCAAATTTCTTTCTGCTTAATTTTTCAAAAGTACTAACAGGAAATCGTTGGCGATGAATGTAAGCCATAACCAAATCTCCCTCCTTAAAATAGACTTCCCTCCGATGTTTGTCAGCAACAGATTTGTATTTAACATTAGTCATTCAGAGTTTTTCAAGGACTTGTTGAACATTTTTGATATGGTCAAAAGTTTCAGAAGCTTCAGCACTAACTTTATTACGCATAGGCAAACAATTTTTATCTAAAATGTGAGCTATAGGCTGACCATAAATAATCTTAAATGGAGTTTTACCAGTGGAGCGATTAACAGAATTATTGTATACAAATTCAGCTTGGGGCAATATTAAATCCTATTGGGATGATTTTTCTCCAGCAAGGCATCTCAGTAAATTTTCTAAGCTTCGATTGACAACTTCCATTTGCCCATCAATTTGTGGATGATATACACTTACTAAATTGAAGAGTAGTTCCTAATTTTTCCCAAAGTGTTCTAAAAAAAAAGACTAAAAAATCTAGTATCTCTATCAGAAGTAAATGTGTGAGGAATACCATGAAGACGAACAATTTCTTTAAAAAATAGATCAACAATATATGAGGCATCATAAGTTTTCTTGCAAGGAACAAAATATGTCATTTTGCTAAATCGATCCACAACAACAAAAATAAAATCAAACTTTTTAGCAGTAACAAGCAACCCCAAAATAAAATCCATTGAGATATCCTCCAAAGGCTTATTTGGAATAGGAAGAGGAGTATACAAACCAGTATTTTGAGAAGTTCCCTTAAAAGCCTGACAGATTTTACATTGTTTTATCAGCTTAGCAATTTGCTTTCTCATATGTGGCCAGAAATATTTTTCCTCAACCAAAGCAACAGTTTTTCCTTGCCCAAAATGTCCACTCAAATCCCTACTATGAAGTTCATGAATAAGTTGCTCTCTTAAAGAATTTTTTGTTATGCGAAATCTAGAGCCCTTAAATAAAAACCCTTGGTGAATGACAAATTGAGCAAAAGGATTAGTTTCAGAAGAAAGATAAGTCCCGAATACTTTTAAATCTGGATCATTTGTATAAGTATCTTTCAAAAAATCAAAAGAAGTGATAGTTTGGTAAATAATTACCAACAAATGAGATTTCCTGCTTAAAGCATCAACTATCTTGTTTAGCACACCAGTTTTATGTTTAATGTGAAAAGTATACTCTTGCAAAAAAAGAAACCCATTTGACATGCCTCTTGTTCAGTTTTTTTTTGAGAGCCAAAAAATCGCAAAGCTTCTTGATCAGTATTTAAAACAAATTCCCTTTGAATCAAATAACATCTCCAAAATTTCAAAGCTTGACAAATAACATAAAATTCTAAGTCATAAGTAGAATATTTGGATCGAGCATCATTCAACTTTTCACTAAAGTAAGCGATATGTTTTCCTTCTTGACTAAGCACAACACTAATACCAACATGAGAAACATTACAATCAACTTAAAAAATATTTTCAAAATTTGGCAAGCTAAGGATGAGAGCTTGACTTATTTTTTCCTTTATGACTTCAATTGTTTGTTCAGCTTGAGGTGTCCACCTAAATATCCCTTTTTTCAAACAATCAGGGATAGGAGCAATCAAAGAATTGAAGTTTTTAATAAACCTTTGATAGAAAGAAGCTAAGCCATGAAATCCTCTCACCTCACTTGTGTTTTTATGAGTAGGCCAGTTTTAAATTGCTTCAATTTTCATAGGATCAACTTTAATTCCATTGGCAGACACAATATAATCCAAAAATGTTAAGCTTGAAGTCATAAAGGAACATTTTTTAAGATTGATGTACATCTTTTGTTCCTTTAGTGTTTGTAACACTTGCCTCACATGATTAAGATGTTCAGAAGGGTGAATGTTATAAATCAAAATGTCATCAAAACACACCACAACAAACTTTCCAATAAAAGGTCTCAAAACATGATTCATTGTTCTCATAAAAGTGCTCGGAGCATTAGAATGCCCAAATGGCATAACAAGCCATTCATACAAAACTTCTTTAGTTTTAAAAACAGTTTTCCATTCATCCCCAGGTCTTATTCTAATTTGGTGATACCTGCTTCTCAAGTCAATTTTGGAAAAGATTTTAGCACTGCTCAACATATCTAACATGTCATCCAGCCTAGGGATAGAAAATCTATACTTAATGGTGATTTTATTTATAGCCCTATTATCCACACACATTCTCCACATACCATCTTTTTTTGGAGTTAGTAAAGCAGGCACAGCACTAGGACTTAAGCTTTCCTTAATCAAATCTTTCTCTAACAGTTCAGTCACTTGCTTAAAAAATTCATCATGCTCAGTTGGACTCATCCTGTAATAAGGAAGGTTAGGCAAAGTGGCTCCAGGTATTAAATCAATATGATGCTGAATATCTCTCATTGGTGGCAAACCTATAGGCAATTTTTCAGTTGTTATATCAGAATACTCATCAATTAAAGGCTAAATTTTTTTAAGAATTTGAAGAGTTGAATCAGTTTCCTTTCCCAAGACCAAGTAAGCTATCTCAGAATATTTCAAATAATGTGTTCAAATGCAGCTCAGAAGTGTTTATTTTGACAACATTATTATTTTTGACAGGCGAATCAGACACATGTTTTTGATGATAGAGAGTGAACTCTTTATTATTTTGAATCAATGTATAAGTGTTCTTTTCTCCATTGTGAATGATTGTGTGATCAAATTGCTAAGGACGACCCAACAAAATATGGCAGATTTCAAGAGGAACGACATCACAAACAACTTGATCCTTAAAAGAATCCCCAATTGATAAGTTGACATAACATTGCTTTGTTATAGGAACTTCACCCCCTTCCTTGAACCAAAAAATTTTATAAGGTTTAACAAGTGGTTTGGATTTTAATTTGAGCTTATCAACCATTAGTTGTAACACAAAATTTTTCGAACTCCCGCTATTAATCATAAGAGTGCAAAATTTTCCCTCAACAGTACAAGTAGTTTTGAAAATGTTTCTCCTCAGCCACCTATCCCCATTTTCAATTTTAGTTGTCAAAACTTGTCGGATTACCAAAAGTTGCTCACCTTCATCTCCCTCAACATCAATTTTTTCCAGTTCAATGTCATTTTTAGGTTCAGATTCATTTTTTTCTTCTTCTTCTTCTATCTCTTCATCATTTTCTATGAAATTATTTCTTAGTGGGTTATTTTTTCTACAAGCCGCAGAAAGATGACCATAAATCTCACATTTATAGCATGGTCCAATTAATCTTGGTTGTTCAGTAGATTTTTGCCCCATGATTCACTTTCCCTTATCCACATTTTGAGTTTCAAAAGACTTAATTTTCACACCCGATGTTCCCACAGAAGATTGAGAAGATTGATTTTTTACCCTGTCAGTCGGTCGTCGCTTATATGTTTATGTTATCTTATTGTGACCCCTTTGATATTGTTTTTCAATTTTTAAAGCCATTCGATATGCCTCATCAATTTTTATTACATGGTGCAAACTCAGTTGATCTTGGATTGTCCATTTTAAGCCATTGATATATCTTGAGATAGACATAGACTTTTCTTCACATTCATCTAAATCATTTCTTGATTGAAGTTTGTAAAATATTTTAGTGTATTCTTCAACAGATTGATTTCCTTGTCGCAAGTTATTAAATTCGTAAAAAAGTGTTCGCACATGATCAGATGACAAGAATTTTCCCCTTATTTTTTCTTTCATTTTTTTCCCAATTTTGTATTTTCTCTTTCCCACGCCTAAGTCTGTTGTTCTACAAATTTTTTTACCATGTGAGAGCATGACCGGTGAGTTTTAAACTTGCAAATTTTACTTTCCTGTTTTCCAGAATTTCTTTTCATTCAAAGAATTGGTCCATTTTTTCAATCCAATCGATGAATTGGTCTGGTTGTAATTTTCCCTTAAAGTTGTGAACATCTATTTTAATCTAATAATCCCAGTTTCTTTGTCTCCTATTTTTATTCCTAGGGACTTCTTCACTTTCATATGTTTGGACATTATGTTAATTGACATTTAAATTAGCAGGAGTGTTAGCCATTTCATTCATTTGATTTTACAAATCCGCTAACTATTGCATCATATTTTGCCAATCCCTCGGATTATTAGCCATCTTTGATTTTAAAGAAAAAGATTCACCAACCAAGGATTTACTAACTCGCTCTGATACCAAACTTGATGCAGGCAAACTAGAAAGAAAGTCAAATAGGAGAACACTAGGACAAATGAAAATCAAACTTCATTCAAACTAGTATGCAAACATCCCAAAACAAATATCAAAACAAACGAAAAAGCGATACAAATGAAACAAAATTATAACATAAAAATACTATCCTCAGAATAACCGACAAGTGGTTTCCTCACATGCAATGAGAAGTAGGAAAATATGATAAAGTGCTTAGGCTTGCAAACCGAGGGTCCACCACAGCATAATGGTCCAACGTCCAACCAAACTCCTCCGGCAAATGTCTCCAAATTAGCCAACAAACGTCTTTTAATAGCTCAAGAAGAAGGATACAAGTGGAGTGGAACTTGCGTAGAGAAGAAGTGATTAGAAGCCAAGACGAAATAGAGAGGAGGAAGAGGTGGAACAAGCTCTCAAGCTTTTCCAAGAGAAGAAACCCTCAGGTTTTTAACAACTTATCTCAAGTTAATCAACAACCTCCTCAAAACAAAATTATCTGTTTTTAATAGGAGAGAAAGGGGAGCCAAACAACCAACTTCTACCTCCAACCAAATCAATCAAGTAAAGGTGAAGAGGAAGGACAACATCCAACACAAACAACTCCCAAAAATCAGCACATGAAACAGAAAGGAGAAGCTGCGAGAACACAGCAAGGGAGGACCCCGAAGAGCCAACACATAAACCGGATAGGAGAATTCACTGGAAAGCATCCAGGAGGAAAATCAAAAAGGCACCTAGCAGATTTCATGGGAACAACACAAAGAAGGAACCGAAGAGACACAAGAAGGGTAAGAAACAAGATCCACTCCACATAAAGAAGAATACCTTTATAAATTTATGAGCTAGTAAGTGCAATAACTCCAAATAATGAGCTAAACTTCACCTCAAGCCTTAATGAGCTAGCACCAAGTAGATCCCAAGAGAACAGCTCAAAACCAATGCATCCAAGGCTCAACCCGAGAACATCCAAGGCCCAAGCCGAGAAACAACAAGCAGCCCAAAGAATAAAAGGACCCAAAATGCTAGCAAACCCAAGCCTTGCCATACCCAAGCACATCCTACAATAAATATTGGATGCTTTCCATCACTGGATAGTAAAAAAAAAACATAAAACACAACTAATAATGTTCAAATTACATCAAAACATAAATAAACCAAAATATGAATGCATCACTTAACATTAATAGGCTGTATGGATTAAATGATCATGAGAGCATTGAGGGAGAAGATATGTTGAAGTTGTAAATAAATATCAAACTGAGAGATACGCAATTGGAAAGGTGCCAGTATAATAGTTGTGGAAGAAGGGATAGGGCTATGATCAACCCCAATGGGTACCGACTGAAAATAAGCAGTAGTTCTATTAGCATCATTTAATTTTTATAATTGATGTAAGTGAATGTATTTAGCAATAGTATTAATATGAACACATAACTTGATCTGTTTTCCATGCCATTGAAATTGCATGATAGTTTTAAAGTTTGTAAGAAAATCATCAAGTAGCTCGAGACATTGAATTCCTAACACCATTTAGCTCCATGAATAGGAAGAACAAAAAAATCCATGGAAAAATGATTACCCTGTGTATTGAGATTGACATTTGAACATTTGCTTGTGCAAGTTCAGTTGTCGCTATTTCCACCATGACCTTGAATGGTGAAGTCTGAACTATCGATAACCCAATAAATTTAACCAGTTGTTTTTGAATAAATTTGTGGGTAGACTCACTATAGATAAGAATATGAACTTGATGATTAAAGAGAAACCCATGAAGTAAGTTATTCGTTGGTGAAGGTTGGCTATCAAAAGCATGATGACTAATAGTTGCTTCATTCATGTCATCAAGTAAAGATAGCAGATCCCGAGAAGATTGATTGCAGTGATACCACACATCACAATTATAGCAGAAACCTTTTTTTATGATTCTATGTCATTTCTGCTAAGGCGGCGAGCTTTTGGATTGGGAAAGAAGGTTTAGTCGGAGTAGTGGAAAGAATATCGGGTTTGAGTGATGGAGGTTAGTTGTTGAAATTCATTGAAATTTGGAAGAACCTAAACAATATAAAACAAAAAGAAAAAGTGGCATCACAAAATTTATCTACAAATAACTTAGCCAAATCAGTGGCTTGATCAAGGGTGGTAGATGGCGTAAACCTCTCTATGGATATTTGATTTTAAGACCAAACAACTTCGCAAAAGCATTGTCAATATCGGGAAAAAAATTGCTAGTTGCCCAAATTGGTTTTGAAATTCTAAAATAGTTGAGTGCTGAAATAATTTTTTGAGTTCACCTCTAAAATTTTGTTTTTGGAGGGGCCAAGCCATTGAGTGCTAGACCTTTAAAAATTCTAGCCAACTCGATAGCGGATGAATCTTCTCAACCCGCAAAAACCATTCCTCCGTCTTTCCAATCATATGGAAAGAAATCAAAGAAAGCTTATCCTAACTGGACCGCTTATGAAACCCATAAAATTGATCAACTTTTTGAATCCACGCTTTTGGATTTCCTCTGGAAAACTGAGACAGTTCCAACTTGATCCTACAAAAAGGATTAGGGCTCATTTGTGCTGGTATGCTAGAAGAAACTGATGTGGGTAAAATTGGCGAAGGAAGCAGACTACTTTGGGGTTGGGAATCTTTCTTGGCTTTCAACTTACCTGATTTATTATTAATTTCTTGAAGAAGACCCCGAAAGATTTAAGGAGATAATCATACCATTCAAGGCGGCTTGTACATTCCTCCACCATCTTGATAGAAGATTGGGTGCCTTCAACTAGAAGTGTAAGTGAGTCAAGCCAACTCGTGAGTTGGCTCGAGCCGAGCTTGATGAGCTAACGAGTCGAGCTTGAGCCAGCACTGACTCAACTCATTAGCTTGCGAGCCGACTTGTTTATAAAATATTAGTATAAAATACATTTAAAATATATTAGCATTTAAAATTTTAAGTACAAAAATATTAAAAATATTTTAAAAATTATATCTCACCTTTTTGTTTTAGGCTATTTGTTATTATTATTTTTATTTCTCATTCTTTTAATAATTTTATTATAGTAATTGCTTAAATCAATATCATTTTCTCTCTTTGATAATAAATGAGACAGTTCGAACTCGTAGAATAAAGCTCGAGCTCGAACTTGATTAATTAATCTAAGCTCAAACTCAAGCTCAAGCTAATGGTGACTCGAGCTCGGCTTGACTCGTTTACACCCCTACCTTCAATCATAAAAAAAAATATAAGGAAATGACTGAATAAAAATGAAAGCACTGTGAGATGATAAATAAACAAAGATCGGTAGAGATTATGTGATTTGTGATAGGAGAAACTAGAAAGGGATGAGCGAAAAGGAGCAAACTAGATCTCAACGAGAGCATTGATTGATGGATCAACTTAAGTTGACTAGCTATGGCGCCAGGAGGATGGGCATGGAATGGAGATAAATGGAATAAGGAGATGAAAACTGGACAAGGAGAGGAAAGAAGAAAAGAAAGATTTATTTATTTCTTACCCCACAATAGAATAACATCTTTATTTACAATGAGGTTCCTACAAACATGCTAATACATTGCTTAAACTAAAGCCAAAAAAATCAGTACATCCATTAATGATGTAATTAATGCTTAATATCATTGTGGCATGTGAAGTCCTTCAACCAAGGTGGTGTTTTCCTTCTCCTATGTGATTGCCGAGGGTCATGATGGTAATACTGTGAATGGCGTATCATGTTCCTTCATTTCCATCTTATCCCACTTTGATAAATGATGTAAAGACTACTCAATAATCTTGCAATCTTGTTCATCCGCATCCTCCATGCCACAGGATGCCAAGATTTATACGCATATTAAGCTGCTGTACGGTTTTAAATATTCCTGTTCCTCTTCCCTTTTTTGTTTTACCTCCTTATTTATGTTCTTTATTGTCCTCCTGAAATTCCAATTATCTTATCACTCTTCTTACGAAACAAGTCACTCTCCAAATTTAGCCCACTTTATCGTTCTTGTTTTTCTCTTGTGGCTCTTCCTGTTCTCCATGAGATACTTGTGTTGGCCCTCTCACCTCTGCCTACCCATTTTGTGGTATTAATTGAAGTTACTGAGTAAGAAAGCACAATTAGAATTTTAAATGTGAATGAATCAGAATTGATCAAGAAAAGTTGTTTACTTAGTCTGTTCAAAGATGCATATAATTAAAGAATGTTAATGGCCCATTTATGATTTGTGAATTTGAAATTTATTTTCCGGAAATTTATTATGAATGGAAATATCTTTGGCTTAGTGCAATCTTAGCTATTGACTTGAATCAGATGTGAGAGCTTTTCTGAAATTGTAAGTGAAAACTTCTTGGGATGTTACTGTTGTTAATGATGAATAAATTTAACAAATTTGTTGTGTTACTGTTTCAGTATGACCCTCCTCAAGATCCGAATGTATTCGTGCATAGAGTTGGCAGAACTGCACGGATAGGAAGGCAAGGAAATGCCATCGTATTTATCATGCCAAAGGTTTGCTTGTTTTTGCAGCTTTAATTCTACAAATTGTTACCTGAGGAATTATGCTTCCAGTTTGACTTTATATGCCCTTTTATAGGAAGATGCTTATGTTGAGCTTTTGAGTCTAAGAAGGGTGCCAACTCAAGAGAGAGAATGCTTTTCCCCTGCCCTTGATGTCATTCCTTTGGCAAGTTTCCTTATATTTTTATATGCAGTATATTATTGTTTTTGGTGACATATATGCTATAATCTGTTTTATATTTTATTTTTGTTACTTGGTCGGTTTTTTTTTTCTCTAAAATTATTCCTTGCGAGTAGAAATGCTGCATACTAAACTCATGTTACGAAAGCTTGATTTGCTTTCTTTCTATCTTTGCTCAACAGCTTTTGGTCTTTTTTCCTCTTATTACGTGCTTCCTATGACATCTTTAAGAGGACTGAATGATATTGCAAGGATAAAAAAAAGTTTTAACCAGAAATACTTTAGTAACTTTTTTGTGTTAAAATGATCAATCACTAAGTCATCACTTTATGAACAATCAGAAGGTTGATCTATTACATTCTCCACATCTTTGATGTCATAAATATAGTAATAAACAGTTGGCCTCCGACACCTATTTCTTGTTTCAGACGATCCTTCTTTGCCTCTTCTTTTTTCCAGAGTTAATTCAGGATTGTTTATACGTGATTTGGCATTCCTTCAATCTTTTATCTCGGATAAATATGGTGATTATTGAAGTTGCAATAATATCTTGTCTAACACTTATACTATAACAAAGTTGGAGCATGGAAACTTTTTCTTAAAAAGGACTTCGGAAGTTATGAAATTTTGTTCTCAACATCAGAATCTCAGTAGATTTTATTGAGATTCTAGCTGTTGGATAACACATGAGGTCACGATTTTCATCAACATGTTGAAATACTTTGGGTCGCATGCTTTTGATTTTCTGCCCTAAAATAAAATAGAGTTAAATGTGATTGCTTATAGCCGACTAGTATTATGATATTTGGCTGTATTTTTTTGTGCTTTAGGTATTACACGCACCATATTGTAGAGGACTTTCCATCTCCCATGCCAAATTACACTGCATCTCCCTACTAAATAAAGGAAATTTTTTGAGTTAAAATATCCTAATTAATTTTTGATCAAAATGAATCTCTAAATCATCGATTTTTTTTTTTTGAGATGATTGTAATATAGGAATCAATCAAAATTTATATTTTACTAACCTCAATGCAAATTCAATTCCTAAATAACATTTTTTTTGGTGATTTTATTTTCAATACATGTTTTGCTATGTTGGAAACCTTCATTCAATTTAATGCTTTGAAGGACTGCAGGCTTGTTAAATGTCACTTTTGCAGATAAGGGCTGCTGCAATGAAAGATCGAGCTATCATGGAGAAGGGTCTTAAAGCATTTGTGTCATTTATTCGTGCATATAAAGAGCATCACTGCTCTTACATCTTCAGGTTGTGTCTAACATCAATACAATTCAAATCATTCAGTACCTTCTTTTTCTGATGACCAATCCTTTACAGATGGAAAGAACTGGAGATAGGGAAATTGGCAATGGGATATGGCTTATTGCAGATCCCTTCAATGCCAGAAGTAAAGCATTATTCTTTATCGATTGATGGTTTTACTCCTATAAATGATGTTAATGTTTCTCATATCAAATACAAGTAAGTTTTTTTCCCCCTGTCCTAGTTAGCTAACTAAAGCTGGTTTATGTATTTCTTTGGGAGAAACATTTGGGTCTGGAAATCCTCAAAATTTGATTAGGAATTTTAATTTCTTTAATTTATTTTGAGCTGAGTGTAATATAAAAATTAATTGATTTTTTATATATTTCTATCATTTTAATGCTGATCTAGGATCCAATTAGGATATATACCCACTAAATTTATTTTCCATTTCTTTATCCTTCAAACTAGAGATCATTAATTCCTCTTTCATCTTTAATCAAACATTTTTCCCCTTTTATATTTTCCTGAACGCAGAGACAAAGCCCGGGAGAAGCAAAGACAGAAGACATTGCAACAGAAGAAAGAAGCAGAATCTCAACTGCCAAAACCAGAAACTGACAAGCAAAGTTTTAAACTTGCTTCTACATTGGTAAGAAAGAAAACTGGAAAGCAGCGAAAATCTATTCGAACAAAAGAAGACGATGCAGAATTGGAACGCGAGTACCGGTTATTGAAAAGACTCAAGAGAGGGGCTATTGATGAAAGCGAATTTGATAAACTTACTGGGTTTACAGATTTTGAGGAAGAGGATGAGGATACTGAGACTAATGTACCACAAGTATCAAATCTTCCAAAGCACAAAAATAGAAAGCACAAATTGAAGCATAAAGGCAGTGTTAATAGATCAGCAGTGAAAGGAGAGAATTCCAAAGATAGAAATTTCAAGTCAAATTGCTTGGCCAAGGTTCATAAGAAGAGGAAATGATATGTGATTTGATTGTGTAGCTTAGATTAAAAGTTAGTTGTCGCTGCTGAATATAATGATTTTTAAATTAGCAGGCATAATGGTAACAGGAATGATGAGATGGATTATTTTGTTATAATTCAAATTATTAATTTTATTTTGATTATTAAAATATATTTTAACTTGTTAGTTTGAGATATTATTTTGTTACATTGAGTGATGTCTGAATACTGTGAAGTTATGGCATGGAGAATGAAGTGTCTGTAACCACATTAAAGAAAGATTATTATAATACTAGTTGATAAAAACCTAGAGTTATTAGTCATCTTAAACATTTAAGTTAATATGTTAAAGTTTTGATTTATCTACAATTTTGATATATATATATATATATATATATATATATATATATATATATATATATTTTAATTTTATTTTTATTTTTTATATTTCTAAATTCTGATATGATTTTTTTATTACTTCCATCTAGATTTAGGTTTTCTTTTTTCATCTAAAAAAATTACTCTTCATAAGAAAAATGATTCATGAAAGATCCACATATTTAGGCTATTGATCATCGGTGGCCTTGTGTGTAGTTGGGGTTGAATTCTTGTCTAAATGCTTGGTTGAAATTATTTTAAAGTCCTGTCTTTAAATAAATGCACAAGTTTTATCTTCACCATAGTAAATGATATTCATGTCTTAAGGTCAATAATTTCTTAAGAGGATGTGGGTAAGGCCCATATGAAAGATATCACACATCACATCTGGTCAGTATAATTGCCATCCTAATAGGGAAATGATATTTAAGTGTAGTTTTCCCAACAAAAATGAAAAAGCTCAGAATAATATTTAGCCTTAAGATAGGATATAATAATAGAGTGTGTAGGTATCACATTTATAACACTATCCCACATTTATTAAGTTATTCTTCTTGCAATTATAGAGGGAAAATATTCATCTTCAATCCATGGTATGACTCTTGCCCACAACAACACATCACATAACTCATAGTAGTTTGTTCTAAAATGCTTCTATGTAACCTTCAAAGGATGGGATGTGGTCTTATAATGAAATTTCTCCAAATCATTATCTTCTTGACCAAATCTTCCTCTTATATAACTTGAAATGAATAATTTCCTTATCATTTTAGTAGTTCCCTCAATGATGAACCCGGTATGAGTGTCAACATGGGATGGGATAGAGACTAATAGGTGAGTTGAAAGCTTAGCTATGAATGAAACCTAACCTCTTTGTCATCTCTATGAAGTCTCTTATTATGGTGTCTAGAAAAATACTTTATCATTATATTATTTGCATTTCTAAACCTCTCTTCCTTTGCTAAGGCATTAATATAAAAATTTTTGGTATCTACAACCAATTTCATTTTAGAAGTAATACTTTGGTAGTTGTCAACCCTATAATAGTCATTTTTTATTTATTTTTGAAATCATTCCAAGAATTTTTCGGATCACAAATTTCATCGAATATGGTATCTTCAACTTCAACTTTCTTAATAGGATCATTAAAGTCATTAGCTTGCTTGCTATGGTGATCACTTCTAGGGTTTTGAATATGCTAATCTTTAGCAAACTCATTTTGTTCTTGTTTGACTTATTCAATTTTTTTTGTTGGAAATTAGCTCTTTTCAATTTTCTTTTGGTAATATGCTGTTCAAGTTTGATTCGTATTGATTTTAATGAACCCGTTTGACTCTTTTAAGCTCAAATTGGCTCACATTATTTAAAAAATAATAATTTCCTTATAAATAAAAATTACATAAAAATGAACACATAAGAAATATTTAATATTATTATTATTAAGATTGTGAAAATTGGATCAGGCAACTAAGTGAAAGAAGGAAAGGTTCACGGTTTGACCAGTCAAACCTGATGATGTAATAAATAAATATAATATTAAAAATTAATAAAATAAGCTTCTCCTTCACAACCATGTAACATCCTATGACTCTTTTGGATTTCATTGAAACTTATTACCTTTATTGTAAATTCTATTTTCATATCAAACCAATCAAAGCACCTAAATGTTTCTGAAATTACTCCTTTGGATTTCTTATAATTTGTTTGAATTTAAGAAACAATGTTGTATAATTTTTTTTGAAATGATTAACTATCACTGTTTTGACATTCATTAAACATATGTGACAACTCATAATAGACTAGGTAGTATTGCAATATAATAAAATTATATTGACCTCCACCGGCCTATTTGTTTCAATAATAGTATTGTTTAATATTAGGTGGGAATCAATTAAGTTTATAAAACATAAACAAATAACATATAACACAAATATGATATCAATTAAGTCTATAAAATATAAATAAATATTTCACAAATAACTTAAAGCCAGATTTGTAGCTAACCTAATAAATGGAGAGTAATTGTAATTGCAACACCACCACCAAATGACACACCTTGCACTCCAGGTTCCTGCACGAGGTGGTTTGGCCATCTCGTTGCTCTCGGTTCTCGCACAGGATGACCAAATGACATTGCACTGTGGGAGGAATGCTTAAATATTATCGAGTCTCTATTGTGCATTGGGCATTGAAGAATACATGACATCTTTAATTCTCTCTCTCTAACATGTGAAACTGTTTAAAATGAAATGAACAAAGAAAAATAAATATTAATTAAATGCTATTTTCTACAAGTAACATATAGTGAAGCATAATAATTAAATTACATTTATAATATAATTTTTTTTGAAAAAATTCTCACACTAAGTGTTATAGGAAAGTAAATCATGATGAGCATTATGGACTGGTTCAACACAATAACTTCTAAAAAGGAATCAAAAAAATTAGGCAATTGAATTGCACTAAAAGAATTAGAAATAAATATTCATGAAATAAAGAAAAAGAAATAAAGACAAAACAGACAGTAGTTCTCAATTAATTGTTCTTAACAATTCGAACTTCAAACTTCAAACATCAGAAAATAAAGAAAATCTGAGTAAATCTAAAAGTTGTCTCCTAGATTTATATTAGAGAGAGAAAGTTCCATTATAAAAAATTTCACTATTTGAATTCAGCTCTTCCAGCATGAATTTAGGGAATGGCGGCAGATGACCACTGACCATCAGCGGGTTCAACATCGTTGGAATGTCCCATAGGAGATTAAAGGGCACATAGTAAAGTTAATTTCATTCAGAATAATGTTGAAAGGTTGAATCCTAATGGAGGTATGCCGTCTAGACTAAAAGTAATTCCTTTGGTTATTAAGGAAAATGTTTCTGATGTTATTAAAAAAGTTACTCAGGTGGAAGGGAAAGGTAAATGTTTAGCTCAAGAGTTTGATTACAAAACTCCCCGTTTATCTAAATCTCTAGCAAAATCTATTATGAAGGAAAATGATCATGAAGCTTTTTCTTCTGACATGAAAATTTTTGTGAATAGATTTGGAAAATTCAGTTCAAATCCTGAGGTGATTTCAAATGTTGAAATTAATAAGATGTCTTCTGTACCGCTGGCGGTGAAGGTTTCAAATAGGATGAATGAAGATGCTGTTGATTTGAATGTGAATATGGATTGTTTAATTGAGGCAATTCAATTGGAGGTGGTTAAAATTATGAGGAATGGTGGTGTCAAACCCTGGTCAAGACGTTCTCACATAAGAATTAATTTGAAAGATGAAGAGCCATTTTTGATAGATGATGGTGTTGTTGTGAAATTACATACTCCTAACAAAATTTCCAATGCTAACAAGTTACAATTTACTGTGGTAGCTAAGGTATTTGGAAAAGATATCCCTATTCATATTATTATCGCTGAATTAAGACGTCAATGGGTTTAATTTGGTCAGTTTCATCTTACTACTCTTGGAATTGGATGGTTCTTGTGTTCTTTCTAATCTTTTGAAGCTATGGATTTTAGTTCTTATAGGAGGCCCATGGTTTGTAAATGGCCATATGATTGAACTTGATAAATGGACCCTAAAATTTTCACCTTCTTCTATGAAGGGTTTAGCTTCTCTAGTATGGATAATAATGCCATAATTACCATTACAATGTTGGGATGAAGTCAACATAGCTATAATTGCTTCTATGGTGGGGAAACAATTGATGTTAGATAGTAATACGTTTCAATGGGGAAAATGAGAGTTTACAAGAGTATTTGTTCGTGTTGAGTTGAATAAAAAACTTTCTATGAGAGTTTGGGTGGAAGGAATGTCGGGAAGGTTTTTCCAGAATATTGAATATGAGAAGATTTCCACATTTTTCTATGAATGTGGATGGATTGGACATGTAAAGTCTGACTGCTATAATAAAACCTTTTATGCCAGGGCATCAGTGGAGGGTGCTAGTATACCGGGACAAAGTAAGTTTGAAATTGTCATTCAAAATAAAATTAATAGAGTTCAACATATGGACCTTGGGTTCATGTGAATTACAATAAGAATAAAAGATTATTTCCAGATAAACCAAAATAGAATGATGGGCAGAAGATATTATAGAGAAAAAAATCCAATTAATTCCTCAATTGAGAATGCTATGAAGGACCACAGAGCTATTCTTGTGGAAATTGTGAAGTAGTAGAACTTGATGTTAGGAAGGATTGATGAACTGAATGTGGTTACTAAAGAAGGTGAAATATATCTAGAAGATAATGTTGAAGGAAATGTTGCTGTATATGTTGAGTGCGAAAAGAAGAAGAACCTGGTAGAAGCAAATGTGGTGTATTCCAATCATGAGCAGGAGTAGGGTATGATATCTTTCTCTACTATTATTCCTATTGCTGTAAATAAATTTGAAGCTTTGAATGATAGCTGTGATAAAGAATTAGAGATATTAAATACTTCCAAAAGCATATCAGAGGGTGCCAATAAAGGGGAGAAGACTAATATTTGTATGGAGGTCACTAGTAGTTTGGAGACAACAAAGTTTAAGCTTATAAAGGAGCTTAAGCCTCTTGGGCCAGTGAAATTCTTCTTTGTGGTAGGAATCTGGATGGATTGAATAGAGGAAACGGTGGGATTTATCCCATTTGATTGATAAATGAGTTCCATAGCTTTTTGGAATTGTAGAGGGGCTAAGAAGAGAGAAGCCTCTTTTTATTTAAAAGAATTTGTGAAAGATTTTGATGTATTTTTTGTGGGTATTATGGAGACTAAAATATCTAGCATTGATAGAGTGGAATTCAATAAATTTATGGGTTTAGAATGGGATTATTTCCTGTTACCATCTGATGGCTTGTGAGGAGGAATTATGGTCATTTGGAGATTGGATTTGGCTTCCTTCTCAATGTTGGAAACTTTAGCCCAATGTATGATTGGTGATTTAAATGTTCTAAATAAGGGACAATGGATGGTTCCTACTATTTATGGTAGTAAGGATGTGTATAAAAGGAGGACATTGTGGGAAAGTCTTCAATCTTTTTCTCCTAGAGATATCCCTTCGGTGATTGGAGGAGATTTTAACTGTTATTTTTCTTAAGATGACAAGAGGAGGGGGGGGGGGGGGGGGTGGTGAAGAAATTTTTCTTTTCTCAATGTCCTAAGGAGATGAGGGTATTCATGAATAATAATGATTTAGGGATGGTGGGACCTGAATTCGCTTGGTGGAATAATTTTAATGGAATTCTGGTGGAAGATCACAAGGATATTGAAAACATTTTTTTCAATTATTTTTAAGAGAAGTGGAACAATAAAAAGTGTAAGCTAAGTAACTGTCCAATTCCATGGAATTTGCTTGATGACAGTGATAGAAGGAGGTTGGATGCTAAGTTCTCTAATGATGAAACTATGGAGGTAATTAAGAATTTGGGAGGAAACAAGTCTCTGGGTATTGATGGAATTTTTTATTCCTTTATTAAAGTATATTAGAATATTATTGGAGATTATGTTTGCAAGGCTATTAATCAATTCTTTTCTTCTGAGAAGCTTTGTCATGAATGGAAGGAGACTCTTATTATTCTGATTCCTAAAGTTTAGAATCCATGGTTTGTTATAACTATCAGCCAATTAGTCTTTGCAAATATATTTATAAGATAATGGCTAAAGTTTTATTAAATAGACTTCTGTTGGTGATTCCGAAAGTTATATTTGAAGAGCAGGTGGCATTCATTAGAGGTAGATCAATTTTGGATCACGTTCTTTTGGCTTAGTAAGTGTCCAACAAAATTATATTTTCAAAATCCAAGGAAGGCCTTTTGGATATCAAGATCGATATGGAGCAAGCTTATGATAATATGTATTGGTCTATGTTAAAATAGGTGTTGGATTACCTTGGGTTTCCTAGTAAAATTTCAAACTTATTGATGGAATGTGTGATGTTTCTATTATGATCAATGGTTGTAATTCCAATTGGATAGAGACAAAGAATGGCTTTAGACAAGGATACCCCTTAACTTCCTTTTTATTCATTATGTTCTCACTTCTTTCAAAATCTTTTTTTCATAAAGGTATGAAGCTTGGGATCAAAATTTCTCCAAATGCATAGAAAATTTCCCACCTACTGTATGCAGATGATAATTTATTATTTTTGGATGCAAAAATCAAAAGTGTGAAGACTAAAGAAAATTCTTGTGGACTATTGCAATTGTTCGGGTCAAAAAATCAATTTCCATAAATTGTCTATTTTGTTTGGCAAATCAATCAATACAAGGAGAAGTAAGCAGATATCAAAGTTACTGGGTTTTAAAGTGGTGGAAGAGATGGAGTATTTGGGAGTCAAAATAGCATTAAGAAGTATGGTGAAATCTGATTTTCAACACTTGATGGAGAAATCTTTAAACAAACTAAATGCTTGGGGAAATTGGTTTATTACTCTAGGAGGAAGATTGATTATAGTTAAATATGTTTTTCTTGATCTTCCATTATTTCTATCTTCACATACTTTGGTTCCTTTGGGTCTCTTGAAGGAGATTGATAAAATGTGTAGAAATTATATTTGGAATAAACATAATGGTTATCATGGTCTTCATTATGTGGCTTGGGATGTTTTATGCAAAACTAAGAAGAATGGTGGACATGGTTTATATTCATTTGTATCAAAGATGGGTCCTTTAAGGGAAAAATTTGTTTGGAATCTCATTGATAAGCCTGGAAAATTTCTTAATAGAAATTTGATTGCAAAGTATGGACACAATTGGTGAAATTGTGAGGTGAAAAGGAACAGCTCTATTTTGTGGAAAATAATTCTTAATGGGTGGAAATCTCTTAGTAATGTTGTGAGGTGGGAAATTTCTTCTAGTTCATCTACTAATGTTCTTAAAGATGTATGGATTATTGATAAAAGCCTTGATAAGTGGCCTACTTTCATTGTGGAATTGGATGATGATACATTGTCCCTAGATGCATTTATTATGAATGGAAGATGGAATATAGATCGATTGAAGCAGCATTTTGGAGAAGAACTTTAGGATATTATCTCTCATAGATTGATTGAAGCAATCTTATGATAATGTCTTTCCAAACAATTTAAAACTTCAGCATTTTTTATTCTTAAAAGGATTCAATAATGTTTTATTTCAATGTTCTAATCATAGTTGTAATAAGTTAGCAAATTTTTGTGACAACTTAGCTATCTTTAGTGATTTTATTTGGGATGTAATTAGTGACAATAATATTTCTCCTTCTTTTGTGTCTTTGTTAAATGAGGAATGTGATAGGTTACATATCTTTTAGTAGTTTGTAATTAGGTGTTTTTGTTTAAGGCAAGTTGCATTTCTTAAAAAAAAAAAAAAAAGTTGAGCCCTGAAATCCTCATCATCCCCACCAAATGCTTTGACTTCATATAACTTCTAAGTATGTCATTATCACCTCCCACATTTTCTAAGATATCATCATATGCAAAATAAAATTATAAAATTTTATATCTTTGTGATAGTTTTATTCAAAAATATAAGTTAATCTAATAAATAACTTACTATGAGCTTCTCTAGTATAACTAATATTCAATTCTTCAGTAGTTAGAGTAATCTCCTCTATGTAAATTGCGGTTTCTAAATCCTCCAAAGTAAGCTCTAAAACATGTTCATAATTAAAAACCAAAAAAAAATCAACCATCTTAATATTTGAGTAGTCCAAAGGATCATATTTTCTTTTTTTATTTTGTAACCTAAAAAGTGAATGAGTCATGTTGGTATATTCTGCATCCTTAAATTAAAAAATAATGCAAATAAAAATAAAAATCATACATATGCCTCAAATTGAGATTGTACCAAATAAATACAAGATCATTGATCCTTTGATGCTCTAGATGATTTTGTCTCTTAACGTGAATTTGCTCAAATACATTCCAATTTATTTCACATCCTAAAGATGAAGATATTTGTCTAAGAATCCTAACAAGTGAATGAGTCATGTTAGTATATTTTGCATCCTTAAATTAAAAAATAATACAAATATAAATAAAAATCATAAATATGCCTCAAATTGAGATTGTACCAAATAAATACCGGATCATTGAGCCTTTGATGATCTAGATGATTTTGTCTCTTAACATGAATTTGCTCAAATACATTCCAATTTATTTCACATCCTAAAGATGAAGATGTTTGTCTAAGAATCCTAACAGCAAGTTTCTATCAAATTTGGTGCACTTGAGCAAAGTTTCTTTCACATGGGTAATACATGTTTTAAAATAAAAAGTTTGTTTTTGACAAACTTCCCACTTTGAGATGACTTATATATACATGAATGCATGATAAATTGTAAGTAATTGGATTTTATCTCCCACCCTCTCCCCACTTGGATGCCTTTATCTATTTCTATCCTTCACTAGATCCATTGAATGCATTTAATCTAGACTTTTGAAAATTCAATTTGAAACATTTTAATTTTTATTTTGATTGAAAATATTCTCCTTTTTATTCTAATTACAATCTTAGAAAGTTTGAGCTAATTAGAGATTATGAATTCTATCATAGCTACATATTTTTTCTACCACACTATTAATAATAATTTTTCTAATTTCATGAACTTAAACTTATCATTAATTTTAATCATTTTTATTTTCATCAATAAAAGCTATAAGTATTCTTACTCAATGCCCTAGGCCTAATTAAAAACAAAAATATTATCTCCATTATTGAATGACATATCAACCTAGACATTCTTTCTCAATGCATGGTTTAGAAATAAAACTAATAAACAATTAATATCCCATTCTTATTATTTGGGAAAATATAAATGGATAGAGTTAAAACATATCTAAGGTTCATTATGGAGACATTACCAGAGCACATGGGATGCAGGGGGAAGAGTGAGAGGCAGAGAGAACTGGGAGGTGAAAGGAGACGTTATCGTGCGACCACCATGCATCCCTTTCAACCAATCAATGAGGACTCATAAAGTGAGCTGCAAACAACCATTGTGCATAACTCACCAACAAAAGAGTCAGTAGAGACTTACAACTTGGGAGAGGAAATGAAGAAGATATAGTTGGATGTGAGGTAAATCTTGGTTTTGCTTAGGTTAGGAATATGCGATTTCATCCATTCAATGTGTGGCCAATAGCTCAAAATTTGAGTTTTCTGAATCAGAAAATTATTTACCAAGTGGCCAGTCTGACTGTTAGCTGGTTCAATTGGGATTCAACAGATTTTTGGGCGGTTAGATTACAATCCGACTTTCTTTATAAGACTGGATCCGCCATTGGACCAACCCATGGTTAAACTGATTCAACCGGCTGGTTCGATTTTTAAAACCTTGGTTATTATTATTAAGATTTTATAATTATGATAAAAATCTCTAAATGAAATTTTACAATAAAAGAAATGACTTTATTACATTATATTCAATTAATAAATATACTATAAAATTATAATAAGCTCTGTTCCAAATAAAAAAAGCTAATTTATTTATTAATTCTTTGGTTCCTCTAATATTAACTTGATGATACTCTCTTCACTCTCATGAAACATTGAACAAAAACTGAATAAGAATAAGGCTAAGATATTAAGATTATAAAGATAAACAAATTAATGAGAAAATATTTTAAAAAATACATTTTATCAATTATCATACCTTTTAAATTGATTAAATTTGAATTATTAATTCAAAGTATAGAGGCTCAGATTAAGGCTTCATTTGGGATAGCTTTTTTACTACTTAAAGCAGATTTCTAGTATGAAAATGTCAATTTTCATACTAGAAAGCTGCTTTAAGTAGAAGTAAAAAGCCATCCCAAATGAAGCTTAAATCTTAAGTTTAAACCTCTCTCTCTCTCTCTCTCTCTCTCTCTCTCTCTCTCTCTCTCTCTCTCTCTCTCTCTCTCTCTCTCTCTCTCTTTCTCTCTCTCTAAGGTTTGCATAATATTGTTATAGAGGATTACAAATTCATTTCTTTGGCAATAAAAATAAACATGTTTATGTTTTAAATTCACAATAATTAACTTAAATTTTTAAATATTTTTCAATTACCAAATCTCCAAAATGAACATCCAACTAAAATCTAATTCCAACAGCAAAGTTAAATAAATAAAAAAAATAAATATTACTATAGGAAAATCATGAAATACCGATGAAATTTCTTATGACTATGGGACCACCAAAAATTTTAGTGGTAAAGCTAGTGGATTAACTACCAGTATTTACAGGCAGTATAGTCGCAAGACATTCCGATGGTCTACTAGCCGTCAAAAAAATTACTTGTTCTACTTAAGTTTGACATAATTTTTGGCTGATTAACCACTAGTTTCATGTAAAACGTCACAAAAAAAAACTGCCAATAGGTTCCCTATTTTGCCTTACCCACTATTTCTTCCTCATTTATCATGTGTCCATCCTATAAAAAGCTGAGACCCCCTATCGTTGCCCCCATCCGTCCTTCTACCCTCGTCAATGCTGGTAATCCGCCTCATGTTCCCAACTGACACAAGTGATCTCCTATCATTGCTTCCTTTTATTCATTTCCACATTTATTTGAAAGTTATGCTTTTTTGGTTTTTAAATGTTGGATGTGTGAGGATATTGAAGCTAAAAAAAAGATTACCATCAATTATAAGTTTTTTAATATAAATACTTTTTGACATATTGAACTTAGTCTTGGGTGCTAGTTACTATAACAAATATTGACCCAAGTTTTATAATTTTGATGATAATAAATATAATTAGATTATCTACTATGTTATCTCTTATTATTGTTATTATTTCATATTTATTTCTTATGCCTTACCATTTCAGGTCCACTATATGATGTGCAAATTGATCAGCTCTAGACTGGGTAGAATAGGATTGAGTATTTAAAAGAGTATGTATTTATTTTTTTTATTTATTTCTACATTTCTCAAGTTAAGTTATATATTTGGTGGATGCTAAACTTGGTGATTATGCACACACACACTTAGGGGAGTGAGATAGTGAGAAACGTAGGAGTGTAATTTTTTGAACTAATTGTACTGTATGATCCATATCTGTTTGTTGGAATTTTGAAAACAGGTTTTGAAAACTATTAGTTTCCTTTGGGGATTTTAAGATTAAGGTTGAGTTCCAATTCTAAGGTCGAATCGACTCGTTAGAAAGAGTATATCACCCCGAAGGACGAAAATAAACTTTCGTAACGGTGTTCAGACTTAGGATTATGTAAACACATCTTGAATATTATGGTCGGGTTCTAAGGAGAACTTTATATGGCCCCGAGGGAACAAAGCATAGTTTAGCTAAATACCCAATTACAATATTCAAGAAACATGATCGTCACATTCACATCCGAAGCCTTATCGAAGAAGGATGTATCTCTCCAAAGGGAAATGAGACCATTCTACGATAATTCTTCTAATGCAACTATGACGATCAATATTAACTTTTCCCAAGGAAATCTAATAAAATTTTAGAAATTAATTTTTTTTTAAAATCAGGTGTGTGGGGTTCCAAATCTCCTACGAGCGCAAGCCCTCGTAGTTAATTACATCGTAGGGAGACAAAGATCTCCTACGAAAACTACCGATTAAAATGGTGGCAGAATTTTGTTAGAGTTTCTAGGAGTGATATCAAAAAGGAAGTGAATTTTTGGAAATTCAACAGGGAATGGATCAAAATTGAGCAGTTATTAACGGAGTTAAAGGATGAGAGGTAGGGGACACTTTGAGATTCCAGAACCATCCGGAAGTGTCCCAACTTAATATAAGTGTTGGACTTTATGTTTTAGGATTGAAATGAAGCTTTAATTAGAATTGAGCATTTTATTAGAAATTTGGGATTAGATTCCTGAAATTTGGGGTCTTATAATCAAAGATCTGCCCCGGAACCTAAATCTATTTTGGACACTGGACCACAGTCGTTCTATCCTAACTAATGCAGTGTAAGGTCTGGACTTACCCCAGCCTGGATTGGAGAGCCAGCTAACCACCTAATCGATTTAAAATATATGAATCCGGTCTTTTATGAAAGAGTAGTAGGGACGTTATATTTAAAGTTTTGGAGAGTTGGGGCCGACATCTAGAGATTTTCCTAATTGGCCCCTTTGACTTATGTTGGGTGCTAAAATGCCAAGGACTATGAAATTAAAATTTTGATTCTTTTAATTTGTATCTAATGCAATACATGCTGGTTGACGACTTCCAAATCAAGTATGCTTGAAATTTTAAAAACAGGCTTATAAAATAATTTTTTAGAAGACTGGACTTCCCCAGGTCCGGCACCTCGTCCTCATAGGTCAGGCTATTCGGACTCTACCCGCAGGCGGGGAAGGGTCTAAAGTAAGGAAAGAAGAAGTGCAGAAATATGCATGCGACCCCGGGGTCGATCCCCGACTGATTCCCTAGATTCGTTATCTTTCTACGTTATTTAGACTCACTAAAGTTTTAGAATTTTAAAAGTATGAGTAGAAAACTTTCACACCCTCACGAGTCTCACGTATCCAGGCGAAAATAAAAAGCGGCATGCAATCGCCAAAAAAAACTAGTAAAAACAAGTAATCCTAAAGGCAATCAAATCATCACATCAAATATAAATTAATTAATAAATGTCCATAGGCAGAATTGCCTTGCTTATTACAAACCAGAATATTACAGAAAGTAAAGTGGCCGGGCACCACTGACAAAAACCCGGATGCTAAACCTAATAATGACGCAAGTTATTTTGAGTGGGATACTCTCAATCTTCAAATCTTTAATCTCATTCTTCCTTGGACTCCTTTTCTTCGATCTTCTTGGAATCTTTGTAGTGGATTACCCAAATGGACAAGAGGGCACTTCCCTCTAAAAGGGAAGGCCACTCTTTCCTCTTTGGGTAAGGAAGAGGTATGATCCAAATTTGGATTTCTAAATGGAAAAGGAGTATTCCCTAAAGGGTATCCTTTCCTCTTTGGAATCCAAGCTTTGGGTCTATGTATCCCAACTCAAAATCAACTTTCACAACAGTTGACACTTACACAAATTACATTAATATCAAAATAGAAATCTAGACTCACCTGCAGGGTTATCCTAAGCAATTAATATATAAAAAGTAGTTATTCCCAAGCAGTTGTATATGAGCAGAAAAGAAAGTAAACACACTGGCCACGCTCTTTTTATGATTTGGGGGCTTTAGCAGCTGAAGCACCTGTGCAAAGAGTTTATAATATTTATGCATTTTTTGATTTGCCCCCTTTTTATATTGCCCTGCATGAGCGTGGCCACCTGCAGAAAACTGTGTCAACATCCAGATCGTACCTAACCTAAGGGTAATCTAGTCGCCAAACACATCAATCCATCCACAGAGTACAGAAAAAGTAAGCAGACACAGCAAAGCAATTTCATCCACAACATGCAGTGAAAACTACGAAAAATCCGGCACACAGCAGTAAAGTAAACACCGGCCTAACCTAGATCTAGAGTTGGTTGTCCTAGCACATCATCTAAAGTGTGTGAAAAAAGTCGTGTGGCTGGGATAGATCCTAAAGTAGGTGATTAGTTAAAGTTGTCTAAAAGTTTGGATTTGTTAAGGCTTAGAAGGGGATTTAAATTAAAATTTAAATATTAATGAATTAAGAATTTTAATTAGACATATTTTAAAAGTTAATTTATTGCTACCTTTGTTTCACACCGAGGCTGTGAAGTTTATTTCACCTTCCTTGGGGCTAAGCTAATAGCCTCGTAGGTTTGGGTTACCCAGTAGCAATCGGGGTTGATTAAGTTATTTAAATTGGTTAGAATTAAAAGAGTGGATTAATATAAAAAAGGTTAGTTACTGATTTTTAAAGTTTTGTTAATTTAAGTTTGCCATTAAATGATTCGTGGCGTTGTGCCACCAGGCTCGAGGAACCAGCCTCCTTAGGACACTTAGCCCCGCAACCCGGAGTAGTCCAGCCGATAAACCAAATTAATGTAATTGAATTAGAGATTTTAAAGCGTTAAATAATTAAAAATTAATCTATTTTAAGATTTAACACCCCTTTGAATCCATTCGTGGCGTTGTGCCACCAGGCTCGAGGAACCAGCCTCCTTAGGACACTTAGCCCCGCAGCCCGGAGTAGTCCAGCCAATAAACTTCATCTTTAGCGTGGTTGTTGTGTTTTAAAAGATTTGTTAAGTGTTTTAAGCATTAAACCAATATTTTATGAGTTTTAGAATGATTTTGAGTTTTTATGAATTTTTTGAATATTTTAATCATTTAATTAAAGGGTCAAAAGTTGAATTTTTGATTAAGCTCAAATTATAGAATGTTTTTTTTTTTTATTAAAATAGTAGACCTCACTACAATCAGTTAGACAGTAAGTACGTTGAAATTGGATTTTTCTACATTTTATTACGGAGATTTGAAGCTTTGAACTAGATTTTGAGCATGGTTTGACCAATTTGTTGACTTTTTGATTCTAACACTTTTCTGGAACTTTAATATTTTTAATAAATACTAGACATCATTATGAGTTGAATGCAAGTGAGTTTGGGTGATTTGGATTTTTCTTGAATTAGTTATGAAGCTTTGAAGTTTGGTAATTATTGAATTTTTTAAATTGTTTCAATTAAGGGTCATTTTAGTGATTTGATCCCAAATGAGTCCCAAACTTCTTGAAATCAACTCCAAAGATCAGAAATGATCTAAGGAGAGATCATAAAGTGTTTAAAGATTTTTTGGGATTTTTAATAATTTTTAATTAATTAAAATTGATTAAACATTGATTTTGATTAAAATTAAATTAAAGTGGATTTTAATGTCAAATTAATGTAATTTCAATTTTCAATGATTAAGAGTTTAAATATGGTTGATTAGAGGTATTATGAGTATTTTTTGGAATTAATATAAATTTATGATGATTTATTGAATTGTTTAAGTCGATAAAGGGGCTGAAATTTGACATGCTCAATTTTCTAACCTAATGACCTCCAAATTGAGTAAAATTTGAACCTAAGGTATATGATGTCACTAAGTTTACTATGTGTAAGTTTCACCCCTATTGGGTTTGTGTACAATCCCCTATGAATTTTCTAATTTTTCTAGACATTTCTTTAATTATTTTTCCTAGGTGTCTCTACTATTTAAATAGGCATGAAACTTGGTGTGTCTAACCCTGATATACATTTAATCATACCATAGAAATATCACAGCAAAATACTACAACCCTAAAGAGTTATGAATTTTCAAAGTTTAGGGTCCAAAATAGACCATTTACCTTAAAAATTCATATCACAGAAATCTGTTGGGCATATGAACCTAGAAAAATTATTAAACATGCCTAAGATACTCAATAATCATCCACCAAAATTTGGGCTTCATTTGATTACTGGATTGTGAGAAAATAATAATAAAGGAAATTAATATAAACTTCAATATCGCACAATACAGAAATCACATCAATATAATTTTAATTTTAATAAATACTACATTAGATTATCTTTCCAACGAGCCCAAGAACGCCCCATTTGGTGAAGAACTCGATTTTCTGTGAATTTTTGAATATTTGGAGCATTTAAAGCATTTTTTATTCAAATTTGGGTCAAATCAGTTGACGGTGACGTGGCGGCGTGGCGTGACGCCACATCACCCTCCCATACCACGGGATGACCCACGTTCAAACATGGAGGAAGCCGCACGGTATACCCAGATCTGAGCCGTCTGATCGTCGATCGGACGGTCCAGATCTGCTCTAGTTCATTTTGAATAGAAATCTTTAAACGCTCATATCTTTCAAAATACTCGACGAAATTGCACGAAATTTGAACTGTAGCTAGAGGGCAATATGATCTTACAATGCCTGGAGTTTGGAGGCTCCATTCATTGTAAATCGCTATAGTTTCAAATTTAAATGTAAACTTAAAATGAGCATAACTTATGATCCAACCGTCGGATTTTTGAGATTTGTGGCTTGTTGGAAAGCTGCAGCAATCCTCTAACACGTTTCTGAAGACTCCAAAAGCCGGATCGTGCTGGATCGAAAGGTATATTAGAAAGTCCTCTTTCTCTCTCTAGAATGCTCTCTCCTCACTAAAATAGTGATTTGAGGCTTGGAAATGGTTGGGAAAAGCTTGGCAAGGGCTTGGAATGTGTTAGAGTGTATGGGAGGAGCTCTTAGATGGTTGGGGGCTGCTGGAGTTTTGAGATTTGATCATATCAAAGGGAATGATGAAGAAGCCACATTTAGGTCAAGTTTTCCCTCACTTTACCTTTGGCTTTTGGATTGCATGGTTGAGATTTGATTTGGAGTGGTTTTGGATGAGTGCCAAGTGTCCTCTATGTTGCCCAAAGCTATGGAATAGGGTTGGTGGTTGAGAGTGACATCTCTTGGTCCATGTGAAGAGGGACCACACCTTTTTCCCCATTTGGATGAACCAATGTCAAGCCTTGTTAAAGAGGGCTGATTTAAGCTCTATTAGGGGAGGAAATGGTTCACATCACATCATGTTTGAGCAGGTTCTAGACTAAGCCATGGATTGCCAAGGTGGCTTGATGATGTGGCCAAGAGTTTGAGATTAAGGATTTGAATTTTTAAGTAAATACATGAAGTTAAAGAGGGTTTTGACATCTCCAAATGAGTTGACCAAGTCAACCTAATATGAGGATTGACTTGAAAGTCTTTGGACATGTCATGGGTGTCCAATTGAATGATTTTGAATGGTTGATTTGATTCAAATGGGTTGAATAATTGAATTTGACAAGTGTGTAGGTTAAAGGTTGAATTGGTCAACCATGATTGACTTGGTCAACCAAGTCAAACCAAAGAGTAAGTTTGGGTTCAATGTATTCCTAAAGTCATTTAGGATCCATTGGAATGATATTTGAAGAAGATTTCAAAGGTTAATAAGTCAAATCAAATTGAGCTTAGGCCAAAAGTCCAAAAATCTCCATTTAAGGGCATTTTGGTCATTTTGGACTCAAGTCAATTCTGGGTCAAATTGAATCTAAAAAGATGTAGATCATTGCTTAATAAATTAATATCAAGGTACTAAGAGGGATCAAAAGATTTGGAGGGGGATCCAAAGTCAAATTCCACTAGGTGAAAGGCCTAGTGGCATGGATTGTAAATATTCAAAAGTTTTGAAACATTTGGAGTTAGATTAAGTTTAAAGGGTTAGAATCCTCCAAATGAGCTCAAATTTGGAGGGTTGCCTCTAGAGTCATGTCACATCAATATGAAATTGATAGACCCTGAATCAGAGGTCAAAACACTGGGTTTCAAGGTGATGGAAAAATCACCTAGAAAGGGCTTTAGGACCTAAGTCTTTAGCCTATGAGTTCTGGGTTTGGATTGAGTTAAGATTTGGATTGAGCCTAAGGGCTAGGAACTAGGAAGATCCTAGGATCTAGAACTTAAGGAGGATTTAAGAATGACCTCATAAAAAAATGAGGTCAACAAATAGACCCCCAATGTGTGTAGTAGAAGAAACTTTTGCTGCACACATTGGCGTTGACCGAATAGGAGTAGGATCTTAAAGAGTTGAAGGAAGGGCATCACCCAACCTTAAGTCCATTGGAAACTAGTGAAAAGCTTACACCTATTTTGAAGAGAGGACTGGAGAAACCAAGGTAGGGAATACCTAGCCTTGGGTCTAAGGAAGGGCATCCCCCAACCTTAGGCCTATCGGATGCTGATAGAAGACTTACTCCAAATAGGCAGATCAACTGGAAAACTAGGATGGTGCCACGAAGGGCGTACTCCACCACTAGCGAATGGTCATGTGGGGAGGAAACTTGCTCCACACAGAGGACCTCAACTGGCAAACTAGGATGGTGCCACGAAGGGCGTACTCCACCACTAGCGAATGGTCATGTGGGGAGGAAACTTGCTCCACACAGAGGACCTCAACTGACAAACTAGGATGGTGCCATGAAGGGCGTACTCCACCACTAGCGAATGGTCATGTGGGGAGGAAACTTGCTCCACACAGAGGACCTCAACTGGCAAACTAGGATGGTGCCACGAAGGGCGTACTCCACCACTAGCGAATGGTCATGTGGGGAGGAAACTTGCTCCACACAGAGGACCTCAAATGGCAAACTAGGATGGTGCCACGAAGGGCGTACTCCACCACTAGCGAATGGTCATGTGGAGAGGAAACTTGCTCCACACAGAGGACCTCAACTAGAAAACTAAGATGGTGCCACGAAGGGTGTACTCCACCACTAGCGAATGGTCATGTGGGGAGGAAACTTGCTCCACACAGAGAACCTCAACTGGCAAACTAGGATGGTGCCACGAAGGGCGTACTCCACTACTAGCGAATGGTCATGTGGGGAGGAAACTTGCTCCACATAGAGGACCTCAACTGGTAAACTAGGATGGTTCCATGAAGGGCGTACTCCATCACTAGCGAATGGTCATGTGGGGAGGAAACTTGCTCCACACAGAGGACCTCAACTGGCAAACTAGGATGGTGCCACGAAGGGCGTACTCCATCACTAGCGAATGGGAATCAGGATGGTGCCACGAAGGAAGTACTCCACCACTAATCCCCGGGTCAAATGCTAGGGTGGTGCCACGAAGGGCGGACTCCACCACTAGTGGGCCTAATCCTAAGGGAAGGAAGGACCTAACCTTAAGGAAAAGAGAATTGAAAACAATTGATTGATGATTTTTAACTTGATTTGATTTCTATGAATTTGAAGGGGTGAATTTGATGTTTAATTTAATCCTCATCATGCATGATACTTCTTAAAGAACTGCCCAAATGAAAGGAAGCATCTGGTGGTATCTTCAAAATTAATTCATTGCCACGAACCTTCCTTATAGATCATCTCTAAGGTGGATGATCCAATCAACATTGATTCAAAGCTTCCATTGATCTTATGGTGGACTAAAATTGGTCTCCAAAGGACTATAGCCAAGTCTCGTACTTGGACAGTCCTGAGGTGACACAATTTTATCATGAGCTTGAATCATACGTGACTTATGTAATTTCAAATTTTATTGGGTTCAAAACAACTTTCTTCAGGGCCTTCGAGATCCTCCAATTGGAGTCAGGCGCTCTACTTAGTTGTGACTCAATTTTGAAAGGAAAATTCTAGTGATGTAAAACACACCTCTAGATTCAAGATTTTTCAAAGTCAAACTATTAAATATGATCGGGCTCTTTGAGATTTAAGGATTTAAAAAGAAGGAAGCCTCTTTCACTTTTTTTGTGACATGCTTTGCACATCTTTTTATTTCTTTGGAGCACTTTACGCTTCTTTTGATTTTGAATTTTTTTTAATGCACTTTGTGCCTCCTTTGAATTTTTTTTAACAAGAAGCTTCACTTTCTTTAAAACCTTAAAATAATTGCTCTTTTTCTTTTTTAATCTAGGATTATATCGCAAGTATAAGAGAAGGAAATTTATTTTCTTATCCAAGGAAGAATAATCCCCAAATTGGACCCAATCTTTTGATAAGAAAATATCAACTTGACTTTGAAAATCATTGAATAGATTTAGAACATGCAAGAGAAGCCTATAAGATGAAAAATCACGAGAAGACTAAGAAGATTTTCATTTCTAAAACTAACTTAAGTTTGATACAAATTTTAATTCAAAAATCAAATCAACCCGCAGAAGCGGTGGGAGGGAGGGGCCTTTGAAGATCCAGGGGGGTCAATCACGACTCTCTCCTATTTTTGATTTAAAGTAGAGGTCAATTTTCATTAAAAAGAAGGATCAACTATCTTGAAAATTCTGATCCTATACACTTGAGAAATAATGTGATTTTCTTTAAAATAGCAAGTCCAGGTGCCAAGACCTTATCAATATAAATTACACTTCCACAATCTCTTAAAAGAAAGAGATTATTGTGGGGTCTGCACTACCCCTAACTAGTGCTGCATCATCTCAATCTAAGGATCTATCGCGATAGGACCCCTCTAGAAGTTAAATTAAGATGGTGTCACTATCTGATAAGATCTCAGATCAATCATTATTCCCCTTCCTAATTACTAGTGACCTAGCAATTATGAGAGTGGCACCCCGGGTGGTTTCTGCACCTCCTCCTCTACAGATGATATAGTAGGGCATGTGTAGTAACGTGACCAAACTTCATCTAATAGAGTGGAAGGGTCATAACCTTCAACTAGGGGCCTATGATTTATTACAGGTGATTGCTTAGCTCTTTCTTGATTGATTCTCTCTGTATAGTAGTCAAGAAGGTGTATCGGAGATCGTGCTCTCATTTTCACAACCTCTCTCCTTTGAGTAACAGGAGTAGGGTGGAAAACATTTCCACCATGGAGGGGGTAGGTGTAAGGAGCAACGAATTCTCGATTGGCCCCAAATTTAACTTGTTTCAAGGCTTCTACCTTAGCAGTTTTTTTGGCCTTAGCAACCTTCTTCTTAACCCTTTTAAGGTATTTCTTCCACTTACTTTTGCTGGCAATAGTGGTGTTAGAACTTGACCCAATCTCATGTTGAGATGGTAATTATTCCATTTTTAATAGTTCTCGATTCTTATCCTCCTGAGTAGAGGGCACAGTGGTCGAAGGGGCGACAACGACCTCCATCATAGAGATGGGGGAGTCAACTCCTGACCCTAAAGTAATCTCGACTAGGGGGACATCCCTTTGTATTCCAGCAGAGAGATCAATCATTTCTTCTCCGTTGACTGATAACTTGAAGTTTTGAAATTCTATCCCAAACTGGATCAAGTTGCCAGAGGTAATCCCTTCTATTGTCAAGTTTCTATCCAGGGAGAAGATGAGTTTTCCAGCCATTTGAGTATTTAAGTATCCTGGAATTAAGGAAAAGTGATTTAAGTTAGTCAATTTTGAATTAAAATTTGAATTTTAAGCATGATTAATTTTCTCTAAATCTTGAACCTCAATATGTTGAGTTTTCACCCAATAAGAGAGTTTACAAAATTGATTGAGAATATTCAAGGAACCTGGCTTAACTCCTTTGCTCTACCAATTAACTTGGAGGCAAAATGTCAAAGCCCGGCTTAGACAAAGATTTCATCACTCGCTTCTCTATTTGAAAGGTATTTTATTTTAGATGTTGGCCACACTCACCCAAGAAAGAAATGGGTAGAGGGACCAACGGAAGAAAGGTAGTTAAGATTACCGATGAAATAAAATTTTACCATTATTAAAGATTGAGAGAGAGATTTGTCCCACCGGGCATGCCATTTTTTGTTTGTTGGAATTTTGAAAACAGGTTTTGAAAACTATTAGTTTCATTTGGGGATTTTAAGATTAAGGTTGAGTTCCAATTCTAAGGTCGAATCGACTCGTTAGAAAGAGTATATCACCCCGAAGGACGAAAATAAACTTTCGTAACGGTGTTCAGACTTAGGATTATGTAAACTCATCTTGAATATTATGGTCGGGTTCTAAGGAGAACTTTATATGGCCCCGAGGGAACAAAGTATAGTTCAGCTAAATACCAAATTACAATATTCAAGAAACATGATCGTCACATTCACATCCGAAGCCATATCGAAGAAGGATGTATCTCCCCAAAGGGAAATGAGACCATTCTACGATAATTCTTCTAATGCAACTATGACGATCAATATTAACTTTTCCCAAGGAAATCTAATAAAATTTTAGAAATTAATTTTTTTTTAAAATCAGGTGTGTGGGGTTCCAAATCTCCTACGAGCGCAAGCCCTCGTAGTTAATTACATCGTAGGGAGACAAAGATCTCCTACGAAAACTCCCGATTAAAATAGTGGCAGAATTTTGTTAGAGTTTCTAGGAGTGATATCAAAAAGGAAGTGAATTTTTGGAAATTCAACAGGGAATGGATCAAAATTGAGTAGTTATTAACGGAGTTAAAGGATGAGAGGTAGGGGACACTTTGAGATTCCAGAACCATCCGGAAGTGTCCCAACTTAATCTAAGTGTTGGGCTTTATGTTTTAGGATTGAAATGAAGCTTTAATTAGAATTGAGCATTTTATTAGAATTTTGGGATTAGATTCCCGAATTTTAGGGTCTTATAATCAAAGATCTGCCCCGGAACCTAAATCTATTTTGGACACTGGACCACAGTCGTCCGATCCTAACTAATGCAGTGCAAGGTCTGGACTTACCCCGGCCTGGATTGGGGAGCCAGCTAACCACCTAATCGATTTAAAATATATGAATCCGGTCTTTTATGAAAGAGTGGTAGGGATGTTATATTTAAAGTTTTGGAGAGTTGGGGCCAACATCTAGAGATTTTCCTAATTGGCCCCTTTGACTTATGTTGGGTGCTAAAATGCTAAGAACTATGAAATTAAAATTTTGATTCTTTTAATTTGTATCTAATGCAATGCATGCTGGTTGACGACTTCCAAATCAAGTATGCTTGAAATTTTAAAAATAGGCTTATTAAATAATTTTTTAGAAGACTGGACTTCCCCAGGTCCGGCACCTCGTCCTCATAGGTCAGACTATCCGGACTCTACCCACAGGTGGGGAAGGGTCTAAAGCAAGGAAAGAAGAAGTGCAAAAATATGCATGCGACCCCGGGGTCGATCCCCGGCTGATTCCCTAGATTCGTTATCTTTCTACGTTATTTAGACTCACTAAAGTTTTAGACTTTTAAAATTAGAAGTAGAAAACTTTCACACCCTCACGAGTCTCACGTATCCAGGCGAAAACAAAAAGCAGCATGCAATCGCAAAAAAAAAAACTAGTAAAAACAAGTAATCCTAAAGGCAATCAAATCATCACATCAAATATAAATTAATTAATAAATGTCCATAGGCAGAATTGCCTTGCTTATTACAAACCAGAATATTACAGAAAGTAAAGTGGCCGGGCACCACTGATAACAACCCGGATGCTAAACCTAATAATGACGCAAGTTATTTTGAGTGGGATACTCTCAATCTTCAAATCTTCAAATCTTCAATCTCATTCTTCCTTGGACTCCTTTTCTTCGATCTTCTTGGAATCTTTGTAGTGGATTACCCAAATGGACTAGAGGGCACTTCCCTCTAAAGGGGAAGGCCACTCTTTCCTCTTTGGGTAAGGAAGAGGTATGATCCAAATTTGGATTTCTAAATGGAAAAGGAGTATTCCCTAAAGGGGTATCCTTTCCTCTTTGGAATCCAAGCTTTGGGTCTATGTATCCCAACTCAAAATCAACTTTCACAACACTTGACACTTACACAAATTACATTAATATCAAAATAGAAATCTAGACTCACCTGCAGGGTTATCCTAAGCAATTAATATATAAAAAGCAGTTATTCCCAAGCAGTTGTATATGAGCAGAAAAGAAAGTAAACACACTGGCCACGCTCTTTTTATGATTTGGGGGCTTTAGCAGCTGAAGCACCTGTGCAAAGAGTTTATAATATTTATGCATTTTTTGATTTGCCCCCTTTTTATATTGCCCTGCATGAGCGTGGCCACCTGCAGAAAACTATGTCAACATCCAGATCATACCTAACCTAAGGGTAATCTAGTCGCCAAACACATCAATCCATCCACAGAGTAACGAAAAAGTAAGCAGACACAACAAAGCAATTTCATCCACAACATGCAGTGAAAACTACGAAAAATCTGGCACACAGCAGTAAAGTAAACACCGGCCTAACCTAGATCTAGAGTTGGTTGTCCTAGCACATCATCTAAAGTGTGTGAGAAAGGTCGTGTGGCTGGGATAGATCCTAAAGTAGGTGATTAGTTAAAGTTGTCTAAAAGTTTGGATTTGTTAAGGTTTAGAAGGGGATTTAAATTAAAATTTAAATATTAATGAATTAAGAATTTTAATTAGACATATTTTAAAAGTTAATTGATTGCTACCTTTGTTTCACACTGAGGCCGTGAAGTTTATTTCACCTTCCTTGGGGCAAAGCTAATAGCCTCGTAGGCCTGGGTTACCCAGTAGCAATCGGGGTTGATTAAGTTATTTAAATTGGTTAGAATTAAAAGAGTGGATTAATATAAAAAAGGTTAGTTATTGATTTTTAAAGTTTTGTTAAGTTAAGTTTGCCATTAATTGATTTGTGGCGTTGTGCCACCAGGCTCGAGGAACCAGCCTCTTTAGGACACTTAGCCCCGCAGCCTGGAGTAGTCCATCTGATAAACCAAATTAATATAATTGAATTAGAGATTTTAAAGCGTTAAATCATTAAAAATTAATCTATTTTAAGATTTAACACCCCTTTAAATCCATTCGTGGCATTGTGCCACCAGGCTCGAGGAACCAGCCTCCTTAGGACACTTAGCCCCGCAGCCCGGAGTAGTCCAGCCAATAAACTTCATCTTTAGGGTGGTTGTTGTGTTTTAAAAGATTTGTTAAGTGTTTTAAGCATTAAACCATTATTTTCTGAGTTTTAGAATGATTTTGAGTTTTTATGAATTTTTTGAATATTTTAATAATTTAATTAAAGGGTCAAAAGTTGAATTTTTGATTAAGCTCAAATTCTGGAATGTTTATATTTTATTAAAATACTAGACCTCACTACGATCAGTTAGACAGTAAGTACGTTGAAATCGGATTTTTCTACATTTTATTACGGAGGTTTGAAGCTTTGAACTAGATTTTGAGCATGGTTTGACCAATTTGTTGACTTTTTGAATCTAACACTTTTATGGAACTTTGATATTTTTAATAAATACTCAACATCATTATGAGTTGAATGCAAGTGAGTTTGGGTGATTTGGATTTTTCTTGAATTAGTTATGAAGCTTTGACGTTTGGGTAATTATTGAATTTTTTAAATTTTTTCAATTAAGGGTCATTTTAGTGATTTGATCCCAAATGAGTCCCAAACTTCTTGAAATCAACTCCAAAGATCAGAAATGATCTAAGGGGAGATCAGAAAGTGTTTAAAAATTTTTTGGGATTTTAAATAATTTTTAATTAATTAAAATTGATTAAACATTAATTTTGATTAAAATTAAATTAAAGTGGATTTTAATGTCAAATTAATGTAATTTTAATTTTCAATGATTAAGAGTTTAAATATGGTTGATTAGAGGTATTATGAGTATTTTTTTGAATTAATTTAAATTTATAATGATTTATTGAATTTTCTAAGTCCTTAAAGGGGCTAAAATTTGACATGCTCAATTTTCTAACCTAATCACCTCCAAATTGAGTAAATTTTGAACCTAAGGTATATGATGTCACTAAGTTTACTTTATTTAAGTTTCACCCCTATTGGGTGTGTGTACAATCCCCTATGAATTTTCTAATTTTTCTAGACATTTAATTAATTATTTTTCCTAGGTGTCTCTACTATTTAAATAGGCATGAAACTTGGTGTGTCTAACCCTGATATACATTTAATCATACCATAGAAATATCACAGCAAAATACTAAAACCCTAAAGAGTTATGAATTTTCAAAGTTTAGGGTCCAAAATAGACCATTTACCTTAAAAATTCATATCACAGAAATCTGTTGGGCATATGAACCTAGAAAAATTATTAAACATGCCTAAGATACTCAATAATCATCCACCAAAATTTGGGCTTCATTTGATTACTGGATTGTGAGAAAATAACAATAAAGGAAATTAATACAAACTCCAATATCGCAAAATACAGAAATTAAATCAATATAATTTTAATTTTAATAAATACTACATTAGATTATCTTTCCAACGAGTCCAAGAACGCCCCATTTGGTGGAGAACTCGATTTTCTGTGAATTTTTGAAGATTTGAAGCATTTAAAGCAATTTTTATTCAAATTTGGGTCAAATCAGTTGACGGTGACGTGGCGGCGTGGCGTGACGCCACATCACCCTCCCATACCACGGGATGACCCACGTTCAAACATGGAGGAAGCAGCACGGTATACCCAGATCTGAGCCGTCTAATCGTCGATCGGACGGTCCAGATCTACTCTAGTTCATTTTGAATAGAAATCTTTAAACGCTCATATCTTTCAAAATACTTGACGAAATTGCACGAAATTTGAACTGTAGCTAGAGGGCAATATGATCTTACAATTCCTAGAGTTTGGAGGCTCCATTCATTGTAAAATCGCTACAGTTTCAAATTTAAATGTAAACTTAAAATGAGCATAACTTACGATCCAACCGTCGGATTTTTGAGATTTGTAGCTTGTTAGAAAGCTGCAGCAATCCTCTAACACTTTTCTGAAGACTCCAAAAGTCGGATCATGCTGGATCAAAAGGTATATTAGAAAGTCCTCTTTCTCTCTCTAGAATGCTCTCTCCTCACTAAAATAGTGATTTGAGGCTTGGAAATGGTTGGGAAAAGCTTGGCAAGGGCTTGGAATGTGTTAGAGTGTATGGGAGGAGCTCTTAGATGGTTGGGGGCTGCTGGAGTTTTGAGATTTTGATCATATCAAAGGGAATGATGAAGAAGCCACCTTTAGGTCAAGTTTTCCCTCACTTTACCTTTGGCTTTTGGATTGCATGGTTGAGATTTGATTTGGAGTGGTTTTGGATGAGTGCCAAGTGTCCCCTATGCTGCCCAAAGCTATGAAATAGGGTTGGTGGTTGAGAGTGACATCTCTTGGTCCATGTGAAGAGGGACCACACCTTTTTCCCCATTTGGATGAACCAATGTCAAGCCTTGTTAAAGAGGGCTGATTTAAGCTCTATTAGGGGAGGAAATGGGTCACATCACATCATGTTTGAGCAGGTTCTAGACTAAGCCATGGATTGCCAAGGTGGCTTGATGATGTGGCCAAGAGTTTGAGATTAAGGATTTGAATTTTTAAGTAAATACATGAAGTTAAAGAGGGTTTTGACCTCTCCAAATGAGTTGAGCAAGTCAACCTAATATGAGGATTGACTTGAAAGTCTTTGGACATGTCATGGGTGTCCAATTGAATGATTTTGAAAGGTTGATTTGATTCAAATGGGTTGAATAATTGAATTTGACAAGTGTGTAGGTTAAAGGTTGAATTGGTCAACCATGGTTGACTTGGTCAACCAAGTCAAACCAAAGAGTAAGTTTGGGTTCAATGTATTCCTCAAGTCATTTAGGATCCATTGGAATGATATTTGAAGAAGATTTCAAAGGTTGATAAGTCAAATCAAGTTGAGCTTAGGCCAAAAGTCCAAAAATCTCCATTTAAGGGCATTTTGGTCATTTTGGACTCAAGTCAATTCTGGGTCAAATTGAATCTAAAAAGATGTAGATCATTTCTTAATAAATTAATATCAAGGTATTAAGAGGGATCAAAAGATTTGGAGGGGGATCCAAAGTCAAATTCCACTAGGTGAAAGGCCTAGTGGCATGGATTGTAAATATTCAAAGGTTTTGAAACATTTGGAGTTAGATTAAGTTTAAAGGATTAGAATCCTCCAAATGAGCTCAAATTTGGAGGGTTGCCTCTAGAGTCATGTCACATCAATATGAAATTGATAGACCCTGAATTAGAGGTCAAAACACTGGGTTTCAAGGTGATGGAAAAATCACCTAGAAAGAGCTTTAGGACCTAAGTCTTTAGCCTATGAGTTCTGGGTTTGGATTGAGTTAAGATTTGGATTGAGCCTAAGGGCTAGGAACTAGGAAGATCCTAGGATCTAGAACTTAAGGAGGATTTAAGAGTGACCTCATAAAAAAATGAGGTCAACAATATCATGCTATACAATCAGCTATTTAAAAAATCATTAAAAAAACTTATTGTATAATTAAAGATATCTGAACTAATCATATTGGAAAATCCTGATCATATAAGATGATTAGTTAAAATTAAGATGTTAGTCGCAATAATAATTTAGGCAATATTTTGAAATTCAAAATTTATATTAATCATACCAAACGATAGGTATTTATTCATCACCAATCATACATGATGATAATCCAAGTTGTTTAAACTAATTGTACTGGATGATGCTTCATATCGTATGGGATGATCTTCTCAGTTACTTGAGATGATTGCATAATGCCTTACTCTTTGTACAATACTAACAATACTATTTGAATTAATCATACTATAAGATTTAGGATTGTACGATCAGTGTATATATAATTGAAATTTAGTGCTTTTTGTGAGGCCTTGTATTTAAGCTCTCTATTCAGACTTGTTTCAAGTCTTTAGCTGTTCAATTTTATAGAGAGAGAACTTGGAGAAGAGATCTGGAGAGCTTTGGGAAGGAGAAAGGAGAAGTTGTGTGTGAGGGAGAAGGCGTATGAGGGGTTTCACATGGTTCCTCTGAGAAATATTCTTCCTTATTTCCTCCAAGTGTCTTGCTTGATTTCTTGGGTGGCTCTGGGAAGAAGATTGTTAGTCCAAAGACCATTGAGGTTCTCTACCTTCACTAGAAGGGTGAAAAAGAAGTGCTAGGTTTGTACCTTAACCAGGAGGGTAAAAAAGGAGTGCGAGATTCTCTTCCTTCATTAGGAGGGTGAAAAAGGAGTGCGAGAATCTTCGCCTTCACTAGAAGGGTGAAAAAGAGGTCAAGGTTCTCTGTCGCAATCGGTTGGTGAAAAGATTTTAAGAGCTTCTCCACCTAGCTGTAGGGGATAAAGGAGAGACACTAACTGTTTTGTGGAATTCTTGGAGAGGACTCTGGAGAGTGGACATAGGTTACTGTTTGACTGAACTGCTATAAAATCCTATTGTGTTGATTCTAATTTTCATTTTCTACATTTTAATTTTCTTGCAATTTATTTCTATAAAAATTGCATGTTAAAAATCTGTGGTTAATATTATGTTGATTTGATTATCACCATTATTATGATTGTTCACAAGTTTCTTAGGTTCCATTGAATGATAGTATTGCTTGCTTTTATAGGTTATTGAAAAAAAAACAAAGATATAGTTTTGTATTTTAAAGTTTTTGAAAACTATCAATTCACCCCCCTCTTGGTGTGCCTAGGGATAGTTCACCTAGGCCTAACGTCTTACATCAAACTTTCAATTAGTATCAAAGTGGTTCTCACAAGTAGCATTTTAGAAAACCTTGAGAAAAAAGATCCATGACACATTTTGGTAATAGAAACATTGTGGAGGGTTATTATATAACTCATCTACCTCTGCTAAAAAATATTCATTTTGATTTTTGGAAAATTTGCATGTCTACATTTTTGTAATATATTAATTTTAGAATTTTCCATATGATTTAAACTAGGGGTGTCAATATTTGACCCGACCCAAAAATTTGACCTGAACCCGTCCCAAAAATAATAGCTTAGGATCACCCCGGTTCACAAATAGGTTGGGGTTCAAATTCCATGGTTTAACCTATTTGAAAAAAGGGTTTGGTCTAGGTCAACTCACTAACTCGATGTTTACTCGGATTGACTTGGACTGACCTTTTCAATCACCTCCATAACTCCTCGATCTCCCGCTCCTCTTTGGTTTACACACCTCATAAGATCGAATAAGAGCGAGCTTGTGTTGACCTCATTTTTGCATAAGGTCATCATGATCTATATATACCTATGTGTGTTGATTTGGTAGTTGACAATAATTAGCTAGTTGTCAATAATCTAGATTTTAACCACATTTTAATTCAATCCTCAATCAATCTTTAATTCAACCTTTACTTTAACCTTGAATCCAACCTTCAATCAAGCTTCAATTATATATAGTCAATATTAATAATCCATTTAATTTTGATAGATGTAGATAATTTAAATTTAATTAATCAAACACAAAGTTAAGTTCAAAACTAAAATCCCAGATCAAAATTCAAGGCTAAAGGCATATATCTTGAAACCCCTTATGAGTGATTTTTTAATTACTTCAAAACCCAATCAAATGACATCTGATTTATGATCTATCAATTTTTTATTGATTAGGTATGTCCCTAGGGTCAACCCTCCAAATTTGAACCCAATCTAAGGCCTTTAATCCTTGAAACTCAATTGAAATCAATAGGATGAAAAACCTATAAATATTTATGGCCCATGCCACTAGACCTCCCACATTATGGAATTTGACCTTGGGACCTTCCCCAAGAACTTTTACCATATCCATAGCCTTTGTTATGATATGTTAAGTATTAAACTGCACTTTAGTGGAACCAAGTTGACCCACAGTTGACTAGGGGCCCAAATGACCAAAATGCCCCTTAAGGGCAAAATTGAAGTTTCCTTCAAACTTCAACATGTCACAATAAAATCAAACCTTGAAACCTCCTCTAATGCATCCTAAAAATCATTAGAAGTGCGTTGGACTCTAATTCAAATATTGATGATGTATGGTTGACCAAGTCAACTCAATTTGACCAAATTACCCCTTAAGGGTCCAAATAGTCATTTTAACTCAAATAACTATCCTAGTGCATGAGACCACTTCTATCGGCCCCTAAAAACTCATTTAAACTTGGTGGATCCAAACACAACCAATGGGTTGACTTGGTTGACCAAATCATTCAAATCACCCCTAGTTTTCAATCCATCATGCAATCAACCAATTAATCAAATGTTCATTCACCTTGCCTTTCAATCATTCAATCAACCATTTAATCAACAAGCAAAACTTTAATCAATGCTTCAATCACCAAATATCCATTTAAGCTTTAGTCACATGTAACTGTAGTCTTGCATTGCGGTCAGGTAGCTTAGTGCATTACCTTGCTCAATGCATTAGCCACATCTAACCTCAATTAGGGTCCATATCACTTCACTAGGAACCCCATATATCAAATTCCCATCAACAGCTGTCTGAACTAGTGATTGACCAATTTGATCTAGTTGAGCTAGCTGAACTAATTATACACCTCAAATATCTCTAACTCAACACCAAATGATCTCTGATCATCATCAAACTTCCCTAACCATCACTCATAATGAAATGGACCTGACTGGTCACCATGACCCAATCATCAATTGACTTGGTCAACCAAACCAATGTCTGGTCAACTCAAGTCAAAATGGGTCAATTAAATCAAATTAATTAAATTGAACCCTCCAAGCTCTCAATCCCACTTTAATACATGATTCAAGTGCCTTCAAACTCATTAGGAGTCAAACCACCAAGGGTTTTGATTTAGTCAAACCTACATACATGGTCAAACTCCATAATACATGTGTTCTTTCTTTCAAACTCCAATCCTCTTGCTTTAAGAATTCTCCAATTCATTTAAATAGAATACTAGACCTTCCTAAACTCCACCTTAGCATGGTTTGACCAAGTTGACTAGTTAATAGTCAATAAAGCTTAATTAAGCTCAAATGGTCAACGTAGAAATTTCAAAGTACTTCTATCCAAACCAATCCATTAAAATAATAAAAAAAGCTTCTAGAATAATCCTAAGCATTTCCTAAATAGATCTTAAGCTCTGGATTAGTCTTAAACATGCCAAATCACCTCATATGCACATAAAAGGTCAAAACCAACTTTACAAGTCATTATCCTTGGTCCTTTTGATTCCCTACCCTCCTAACTACTTGAAAAGCCACTTGCCATTCATCTGAGATGGCTTTCAAAGCTATCCTAACCGTCCAAGATACTTAGGGCTTTTGAATTGGACAAAGAGGCTAAAATGAGTCTCATTCCAACTTGAGCACTCTCTCACCACACTCAAGCTCCCAGAGCTACTCTCATTTTGTTTGAGCCCCTCACAACCTCCTACACATTTCCCAAGTTAAATCCAGCCATTTAAAGTTTGCCAGTGGTGATCCTCCACCACCCAAGCAACCACTTCATCCTAGTCTTAGAATGCTTAATCGAGTCATTTTCTGCTCTTAAAGTCATCTAAAATATTATACATGGATAATCTACAAGCTCAATAAGACCTTAAACATCAAAAACCATCCATTCTATTATGGTAAATTTGAAACCCTAGTCTACAACACTTAGATTGAAATAGCTTTCAATTAGGTGCTTTTTAGATCATGAAATCAACTCCCCATGGTTCATTAAATCCTTGTTAATCTCTATCTAAATTTTCATGAATTATCATTGAGTCATTTTCATGTTTGAGTTGAACTTCATCTTTACGATTTGAGCTACTAACTCAGGTTAGTGGAAAGCACGTGGACCCGCCGCTGTAGTTTAACTAATGGTTAATGATTGCACGGTGGCATAATCATCAGCCATTAATGTGCCACCAATAATGATTGCCGTTGTTTCATCTCCACAAAACCAGAGCCGCCACTCATCCCACCACCACAACTGTCAATAGATTTGATTTTAAATGTTTTAAAATGTATTAATATTTAAAAAATTCTAGAAAATGCATTTCTTAATGAATTTGAGTGATTTAAAATGCTATGTATTTAGAATTAAAATATCTTTCAAATAAAAATAGTTTCATATTAAATGAATGAATATTTTAAAAATGGTTTAAATTTTTTTATTTTAAAAACTTATTTAATATTTAATTAAATTTGAATCCAATTGATTTGTATTTTAAAAAAAGTTAATTATTTGAATGGCTTTGATTTATTTTAAAAATTTAAAATTTATTTAAATATTAAATTTAATTATTTTAAACTTAAAATTCATTATTTAACTTTTGATTTTCAAAATTAATTTTAATTACTTCTTATACCCTTTTGGATGCATTTAAGTAAGCTATGGAATCTTTAAATTAGCTTTATCACGATTAAGTGAATTCAATGGGGAGTGATTAACATTCAATTAGAAATTATATTTTAATTATTTATTGATTAAGTTTATAGTATTCAAGTTGTTCTTAAAAGTTTGTGGAGGTTCTGAGACCTCAAAGAACAAGCCCGAGGCTAACTAGGGGGGGGGGGGGGGGGGGAGGTGAATTTGTAGTTTAAAATTTTCTTTAACAAATAGATAATTTTTCAAAAACTTTTTCAACATGTAAAAAATAGAATTTTTTATCCCTTAATGCGAAAGAAAATTAATTTCATAATAATAAAAAGATCAAAGTTTTCAACCACATAATTAATCACAAAAAAATAAAGTGAAAAAAAAACAAATACACCAGAATTTATAGTGTTCGGTCCAACTTGACCTATGTCCACTCCCTGAAAACTCCAGGCATTGCACTAAAGTTAGTGTCTCTCATTTTGCCCCCACAGTAAGACAAAGAAGTCTTTATAAAATCTCTTCCACCAACCCGGAGCGAAAGAAGACCTTACTCTTTTTCACCCTCCTAGTGAAAGTAGAGAACCTAAATTCCTTTTTCACCATCCTGGTGAAGGCAGAGAATAAAAAATTATTTTTCTCCCTCCTGGAGATGGCAGAGAACCACGACGCTATAGAATATCTCTCCATAGCCAACAAAAGATCAAGGTAGAGGCTTAAAGAAGACAAGGAAGAACCTTACATGGAGTAATCTTATGAATCCCTCACAAATCCCTCTCACAAATAACTTTTCTCTCTTCTCTCCCAAAGTACTCCTTAACTCCCTATCTATGCTCCATTTAAAGACACTTAGAAGCAAAAGTCTCAGAAGCAAGTCTAAGTAATAGTTTAAATAGCGAGCCTCTCAAAAAGTGCTAAATTTTAATCTACCGACTTTGATCGTCCAGTACGATCCAAGATCATCATGTACAATTAGTTCACAATACTTCTATTAGTACTGTACTAAGAGATAGACCTTGTACGATCAATTCAAAGAGATGAATTGTTCATGCAAAACAATTGAGAGAGTTATAATGTATGATTAGTACAAAACAACCCTTTAAGATAATATAAACTGTATTATCCTATACAATTAGTTCAAGTGTTTGCACTGATCATCCAGTATGATAGTCGATGATAAATTATCATCCAATGCAGAGTTCAGTTTATATAATATGAAATAGGAGCCCCATCTTATACTATTAGTTAAAAAAACTATGGTATTTTATCTTGGTCGATAGGTGAAAATAAATTCTCATCCCATGCATCATTTGAGTCATACAATACGATCATTACCAAGCATCCTGTATGCTTTGATTGAACAAATTAACCCTAATTACTCCCCTAATAATATAATCAATTTAGTCATGATTGTTATATATCATACAGTATGATGAATTTCATACAGTATGATTTGACTCAAATTTTGATTAGACACAAATTTTGAATTTTAAAATATTACCTAAATTGTGATTGTGAGCTATTTTATTGATTATAATAGATCATCCTGTATGATATAGATCATATAGTATGATTAGCTTAATCAATATTACTTATCATAAAAGTATTAGACTCAAAGGTATTAAACTCCATTTAGGGTCTAATATTTATTAAAGATGTTAAACCACCAAAAATAAGTCAATGTCAAAAAGTCATCATTTTGATCAATTATAGTTTAAATTTGAGTCAAAACTTCTAAAATTCATAATTTAATATAAAAAATATAAATCCAACAAACTTAGTGTCTAATAACTCATCTTAGGGTATAGTATTTAGAAAAAATATCAAAATTCCATAATAACTTTAATTTAAAAAGTTAAATTTAGACAGTTTAATTTAATGCATTAAATAATTCATAAAAATTTGAAAAATTCAATAATTATTTAAAACTCTAGAAAACATTAATTTGATTAATAAAATCAATAAACCAACCCTCTAATACATAATAAGTACTCCAAAGATGAAGTTTTTAGGATGTACTACCTTGAGATATAGGGCTAAGTGTCATAAGGAAGTTTCGTTCTTAAGCATACTGTAACAATGTCACAAACATATTTAATGGAGTGTAAAACTTTAAAGTTAATTGATTATTGATGACTTAACAAAATTAAAATTCCTAATTCAACTACATCAACCTAGTTTTTAGGATGGACTACCTTAGGCTACAAGGCTAAATAGCCTAAGGAGGTTTAGTCATCATGCTCAATGTGATAACACCATGAACTGGTTGATGGAAAACCTAATTAATTCATTTCTTAAAAATTAGCAACCAATCAATAAATTTAAAATTTATCAACCTTCTTAAGTTCAATAAATTAAATCTATTAATAATATTAGTTACTACTAGGTTACATGAGCCTACGAGACTATTAACTTAACCCCAAGGAAGGTTAAATAAACTTCTCGGCCATGTCATAAAAAAAGGTAGTAATCATTCAACACTTAAAAATACATTTTAAAATTAACATTAAAACATTATTTTTTAATCTTTAATCAAAATACTCCTTTGACCTTCAACAAATCAAAAATATTAGATAACTTCAAACAACTACCAGGCATAGGACATATCCAAGCCACACAACCTGTCCAACACACTTTAGATGGTTTGTTAGGACAAACAACTTCAGTTTTAGGTCAATATAATATTTTATTTTCCTATAGTTGTGTGCTTAATTTTTTGTAATTTGCATTGCATGTTGGTTGTAATTAATTAATTGACATGATTATTTACTTATATGATAATTTTATGTAATATGTGAATTGATATGATGGGTGTTAGACTATTCCAAAGTTAGGAATGATCTAGATGCTCATAGAGTTTTTTACAAGTGGTCATGCTCATGCAGGACTATAAAATCAGGGGGACGAATTAAAGCTTAAAACTTACAAAATTTTAACAGGTGCTAAAATGCTAAGTCCCCTTGAAATTAAAAGAGCATGGTCAAGCTTGCTGTGATTTTAATTTGAGTAATATATATAATGTCATGGGTTAGTTGATGATTTTAAATATAACTTCTTAGGATAACCATGAAGGTTCTCAAGATTTTTTCTTTATATTTTTAAGATGTGATGTAATTTAATTAATATATGAGAATCGATAGTAGAGTGAGAAAGTCTCGGATTTCTGAAGTTTTTTTTTCAATTTTGTTCTATTTCACGCCGTTGGCGGGTTTGTCGTTAAAGATGGCGGATCTTACTCCGTCCATCTCCGACGACCAGAATGCTCCTCCATGGACTGGGTTGTCACCGGCGACGACTGTCAAAGCTTTCGCAGAGAAGTCAACTGGACTGGTGATCCAGGAGCCGAATCTGGATAAATTACCAGTTTTATCTCCTGTTATGGGAAAAGGCAAACAAATTATGGTGGAGGAAGCGGATCAATCTTCCTATCCTGGATTGGGTTCTTCATCATCCAAAAGGAAACTATTTGTGAATAGATTTGCTAATCTGAAATCTGTCATAATGAATGAAGCTGATAGATCGTCTGATATAATTCAAGCCTGCAAATCAGGTGTTTGTGAAAAACCTTTGGATGATGGAAGAATTTCTAATACTACTTCCGTAGACAAATCCAATTTCTTGGCTTTAGAACAAGAAAATTTTAATCCCTAGAAAAAACGTCCTTATATCAAAGTTAATCTTGTTGCAAATCTATTTTTCATGTCTTATGTTTTGATGATTGACAAACACTGCTTTTCTTGGACAGCTTGTTGCTTCTAACTTTTCAGGAATCGACGATCGGACAATCAAAAAGGAGTCAAGTTCAGGAATGCGTAGGTCTAGGGTTGAGTCAGTCTGTACTTTTATTTTTACCTTTTGAGTCCACTTGTAATAGTCAAAAAGACTGATACTTTGTAACCCTTCACACACACACTTGAGAGAATTAGAAATTCTGTTTTTACTCATATCGGCCAGGACGATATCTTTGATCGGCCTGGACGATCAGCTTAAAACAGAAAGTCTAATTAAGGATTCTTGATTAAGGCAGCCAACGTTAACCGATCGTCCTGGACGATACGTGTATCGGCCAGGACGATAAGCTCAAAACAGAAAGAAGTAGCCGCCATAGACAAGTATGGTATAGCATATCTTCAAATTATCGGCCAGGACGATCCTCGGATCGGCCTGGACGATATTAACAAATTATACCATAATTGTTCTGGAAATTAAGGAAGTAATTAAGGATGATTGATACGATCATATCGTCCTGGACGAGCGCAGGATCGGCCAGGCCGATCTAGTCAAAAACCTTAAGTTACTTCAGGACGATCAGTATCGGCCAGCCCATATTCAGGGCTATTGTCAGGACGATTTTCCTCTGATTTGAACTAATCGGCCAGGACGATCGTGAGATCGGCCTGGACGATCAAGCTATTTTTCAATCGTCCTGTTTTCCATTCAGGGCTATGCTCTGGCCGATCTTCATTAATTTGTACTGATCGGCCAGGCCGATGTCCATATCGGCCTGGACGATAAAGTCGGCAACTTGCAATTAATGAGCTCTTTTGAAGCTCTTCTATTTAAGAGCTCTTGTTCAACGTTTTTCAAGACCTTTGGCTGCTGCCTTGACCTGAGAAGACCTTGAGGAGAGAAAGAGAGAGAGAAGAGAGAGAGAGGATCTTGTGAGGGGGAGCTTGTGAGGGGTTTCACAAGGGTTGCTTCAAGGATCTCTCTGCGTCGTCTTCGTCTAGAGTTTCTCGTCCGTGGAAGGGTCGGTAGAGGTAAGGAGTTGTGCCGTTGGTTCTGGTTCTCTGCCGGCTTCAGGAGGAAGCAAAAGGAGATAGGTTCTCTGCCTTGCCGGGGTGGTAAAAAGGAGGTTCTTGTGAGGGTTTCTCCACCTAGCCGTGGGGGGCTAAAGGAGAGTCACTTTTTGTGTAGTGCAATACTTGGAGGGTGCCTCCAAGGAGTGGACGTAGGTCGAGTCGACCGAACCACTATAAATCTCTGTGTTTCTTTTCTTGCTTCCGCACGTTTAATTCCGCATTATTTTCGTGGTGTGATTTGGTTTTATGTTACTTTATTTCTTTGTTTAAAAACGAAGTTTTTAAAATACCAATTCATCCCCCCTCTTGGTTAGTTTGGGACTAAGTTCATAGGGCTTAACATCCCCATCGAACTTTCAAGTGGTATCAGAGCTTGATTCGAAAATTAAAGTTTAAAAACTTTTTGAATTTGATCCATGTCTAACTTTGGGAATCGCAACACTACGGAAGGGTATTCTATTACCCGACCTCCTCTGTTCGATAACCTACCTTTTGATTTCTGGAAAACTCGCATGTCTACTTTTTTACAATCTACTGATTATCGCATGTGGATGCTTATTCAAGAAGGTTATTCTCCACCTTCTCGTGAAATTAACGGTTTTAAAACTGAAGTTGCTTTTACCGAATGGACTTTTGATGAGCGAGATTTAGCTCAATTGAATGCGAAATGTTTGAACTGCTTTTTCTGTGCTTTAAAATCTGAGGATTACATGCGTGTTTCAACTTGCAAAACTGGTAAAGAAATTTGGGATAAATTGTGCATTACTTATGAAGGCACTAATGAAGTTAAACAATCCCGTTTAAACATTCTCTTGCATGACTACGAACTTTTTCGTATGAAACCTCATGAATCGATTTCTGACATGTACACTAGGTTTACTCAGATTGCTACCTCATTGCATGCACTAGGAAAAGAACTTTCAAACTATGAAAAAGTTAACAAGATTTTGAGATGCTTGCCTTCGTCCTATGATGCAAAAATTACTGCAATTACTGAATCTAAAGATTTAAACACCTATTCTATTGATAACTTGCTTGGCTCACTCATTGCTTACGAGCAAGGGGTGAATCAAAGAAATCTTGATGCAGGTGAAAAGAAAAAGGAGAAAACCATTGCATTGAAGGCACACAAATCGGATTCTGAATCTTCCGGGTCTGAAAGCGATGGAGTTGCCTTCATCACAAGGCAATTCAAAAGCTTTCTAAGGAAGAAACAAAAGCATCATCAAAATTGGAGAAAAGGTAAAGATCATAAACATACTAAAGGATCTTCTGATGTTGTTTGTTTTGAATGCAGGAAACCTGGACATGTAAGAGCCGATTGTCCTACACTTCAAGATCATTCAAGCAAAGAAAAGGAAAAAGGTGAGGAAAAAGCTAAGTCTAGGAAGGAGAATAAGAAAATCCAAAGAGGCTTCTGGGCAGAATCTGGCACTGATTCCTCTGAGACTGAACCAGAGGAAGAAACAACAAACTTGTGTTTCATGGGAGAAAACCAAAGTGATGAGGAAGAGGTATGTAAACCAACATATGATGAATTGTTTGAAATATGTGAAAAAATCCATGCATCATATAGGAAATTAAAGAAAACTCATGCTAGCCTAAAATTAGAACATTCAAATCTACAAAAAGAGCATGAAGTTTTTCTCAAAGATCATGCAACGATTGATTCAAATCACATGGCTCTACTTGATGAATTTGATGAATTAAACAAGAAGCATTTGGAATTAGTTGATAAAAGAAATGCATTAAAAGCTTCACACACCGCACTTAATGATGATCTTAAGAAATCTAAAGAGATTGAGAAAAATTTGAGGATTGAGAATGATGCATTAAAAAGAACTAACTTGAGAATTCAAAATGATTTGGAAACATGTAAGAGAGCTAGGATGACACCAACTTTTAATCAAAGGCCAGAACCTAGGAAGAGGCATTTTTACTCAAATCATTTAAGAAAACCTTTTCCTGGAGTTCAATGTTTTTCTTGTGGCATGTTAGGACACATCTCACACACTTGCACAGTTCACCGTAGTACACATTGGGTGTGGAGACCTAAGATGCATGATTCAATACATACCACATCTGCATTGCACTCTATATTTCCTAAGAAGGAGCCCAAATCTGTTTGGGTTCCTAAAACTGACTGTTGTTGAGTCTTGCAGGAGTGCTCTCACCAAAGACCTCGTGGGAGCATAGGATAACTGAACATAAGGAGGCTTGCAGCTCAATTGCTAAAATCCGTTGTTTTATCACTTGCTTGAAATCGTTAGTTTTTGTGTGACTTTTATTTTTAGTTTTTGTGTTGACTTTGTTGTTGTCTTTAGTTTGCTTATTGTTTGTTTTTGTTTTTATGTTTGGTCCTTATTTTTGGCTTCCGTATGATAAAAACTTTTCAAGCTTTTAAAAATTGGAGTTTTTTTTTTGGGAGATAGGGTTTAGCTTTTTTAAATTAGTTAAAGAGAGTAAACTATTGATGTTTTCCCTTCTTCTGACCTTGTTTAGTGGCATGATTTTTCTTTTATAAAACAAAAAGTCTAAACTCAGTTTAACCAATGTTTTTTTTTAAGATATCGTTCTAATCTTGCTACATTAAATCATCTTATGCATAATAGTCAAAATTCTTTGATATCATTCAAGCTTTTGAAATCTTACCATTGCAGTCATCACGTGATTTTGATTTTGTGTTGTGAATTGTTCTTCCCTATGTTAGAGAGAGAGCCCTATTCTCTAATATTTGGAGGATATACTCACAACTAAGTATTTTTCTTTAAGGGTATATTAAAGAGTTATTAGCTTGCAAAAGACAAAAAGGAAAGAGGCCAATGAAGCCAAATTGAAAAAAAAAAAAAATACACAAAAGTGTATCAAAAATCAAAAGATGCTCAAAGAGCCAATAAAAGTAAAAAGAGGCATAAAATTAGCCCACTAATTGCAAGCTATGATCTCTTTGGTAAAACTCTTAAAACTTAGAAAACTCATTGATTATGTGATACATTCAAAGATTTGATTTCAAATTCCATGATTGAGAAAAACTATTTTGGTTTATTATTTATAAGATACTTTAGTTGTTAACAAGTCTTGATTGATCTCTTAAAACCTCTTGTGTTATTCCAAGTTAGGACTCTGTTATTTTTAAGAGATTTTTTGTACCCTGAAGAATGTCCGATCTAGGGTTAATAGAATCAGTTTTTCAATCTTCTTCTAATTTGGATTTTGTTAAACCTCTTGATCTCCTAGAAACTTCAAAAATTTAAATTCAAGAAAAGAATTCTCATATGATGCCTTCATAAAACAAAAAAAAAAAAAATAGAAAAATTAAAATCCAAAAATATTCGGTGTTTGTTTTATTTTTATTTTTTGTGTGTCTTTGACTGTCTTTTCTTTTGTTTTATTTTTGAGGGTCTTGATCATCACCATTCCTTTCTTAATTTCAATTTCAAGTCACATCGGCCTGGCCGATATTTTTATCGTCCTGGCCGATAGGACAAATTCTTTCCAAAATCCATCTGCTGACCTTTTTTCTGTGCTTACTGAAATTCATCGTCCTGGCCGATACATTATCGTCCTGGACGATTTGATCAAACTCTTGGTGATAGTCCTGGCCGATAGTTTATTTGTCTGGCCGATGCATTCTATGTGCATCGTCCTGGCCGATACACTGGACCGTCCCGGACGATCCACGTGTCAGTACGTTTTTATCTTTAAATTCGCCCCGGACGATCCATTATTGGACCATCGGCCGGGCCGATCCACTGTTCGTCCTGGACGATACACGTGGCAAGCATTTAAAACGTTTTAACTTCGGCCGGTACGATCAATTATTGTGCATCGTCCTGGACGATACATCTAATCGGCCCGGACGATCTGCTTTTTCAACGGTCGTCCGGACTGACTCCTCGGGCCGATAGCCTGTGTCTAATCGGCCTGGCCGATATCTGATCGGCCCGGACGATTGGACCGCCTTTTTGACCAATCGGCCTGTACGTAATAATTGACACATATCGGCCTGGACGATTCCGCGATCGGCCAGGACGATATGGACGATTCTTTAAATATAGGCCGATCCAGCCATGTTTTCTCACAACTCATCCTTTCTCCTTTGATTTTCTGCTTAAAGTTCTCTCATATGGCTGGTGGGAAGCGCGTCCGGCAGACCTCTGGAAGTTCCTCGAGGGCAAGGGTTGACCCTCGGTTCCGTGAAGCAGAAGATGAAGCCGCTTATCATCGCTATAAGGAATGTGGAATTACTGTTTCAAGAATTATCAATCCGACCCACATTTCCTACCCGGTAATGGATCTCTTTGCCCACACTTCTCTTTGCTTCATCCTATCTCTTATTTTTCCTTTCAATTCTGAGTTCCTGTTAGAATTCTTTGCAAACCTCCGCATAAACTCTACCTTCACAGCCCTGTCCTCCTATGTGAATCGACGCCCTGTCGAAATCACATATCAGGACTGTGTTGAACTTTTACAGCTATCCACCACCGGAGATAAGCTGCACCTTATTGCCCCTGACCCTGATTTTGACTGGTCCACGGCAAACCACTTTCTTCGCCAGACCAATGCCCGTTACCATGTTGGAGAGACTAGCTCTCTAGTCAGAGATGCTAGGACAATCCAACATGTCCTTCGCACCTCTGTCATTCCAAAAGCCGGCGACCGTGTCCACATTACCCCTCTACTTTCCCTCACTACCTTCTACATCATGGCACATAGGGAATTTAACACTGCAGATCTATTCTTTCGTTACATTGATCATCTCACAACAATTCGCGACCCAGGCCACAGAAGAAAACCAAATCTAGCCTTAGGACATATCATAGCCTATGTTCTTGAGACCAAATACCAAATTCAATATCCCAATCCACCAAATTTCCCAACTCTCTTCTACTCGAACAATTCTTTCAGCAACCTTCACAGTACTCGTCTCCACCCGGATGAACCACGGGAGGCTAGAGAGGAGGAGGCTCCCGCTCCAGCTCCCTTTCCTGACCCTGCCCCTCTCCACCAACATTCACCGGTAGATCAGTTGATAGCGAGATTTGATCGTTGGGAGACCAGATTTGATGCATATGTTGCTGCCCAAGAGCAGCAACACTCTGAGGACATCGCCCGCTACGAGCATCATCGCGCCGAAGACTTAGCTCGTTTTGACAGTTTTCTCACTCACCAGCAGCAGCAGCATGACCAGGACATCGCCTGGTTCAATGCTCAGTTTACTACCCTTGCCAGCTACTTTCAGCAGCCACCTCCACCTCCTCCATCTGATGATCAGGATCCCTCGTTCTTTTAGTTTGTGCTTTATTGTTTCTTGTCTTTTTGTAGTAGTCTCTCGTAATGTTTGTTGTTCTTTTTTACTGTTTTTTGGACTCTCTTTTTGTGATGACAAAAAGGGGGAGTAGGATAGGATGTGTGGTTTGTAACCTTTGTTTTTTTTTAATGAATCTTTAAGTTTCCTACTTGTGTTTTGTCATCATCAAAAAGGGGGAGATTGTTGCAAATCTATTTTTCATGTCTTATGTTTTGATGATTGACAAACACTGCTTTTCTTGGACAGCTTGTTGCTTCTAACTTTTCAGGAATCGACGATCGGACAATCAAAAAGGAGTCAAGTTCAGGAATGCGTAGGTCTAGGGTTGAGTCAGTCTGTACTTTTATTTTTACCTTTTGAGTCCACTTGTAATAGTCAAAAAGACTGATACTTTGTAACCCTTCACACACACACTTGAGAGAATTAGAAATTCTGTTTTTACTCATATCGGCCAGGACGATATCTTTGATCGGCCTGGACGATCAGCTTAAAACAGAAAGTCTAATTAAGGATTCTTGATTAAGGCAGCCAACGTTAACCGATCGTCCTGGACGATACGTGTATCGGCCAGGACGATAAGCTCAAAACAGAAAGAAGTAGCCGCCATAGACAAGTATGGTATAGCATATCTTCAAATTATCGGCCAGGACGATCCTCGGATCGGCCTGGACGATATTAACAAATTATACCATAATTGTTCTGGAAATTAAGGAAGTAATTAAGGATGATTGATACGATCATATCGTCCTGGACGAGCGCAGGATCGGCCAGGCCGATCTAGTCAAAAACCTTAAGTTACTTCAGGACGATCAGTATCGGCCAGCCCATATTCAGGGCAATTGTCAGGACGATTTTCCTCTGATTTGAACTAATCGGCCAGGACGATCGTGAGATCGGCCTGGACGATCAAGCTATTTTTCAATCGTCCTGTTTTCCATTCAGGGCTATGCTCTGGCCGATCTTCATTAATTTGTACTGATCGGCCAGGCCGATGTCCATATCGGCCTGGACGATAAAGTCGGCAACTTGCAATTAATGAGCTCTTTTGAAGCTCTTCTATTTAAGAGCTCTTGTTCAACGTTTTTCAAGACCTTTGGCTGCTGCCTTGACCTGAGAAGACCTTGAGGAGAGAAAGAGAGAGAGAAGAGAGAGAGAGGATCTTGTGAGGGGGAGCTTGTGAGGGGTTTCACAAGGGTTGCTTCAAGGATCTCTCTGCGTCGTCTTCGTCTAGAGTTTCTCGTCCGTGGAAGGGTCGGTAGAGGTAAGGAGTTGTGCCGTTGGTTCTGGTTCTCTGCCGGCTTCAGGAGGAAGCAAAAGGAGATAGGTTCTCTGCCTTGCCGGGGTGGCAAAAAGGAGGTTCTTGTGAGGGTTTCTCCACCTAGCCTTGGGGGGCTAAAGGAGAGTCACTTTTTGTGTAGTGCAATACTTGGAGGGTGCCTCCAAGGAGTGGACGTAGGTCGAGTCGACCGAACCACTATAAATCTCTGTGTTTCTTTTCTTGCTTCCGCACGTTTAATTCCGTATTATTTTCGTGGTGTGATTTGGTTTTATGTTACTTTATTTCTTTGTTTAAAAACGAAGTTTTTAAAATACCAATTCACCCCCCTCTTGGTTAGTTTGGGACTAAGTTCATAGGGCTTAACATCCCCATCGAACTTTCAAATCTCCCTGCGGACAATCATTTTTTGACGGAAGATGGATCATCAATCAAGCTTTATGAACCAAATGTGAGAGCCAATTCTGAAAAACTGCGATTCTCCTTAGTTGTAAAGGTGTTTGGGAGACGTTTACCAATTCAGTTGGTAGCAACTGAACCAAGACGTCAATAGATGAAGTTTGGCAAGTTCCACTTAACCAGTTTGGGTTCGGACTGGGTGTTATGCTCTTTCTTCTCAAAGGATGCAATGGAGAATATCCTTTCGGGAGGACCTTGGTTTGTCAATGGCCACTTAATTGGGCTAGACAAATGGAATTCTAATTTTAATCCCAACTCTCTTAAGGGGCTATCTTCTCCTATATAGATTAGAATGCCTAATCTACCGCTATTTTGCTGGGATGAAGTGAATGTCTCCAGGATTGCTTCTTCAATCGGAGAACCCATGTTAATAGATGGAGATATGTTCCAATGGGGGAGATGAGAATTTGCAAGGATTTGTATCCGAATACAACTTGATCAGCAGCTTCCTACGGGTGTTTGGGTGGAAGGTGTTAATGAATTTTTTTTTCAGCGAGTGGAGTATAAAAAATTTTTGTATTCTGTCAAAGCTGTGGTCACATTGGCCACTTGGAAGATTCATGTAAGGCTGTTGTGAAGACCTCTAAACCTTTGGACAAACCCAACCAAAAGGAGTGTTATGACTCTGCTCTGAATAAAGATTCAAGTATTGTTTCAGAAGATAAATCCTGGCACTTGGTTAACTACAGGAGATTCAAGAAAAAGGAAGTGAAAAATCAGAGAATGATATTCATTCCCAAGGTTGGTGTTCAACCTATTGCTAATAAGAAGGATGTTCCTAAATCTGTCTTGGATAAAGATAGAAGTCCTTCTAATAATGGGACCAGTGAGAAGTCTTTGGGTATTAAAGATGTGGAAAAGAAGACATGTGAGAATTCTAAAGAAATGGAAGTGGCTGACAAACCTATTGGAATTCGCTATGCTGGGGAGAATGCTGTAGATTCTATTAACTTGGATGTTGATACTAGTTCTTAGGCCACATAAATGTTGGAAACAAGAGAGCCCTTGGGGAATATTGATGAAGATTCTATCCAGTTAATTCAAATACCTTCAGGAAATAAATTTGAAATTCTAAACTCTATAATTGAAGATTCTTCCAAACTGGATGTTCAGGGAATTTCTAAGATTGATGCTGTGGAAGAAGGAGAAATAGTGGAATGTTTGGAAGAAGGTCAGGCCATTACCAAAGTTAAAGCATCTCCAGAAAGGATGACTAGTGTCAACAATGAAGGGAAAATTTATGCTCTCAATCATGGAAAGGTTTCTGTCCAGAAAACTAAATTGGCTAAAGAACTAAGATATCTTGGTCCTTTAAATGCAGCTTCAAGATTAGAGAAGAACAATTCAAGCAAAAAAAGGGGTGGGGCCTCTTCCCCATTCTTACCAAAATGAGTTCCATTAGTTTTTGGAATTGTAGGGGGGAAAATAAGGAGGCCTCCCTATATTTGAAAGAGTTCATCAAAGATTGGGATGTATTCTTTGTTGGTATTATTGAAACTAAAGTTTCTTCTCTTTCTAGAGAGGAATTTGAAAGAATTTTTAAAGACAAATGGGATTTTTTTCTGCAGCCATCTAGAGGTAGTTCTGGTGGTATTTTACTTATTTGGAAAGCTAATGTTATTTCTTTTTCTTTGATCCAAGCTTTAGAACATTGTGTTTTGGGGGAGCTGAAGATTCCCAATAAGGGAAATTGGTTGATAGCTACAATTTATGGAAGTAGGGAGATGCAGAGAAGAAGGGAATTATGGGAATTTCTGGACAGAAATTTGAAGAAGACAGTCCTACCATTGTAGGTGGTGACTTTAATTGCATTCTTTCCCAAGATGATAAGAAAGGAGGAAAGAAATTTTCTTTTAAAATAGGTCCTTTGGAAATGAAGGCATTTATGATTAGAAATGATCTTCATGATGTGGGCTACATTGGCTCTAAATTTACTTGGTGTAACAACAAAAGCGGAAGTGCAAGGATCTTGGAAAGACTTGACAGGTGTTTGATTAACTCAATTGTCTTGAACCGGATCAATCAACCAATTGTGAGACATTTGAGTAGGATAGCATCAGATCATTGTCCTATTGTTTTAAAAATGTTTGATCCGATTATCCAGAAAACCAAATTACAAAGGTTTGAAGATGTTTGGTTATCCAATTCAGCTGCAACTTCTATTGTTAAATTCTCTTGGGCTAAACCTGTGAAGAGAAATGATATGGAGGCTCTTAATAAAAAGTTCTCAAGGGTTCTTAAAACCTTGTTCTTTTGGATCAAGGTAAAACACCAAAGGCTAGAAGATGTGAAATCTAATTTAAAGGCGAAAATTGATGAAATCCAACTGCAAGAGGACCGTGACCTGCAGTTTTCTGATGAAAGAAATCGGTTATTAAAAACCAAAATCAGTGAGTTCAACTGTACACTTGCTCGGTTAAATACATGGTGGAGACAAAGGGCTAAAACAAAATGGATGAAGGATCGGGATTCAAATTCTAAATTCTTCCATGCATTTGCTAATGGGAGAAGTAATAATAATCATATTAAACAGTTGAAAAATGTTGAAGGGGAGCTGATCGAAGATCCCGAAAGCATTAGAAGCTGCTTATATGATTTCTTCTGCAAAAAATGGGATCAAAGAGCTTGTCTTTTGGAGAATTGGCCATCAAATGTGAATTCTCTTAATCAAGATAGCTACAGATTGCTGGAATCTGCCTTATCTTTTGCTGAAATTGAGAAGGTCATTCAAAATCTTGGCAACAACATTGCTCCCGGATTGGATGGAATCACCTATTCCTTGATTAAAGCTTACTGGAGTATCATTGAGAAGGACATTTGGAAAGCCATTCTTTTATTCTTTAGCTCAGGTTCTATGTCTCCAAAGTGGAAAGAAACAATGGTGGTGCTTATCCCAAAAGTAAGCAATCCTTTATATCCTTATAACTTTAGACCTATAAGCCTTTGTATGTCTATTTATAAAATTATAGAAAAAGTGTTATTAAATAGAATGATGAAGGTTATTCACAGCCTTGTTTCAGAGGAACAAGTTGCTTTTATCAAAGGTAGGTCTTTATCTGATCACGTTCTTATTGCTCAAGAAATATTCCATAAATTCAGACTTTCTAGTTCAAAAAGAGGTTTGATGGATCAAATTAGATATGGAGCAAGCTTACAACAATATGGCATGGAAAACTCTTAAGCATGTTTTGAACTATTTTGGTTTTCCAATAGGCTACTCCAATCTTGTTATGGAATGTATCACTAATCCTAATTTCATTATTCATGTTAATGGAGTTGGGTTGGAAGGAATTAAAGGGAAAAGTGGCTTTAGACAAGGGTGCCCTTTATCACCCTATTTATTCATTCTTTGTTCTCAGCTATTTACCAATGCTTTCTTGTATGAAGGAAAGAGTTTGGGGTTAAAAATTGCTCCCACGGCTCCTAGGATTTCTCACCTATTATTTGCAGATGACATTTTGGTGTTCTCTTTGGCTAAGAGGGAGAATTTATTGAAAATAAGGAAAATTACCTTTGATTAATGTAAATGGATAGGTCAAAAGGTTAATTTCTCTAAATCTGCTATTATTTTTAGTAACAATATGAAGAGAAGGAGGAGGAGGGAGTTATCTAATCTTATGGGATGTATGGAGGTCAAAGAACTCAATTACTTGGGCATTAAAATGACTTTAAGGAGACTTGTTATAGCTGATTTTTCTGTCATTATGGAAAAAGCTGCAACAAAGTTGGATATATGGGGGAATAAGCTCATCTCTATGCCGGGAAGAGTGGTTCTTATAAAAATAGTGTTTCAAGCTCTTCATGTCTTCTACTCTTCTTTATCCATGGTACCTTTGAGTATCCTGAAGAAATTGGACAGATTAAGCAGATTTTCTATGGAGTAAAAACAGTGGAAGTAATGGGATTCATTATATAGCTTGGAATGATGTTTGCATTCCAGAAAGCCAAGGAGGACTGGGTATCATAGCAGCTACAGATTTATTTGAACCACTCAGAGCAAAGCTTGCCTGGAACTTCTTAAAAAAGCCTCATTCTTTACTGAACAAGTCCTTATTTATTAAGTATGGAAGAAAGGTCTGGGATGTGGAAGGAAGACCAAATTCATCGCCATCTTGGAGATTAATTCTCAGTGGAGCTAAAATGCTAAGACACATTGTGAAATGGTGTATTAAAGATGGATCTTCCATTAATATCATGAAAGATAATTGGATTATGGATAGAAACTTGGAGAGGTGGCCAACATTCATTGCAATAGGAGATGACAACTTGCCTAACCTTTCTGAATTTATTTCAGAAGGAGAGTGGATTACTGACAAATTAAAATGTTTCTTTGGATAGGAGCTAGTGATGGTAATTTGCAATATTAAAATTGATCTAGACAGAGATGAAGACTAGTTGGAATTGCTGAAAAACTTCTCCAGGAAGACAATTTCTGCTATGGCTCGAGAAAGGAAGTTAATTCTGGAAGATAATAATCTATCTTTTATTCATCATTGGAAGGATATTAAAAAGCTTAAACTAAATCCCAGGATTGCATTTTTTTGGTGGAGGATGTTGAAGAAGGATTTTCTAGGTCAATAGATTTTTTAATGCATAGAAGATTATTGAATAATAATCTTTGTCCTAGAGGCTGCGATATGATTGAAGATGGTGAGCATGTGGCGGTGAGTTGTTTGAAATTGATTCAAATTATCCAATTGGCTAATAGATGGGGATTCTCTTTACCAGTTTTCAACTGTCTACAAGATTGTCTTCTTTTCTTTAATAAGATTGAGAAGAATAACTGTTTCATTGCAAAAATTTATTGTTCTTTGGTTTTCAACTCTTGGAAGAGTAGGAACAAACTTATTCATGAAGGTTTTGAAATGGGAGCGGAGTTTATTTTGTCAAATGCCATTACTCATGCAGCCTTTTCATCTAATGATCCATACACGGACCACTGGGGTGCTAACCAGCTTCTTAAGCTGAATTCTTCCTTTTGGCATCCCCCTCCACCCGGTTGGATCAAGGTGAATATTGATGCCTCTCTTCTTCTTTCTAACAAAGAAGGAATAGGAGGAATATTCAGAGATAACAAAGGAAGAATGCTTCTATCCTTTGGATTCTCGATGATTCATTGGGACATTGGTTTTCTGGAATTATTGGCCTTCCGCTCGTTGAGAGATGTTATGAAAGAAGAGATGATGGATGCTAAAGGTCCTATTATAGAGAGCGACAGTTCTAATGTCATCAGCTATCTACAGAGATCAATTGTTAATAAAGGATTGGTTCTGTCTTCATATGAAGATTTTGATTTTCTTAAAAGGTTTGAGGTAACTCTTTTTCTGTCTGTTAGTAGAGATTGTAATAAGTTAGCTCATTGGTGTGCTAACTTTGCTTTGAGAGGTAATTTTTATTGGGATGTTCTAGAAGTCAATAAGGTTCCTCCTTCTTTTTATTCTTTGTTAAAGGAGGAAAGTGATAGGTTTACTATCACTTAAGTGTTTTGTACCTTGTTTCTTTTTATTTTTATATTATTGCTATTGCATTTTCTCAAAAAAAAAAAAAAAAAGAGTAATTTATTTAAGTCATGCTATTAAAGTTCAATTTTAAGATGGGATATTAACCATCCAATTTAAAATCTAAAGAGAATGGAAACATCCCCTTAGATGAGAGTTCCTCATTTGGAAAAATTAAGTTACGATGATTTGAATAATCCAAAGAAGAAAGAAACACCCCTTCAGGGAGGAGTTCTTTTCCATTTGGATACTTGGACCCAATGAATCCAAGGAGCTAGCAGAAGGGAGTAAAATGAAGTGAAGATATAAGAATATCCCATTCTTAAAATTACTTGCATCATTTCTAGGATTAAAATTTTGGTTATTATCAGTGGTACGCGACCACTTTTAATGTTTATAGAACTTAGGTTGTAATTAAGTGGCACTTGACTCATGGACTTTGAATCTATTTAATAATTGATTGATGTTGAATTTTTTTTATTTGTATAATAAAAATTGCAAGCTTTTCTAGTTTTTTTTTTCTTGTATGCCAATTAGGGTTTTGCATGGAAATCATTCAAAGGCTCGTGACGACATATTAAAATCTTTATTATATTCAAATTAAATTTAAAAATATAAGACCCACATAGAAACCTAATCGATCTTAAGAAGTAAACTCGTGCTTGATGACAGTTCTCATGCATATATATTATTTATTTTTTTTCCTTGTTAGGCACCTCTCTGCTTGCGTATTATGGCAGATCATCTGGCCTATTAAGGCACAATTCTATCAAGAGGATGTTATGCAATCTCTAGGATAAAATATATTTTAAACCTTTTTAAAACAACTTCATACCATATATGCATTCAAAGGTTAACCAGCATACATTACATTAGAAACAAATTAAAAAGAGTAAAAAATTTTGTTTTACTTTTTTCAAAGCATTAATCACCCTACATAAGTTAAGGGGCTAATTATAACATTCTCTAGATATCAGCCCCAACTTCTAAAAACTTAATTAATAGCCCACCAATCTTTTTTAAAAGATAGAATTTATTGATTTTAAGCACTTAGGTGGTTAGCTGGCTCCCCAATACAGGTCAGGGAAAGTCCAAATTTGTACTATTTTAGCTAAGTTTAGGTCACTTTTATTTAGTGCCCAAAATAGACTTAGGATATAGGGTGGACCAAAATCATAAATTCCTACCTTCAAGAATATAATCATATTTCTAATAAAAGGTAATTTGAATTAAACTTCTCTTCAAATTAAAACTTAAAGCCCAAAACATAGTGTAGATTGAGGCATATTTGAATTATTTTATAATCCCAAAAAGCTACCTACTTCTCCTTCGTTGACCTCCATAAATAAGTGCTCAAAATTTGATCCAATCCTGATTAAAATTTTTAACCTCACTCCCTTTGACATCACTCCTTAAAGTTCTCAAAATGAAATTTATGTCGTTATTTTAATTGAGAGTTTTTATAGGAAACTCATGTTTTCCTATGATGTAATTTACTTCAAGGGCTTACACTCATATTAGATTTAAAGACCCCAAATCAATTTTCAAAATTTAATGAACTTTCTTTGGGAAAATTAGTGACGATCATTATCATCATATTCAAAAAATTGATAAGGGATTATATTTTCTTCCCTTAGGGAGACATATCATTTGTTTTCATGACATTGAATATGAAATTAATGATAACATATCCAGATTATCATGGGTAGATATTTGATCGAATATCATTTTGACCCTTCAAGGTCATATGTAGTTCTTTCATGGATTTGGTTATGATATTCATGATGAAATTTGCAATTCTAAATATGAAGCACATTAAGAAATCATATTTTTACCTCCCGAGGTGGTATATAATTTTTAATGGTTTTTTTATTTCATAATTAAAATTCAAAAGTTTATTTTAAATTTCTTAAAGAAATTAAAATTCAAATCGCTTTGTACTCTTTTCCAAAGCAAACCTCTTATTTTTTCAAAAAATAACTCGCTCCTCTCTCCTATCTTCTCTTACCCAAAACTTTAAAAGGAATCAATTCTTAGTGATGGCTGCGACTGTTAGAAGGGGAATTGTTGCAACTATTTGCAATAGGGTGGTCTATGCATACAAGAAGAGGTTAGATTTATTCCATTGCCATTGTTTCAATAACAGAAGTATTATTTTTTAGTTTTTAATATCTTATCTTATGTGCTTTTTTGTTTAAGTATTTTTTGGGTTTATATGTAAATGATGAAAAGATACGTGCAAGATTTTGAGGTTCAAAATTGGGTTCATTATGACAAGTTACTATGATGAATTACTACAAATACACATTTTCAAAGTATAAATGTAGCCATAGATTTATTATATTTATTGTAAGTGTATGTATTGAACGATTGGTGGGAATGTGAGGTTTATTGTGACTGCCCTATAATACATAGATTTTGAAAGTGTTTTTATTTTTTAGATTCAATAAGTTTCTGGATGAATGCTACTTTTAAGTTTGGTAGAAGTGCTTATTTTTGTAGATGACAACACACTTTTTTGGATATCTATCATAGCCAGTAGAGTAGGTTTTGCAAACCGGTTGGTGGGTCATGTTGGTTGACTCGGGTCAGAAGCGGGTCAGGTTCAGATTTGAGAAAGTGACCCATTTGAAAAGATGGGTCAGGTTTGGGTCAGGCCAACTATTGTAGGGTAGTTTTGGGTTGGACCCAAACATGCCCCATGACCCAATTTTGATAGCCCTAATTCAAACTGGTTATTCACTTCCATCATGAATAGTTAATGGAGTCAAAACCGATGTCTCATTTATTGAATAGAGTTATGATGATAGAAATCTCTCTCAATTAAATGCAAAATATTTGAATTATTTTTTCTATGCTTTGAAATCCAAAGATTATATGAGAGCATCTACATATACTATGGGAAAGGAAATATAAGATAGGTTGTACATCACATATGAGGGAACTAGCAAAGTCAAATAGTCTAGGTTGAACATTCTGCTACATGACTATGAATTATTTCACATGAAACCTAATGAGACTATGTACACTAGATTCACTTAGATAGTAACATTCTTGCATGCATTAAGTACAGAACTTTTTAATTTTGAAATGTTTAACAAGATTTATATTACCTACCTAGTGCTTATGATGCTAAGGTCACAACAGTTTCTAAGTCCTAAGATTTAAATGTGTACTCGATTGATACATTGCTTGGCTCGCATATTGCATACGAGCAAGGTGTGAGTCAAAGAATACTTGATGGTGGTGATAGGAAAAAGGAAACGACTGTGGCCTTGAAAGCTAATGACTTGGATAATGATAGCTCTATAGCTGAGGGGGATGATGCGATTAAATTGGTGACCAATTAGTTTAAATATTTCCTAAAAACGAAAGTAGAATCATCATCAATAATAATGGAGAAAAGGTAAGAATAATAAAAATTTTAAAGTGTCATCTGACACAATTTGTTTTGAATGTAGGAAACCAGGTGACCTACAAACTGAATGACCTAACCTGAAAACTCACCCGATCAAGGAGAAGGGTAAAGAGAAAGCAAAGTTCAAAAAGGGGAAGCAACATACACAAAAAAGTGTTTTAGGTTGTCTCTACCTCAGAATCATTTGAATAGAAAGCAGAGGAGGAGGCAATAAATCTATATCTCATAGCTAATGATAATCTTGATCAGCCAAATCAAGATGAGGTATATCAACTATCTTATGATGAACTGCTTATCATTTCTAAAAAAAATCATGATTCACATAGAACGATCAAAAAGATGTAGTTTAAACAATGACTTTCTACTATACAGAAAGAGCAAGATTATTTGATAGTAGTACATTCTGTTTTAGATAATAATCACAAGTCCTTATTCAATGAGTTTGATGTATTAAATAAGAACCATATTAATCTAACTAGTGCATATGAGTCCTTGAAATCAAAGCATCATGAGATAGAAAATTTATACAAATAATTAGAAACATGTGCAACTGAATTAGATAATAATGAGCATTCATTAAAATTGGAAGTTACAAGTCTTCAAAATGTGAATCAATTCTAAAAAAAATCCATGCACTTCAACAAAATAGAATATCACCTACATTGATATAATTGTATAACCCCACATCACTACATGCATAATATACCCATAGAAAGATGAACAACCCTTAGCATAAACTAATAAATTTATTCCCTGGGATTAGGTGTCATTCTTGTGGCAACTAGGTCACATAGCCCACACCAACATAATACACCGTATGACACATCTAGTTTGTAGGACAAAATCAAATACATCATAACATAACATGCATGCAAATCATTTATCAAGGCATAAGGTGGAACCCTAACACACTTGGGTTTCTAAATCTAATATTTGATTGAATTTATAGGAGTGCACTCACAAAAAGCCTAGTAAGAGCATGTGATACCTAGACATCGGATGCTCAAAGCACATGATTAGAGATATGAAATAATTCATCACGCTAGAGGCTAGAACAAGAGGCAATGTTATACTTAGGGATAATACCACTAGGAAAGTGGTAGTTTCAGCTATGATTGATAATTCAAAAAATTTTATTATTTAAATATCTTATTAGTAGATGGGCTAAAATATAACTTACATAGTATTAGTCAATTGTTTGACAAAGGTTTTCATATTAAATTCATATATACTAGTTATGTAATTAGTTTAAATAGAAATATTATTTTAGAAGGAAAGTGGATTAATAATTTTTACATACTTGACTTGAATTGTATTGAATTTATTAGTTATTTTTTTCTTAGAAATAATTACTAATGAATCCTAGCTATGACATAAGAGACTATTCCATGTAAGCATGAAAACCCTTAGAAAAATAATCCAAAAGGACCTAGTTTGAGGCATACCCAAACTATAATTCTCTAAGGACAACCTTTGTGATGTCTGCAAATGAGGGAAGCGAATCAAAACTTCCTTTAACTCATTCAAAAACATCACCACTTATAGGCCTTTAAAAATCCTTCACATAGATCTATTTGGATAGTTTAGCACTGTTAGCTTAGGTGGGAAAATATAAAGATATGCAATTGTTGATGATTACTCAAGATTTACTTGGATTAAATTTTTATTACAAAAAAAAAAAAAAAAAGAATCATTCAAAGAATTTAGGACATTCTCCATATGGATTTAGAAAAAAATTAGGTTGTGAAATTCTAACTATCCATAGTTATCATGGTGGATAATTTGAAAATGATAAGTTTGAATCATAATATAAGGAGCTAAGTATAGAACACAAATTTTTCAGCTCCTAGAACCCCTCAACAAAATGAGAATGCTGAAAGAAAGAATAGATCCTTGGTACAAGCTGCTAGAGCTATACAACATGTTTAATGTCAAATCCAAACTCAATAAGACACCCTATGAATTTATTAAAGGAAGGACACCCAATCTTTCTCACCTTTATGTCTTTGGATGTAATATGTTTATTCTAAGGAATGGAAAATCTCCATTAGAAATTTTTGGTCCAAAATCAGATGAAGGAGATTTTTTAGGATATTCAATTATAGGAAAAGCATATAGAGTTTTTATTAAGAGGAAATTAGAGGTAGAGGAGACCACCCATGTAGTATTTGATACATCTATTAGATCTGTTGAAGCAAGGTTAGATAAAGAAGAATTGCTTGTGGTCACCCAAGGAGTAAAATCTATTGACCTAGAAAATAGAGTAGAGCCTTAAGACCTATTGTTTAGACATTGGAGATATTCATCTAGTCATCTTAAGGAACTCATCCTAGAAGATCCCTCTGTAGGAAATAGAACTAGGCATGGACTTATAAAGGAGGTTAGACACAATGTTTTTATCTCTATGGTAGAACCCTCAAACATAGATCAATATTTATCTAATGAATTTTGGATCCTAACCATGTAAGAAGAATTGAATTAATTTATTATGAATGATTTTTAGGAGTTGTTTAATAAATCTAAGGACTTGAGTATTGTATGAACTAAATGGATTTTCAAAAATAAAATGAGTGACTTTGGAATAGTGATTAGGAATAAGGCTAGATTACTAGCTAAGGGAAAAAAAAAAGGTTGAATGAATTGAATTTAAGGAAATATTTACCCCTGTAGCTAGACTAGAAGCCAATATAGTGATATTGACATTTACTTGCTTTAGGAGATTTAAGTTGTATCGATGGGCGTTTAGAGTTAATCCCTAAATGGGTGATTAAAGAAGATGTATATGTTGAGCAACCCTAAGGTTTTGTAGAATTCTAGATTTCTCAATCATATATTCAAATTAGAGAAGGCATTATATGGATTAAAGCATGCACCTAGATCTTAGTATGATAGGTCAAGCACATTCCTCCAAGATATAGCTTTTATTAAGAATAATATAGGCACTAGCCTATTCCTAAGGAAAAAAAAGGAGAAGATCTACTCATTGTTCAGATTTATATTGATGATATACTATTTGGATTGACAAATAAAATCTTTGTGATGCATTTTCAAAAATAATGAGTGAGGAGTTTGAGATGAGTATGATGGGGGAGCTTATCTATTTCCTTAGATTTAGTGTGAAGCAAAGGGTTGATGGAACTTTTTACAGCCAAATAAATTATATCAAAGATATTCTTACAAAATATGAGATGGATAATGCTAAGGTAATCAATACTCTCATGAGCTATACCATTCAAGTATATTAGGATCCAAATGGAAAATTAATTGACCATAAGAAATCGAGGGATAAGTGGATAACTTCTTTATTTGACTGCAAGTATCCCTGATATCATATTTAGTGTATGTCTTTGTGCTAGATATTAGGCTGATCTTAAAGAATCCCATATGAGTTCCATTAAGAGAATTCTTAGATATCTCTTAGGAACCAAAACCTAGGAATCTGGCATCCTAGACATAGTTCATCTTTCAAAATCATAAGATATTTTAATTAAGACTTTGTAGGTTATATGGTTGATAGAAAAAGTACTTCTAAAACTTGTCAATTTATAAGATAATCTTTATTCTCCTAGTCTAGTAAAAAATAAAACTTTATAGCCCTATTTAATACTGAAGTAGAATATATAGCTGTAGAAAACTATGTTTCTCAAGTCCTACGGCTTAAATAATAAATCATTGAGCTTGGGCTCCTTGTCAGTACTATTACAATTATGTGTGATAATAATAGTGTCATATGTATCTCAGAAATCCTATCCAACACTCCTGAATTATATACATAGACATTAGACACAATTTCATTTGAGATCATATAACTTAAGAATATATAGAATTGCTTTATATAGCTACTGAAAATCAACTAGAAGATATCCTTACAAAACCTCATGCATTTGAAAAATGTAGCATCTTGAGGACTAGACTAGGTGTTATAGACATTCATGCATGAATTAGGACGAATTAGAAATTAAAAACTTGAATATATTTTATGTGATTTTATGTAATTTGTTTTGTGATTATTCATGTTTGTATTTATGTTTGTAATCCATTTTTAAGTGAATTTCTTTTTTCTTTTCTTTTTATGAACTCAAAATTGCTCACATCAAACTATATAATATCACATCATACTTTACGATCGTTAGAAAAATTCACTTCACTGCTCACAGCATATCCAATGGCTCTGATTGATCAATTATTGGTGATTGTACTATATAAACACATAATTCATACTGTACGATGCATGTGACAGTCATCTTTGGATGAATTAAATTAGGCCTATACAATATTAAATATCTTATCATACTATATGAACAACTATTTGTATTATATAATATGACTAGTCAATGATCATCCAGGCTAATGCCTTAAGATGACCGTCTTAACACTAATCATCCAGTACAATTTTTACCATATTGTATGATAAGATCAACCTTTTGACTAATCAGACTGGATGAGTTAAATTCATTGTATTGTATTGTATTGTATGATAGGGTTGATTTCTATTTAAGGGGAGGAAACACAAAGATTTTCTTTAGTTAAATCCTCTTAATCCTTCTTCTTTCGTCTATAAGCTCCTACTTTTTGCATTAGCCAGCAAAACATGCTCAAGCATAGGACGTTCTTCCCGATGTCTCAATAATCCCTGCTTCTATATAGTAACTGATTAAGAATTTTATCATCATTATAAGGATGTCGGGATCACCCGTCCTATAATTATAAATTAAGAAGTCTTGAACTTCCAAATACTCAATCTATTTGCTCGCACCACTCTTCAATTCATTCTCACTCTTATATTCCCTTTTAACTTAGAGCTCCTCTTTAAAATTTTTGCTAGCCTTTGAGTCATTAGTGAGGGAACTAGCCTTATATCTTATGTCAATAGAATGCTTGTAGAGATCACCTATTAAAGCTTTGACCAAATCCTGCACCTTTCTACCATGGGTGAAACAGTGCATTCCTTAGTTTCTCCATGACTATAATTGAATCCCCATCAACTCCACTCCTAGGGGGTCATAAATAAAATTTCACATTCCTCATGTTAACACTTTAGTTCAAGACACCCAAATTAGTCAACACATTATGCGCAATTTAGTCATTCAGAAAGTTAGGGATCAGATAAACATCACCCTATTCTATCACTCACTACTTATTTTATAATGGATGAAATTTATTTCAATGCATTTGATCTAATTATTCAATACCTTGAGAAAATATCACTTGCATTCGAGATCCTAGAAATAAGATAAAGCCAAATCTTGCCTTAGGTCACGTTGTTTGTTCTTTAATCAAAATATAATCTTCATTTCCCTGCACCACTAGACCATCTTCTAATTTTTTATTCAAAGATATCCTTTGACATCCTTCATAGTGTTCATCCCCAAAATATTCACTATGTTAAGCCCGAGCGAGAGGAGGCAAAGGGAGTTCCAGCACCAACTCCAGCACTAACAGCTATACACCAGCCTTCTAAGTATGAGATACTTCTTCAGATATTTGATCAGTGGGAGGCTCACTTCGACACTTATGTCATAGAGTAGCACCACTAGTATGAGAATGATGTGGCATTGTTTGGAGAGCAGTTCGCATCCATTTATCGTTAGTTTCAACCACCATCATGACCACCACCTGATTAGGAACATTCTTATTTTTAGAATATTTTTTAGTTTTTATCATAGTTGTTTTTTTCTTTTCATTATCTTGTTTATTTTGTTTTTGATTTTATGCTTAGCCATTTCTCCTTTTTTTTGATGTCAAAAGCGGGAGTGGAATATGTTTGATAGGTTATAACTTATGCTTTATTATAATTAGTCCACTATTTTGTTGTTATTTTCTACTCATGTTTTTGTGTTCTTTTAATTCTTCATTTTTTAAAACAAAAAAATCTCCTTATTTTAAAAAAACTCAACTAGTATGGGAGAGCTTAGGGCATAACAAAGATCAATTTTAAACCATATCAACAATGTTTGCCATCATTAATAAAGAGAGATCGTTATAAATTTGGACCAAGCTCATATGATTTGTATTATAATAAATATTATTGGATTCTCTACTATGCTATCTCCTATTATTATTATTATTATTATTATTATTATTGTATAGTTATTTCTTATGCACTAACATTTCAAGTCCACCGTACGCCATGTAAATTGATCAGCTCAATACTTGATATTATAGAGTTAAGTTTCTTGAAGAGTCTATATTTCTATTTTTATTTATTTATACATTTCTTGAGTCAAGTCATGTATTTGGTGGATGCTAAACTTTGTGACCGTGCACACACACACACACACTCAGGGGAGTGAGATAGTGAACAATTGAGAAGTGTAATTTTTTGAACTAATCATTTTGTGTTATCCATGTCATAGTGTATGATCAAATATTATGAAAATCCTTATAATTATTAATTATATAATTTAAGTAATTTAAACTAGTTATACTGGACGATCTCGATAGTATAAAATGATCAACTAAAATGAAGATGTCAGTTACCATTCATAATTTAAGTAATATTTTAAAGTTCAAAATTTATACTAATCATACTATATGATAGGTATAATATTATAAGATATAACCAAATCTTACATAAATTAATCCTATAATTAGAGGAATAATTTTGGATTAATTAATCCAGTCAGATCATACATAATGATTAGAACCAATCATAATATACAACCAGATATTTGCATGGGATAATATTTATTTGTCACCAACCATACAAGGTGATAATCCATTTCATTTGAACTAATCATATTGGATGATCATCTTAATTACTTGAACTGATCGTACAATTCCTTACTCTTTCTACAATACTAATAGGATTATTTAAACTAATTGTATTGTACAATCAATGTTGATAGGATTAAAGTTTAGGGCTTTTAATGAGGCCTTATATTTAAGCTCTTTAATTAAACTTATTTCAAGTCTTTGGCTATTAGGTTTTCTAAAGAGAGAGCTTAGAGAGCTTTGGGAAAGTGAAAGGAGAGGTTGTGTGTGAGGGAAGAGTGTGAGGGGTTTGAAATGGTTGGTATGAGCAAGCTTCTGCCATATTTCCTTCAAAAATAGTGTGAGATTCTCTGCCTTTACCAAGAGGGTGAAAAAGAAGTGCAAGATTCTCTAACTTCACCAGGAGGGTATAAAAGAGGTTAAGGTTCTATACCGCACTATGTTGGAGAAAAGATTGTATGAGCTTCTCTGCCTAGCTATGGGGGCTAAAGGAGCTACAATAATGGTTTAGTGTAATACTCGGAGAGGATGACTCTGGGGTCTAGACATAGATCATTATTTGTTCGAACTACTATAAAATTATGGTGTACTAATTCTAATTTTCATTTTTTGCACTTTAATTTTTTGAGATTTATTTCTATAGAAATTGCATGCTGAAAATATATGGTTGATATTATGTTGAGTTGATAAGCTCCATTATTATAATTATTCACAAGTTTATTAGCATCCTCATCAGGTTATAATATTTCTTGATTTTTTAAGTAATTAAAAAAATCTAAAAATATAGTTTTATGTATTTAAGTTTTTTTTTTAACTACCAATTCATGCCCCCTCTTTTTGTACTTAGGGATAGCTCACTTAGGATTAACATCCTGCATTAAACTTTTAGTTACTCATTCCTTTATTATAAAAGATTATAATCAAATTAGGATTTATATTGGTAGAGTTGAAGAATGCTTTCATGGCTCAAGATGTACTTTATGAGTAGTTGGGCATGTTATTTAGCCCTTTAAATACAACTTACATATTTATGAGACCCCTAAATATTGTTTAACTTCTATATATTTTGATGCTTTTAGTGAGCATGGTTTGAGGATCAGAACTAATTTTAATAAAAGAGGCTCTACACATCTTTAGGGACATATTCACAGACATTAAAAATTATGGGCAACATTCATTATGGATTGGTAAGGGAGTGTGAGATGATTTGGCCAAAGATTGGGTGAGTCCTAAGTTCACAAATTTTTGAGAGCAAAATATAGTATATGACTATAGGGGTTTAGGAAGCTCTCTTCATACATGTGGATCAATGTCTCATACTAAGCATAAATAATGACTAGTAAAAGATTATTTCAATTAGTTTCACAAGTATATGTACATTATTTTAACTATGCTCTCTATTTGTAAGAAGTGTATCTTAGTCGAGGAGACACCATTAGAGTTGCATATAAGAACTTATCAACATCAAGTTGATCATTAGTGGGTAGATAAGAAGGTGAGAAAAATTCATGTGAAAATAATTTCTAAGTAATAATAAAAAATAAATAGAAATTTATTTTTATGGGTTTATTCTCACAAGATAATTTTATACGACTTCAGGAGGGTCAGCCCTCTACTGGTGAGGAATTATCTTCAGAACTAGTGTTATAAGTACCATATATGGTCATAAGCTACTGGAGGAAGACATAAGGGGAGGGTTTATGACTTAGATTTGTAGAGATATGATATTGGATAAAGTACATCCACCTCAACATTTTATGATGCTAGTGGAGTTAAAAAAACTATTAGTAGAGGATTACTGCTATGCTAAGAGAGATAAAGGATATGAAATAGATTCGACTGATATACAGGCTGAGCTATGATCATATTAAGCTAAAAATTAGAAGAAAAAGGACCAGGAGCCCATGGTTGACTCACAAGGAAGAGAGGAGGAAATTGATAATTAGATTTAATTTAATGTTGAAGTTGTTGTTAGATTTTAAAGACAATTTTTGTTTGAGAACATATAATTGTGAAACTTTTATTATAGTTGAACTTTATATTTTAAAGTTTATTTATGTTATTGAACTTTATGTTTTATTATGTTTCATAGTTTGTTTACTTTGAATTTTATGTTTTGAACTCTTTTAGTATTAATTGATTGTGAATATTGTGTGTTAGTGCATCTTAAAGTTGATTATATTATGCATTTGCTATAGGTATGAATTATGAAATTATTTTCTTGAAAATTAGGAGGATATCATATTTTTTTACTATAAGTTTTCAGTGGTCTACTGGCAGCCTAACCATAAAAAATGTCAATATCATATAAAAAAATAAGCCAATGAAATAATCAATAAACCGTTAGAAATTTTTGATGATTTTTTGATGGCTAATCTATCTATAATTAGTGATAGTTAACTGCTATTTGAGTTCGAAAAGGAGGGTTTGAAATTTAATTTTCTTTGGGAGAATGTTAATTTCTTAAATTTTAGTTTTGAAATCGAACACGCCATTAATTAATGATATATCTCCTCGAAAGACAAAAATTTCATTCCCTAATGCATTCTAAAGATAAAACTATAATTTTTATTCTGATTATAATAGTCAAATTCAAGGAAGAATTACATAGGACCCTAAAGGGTCAGGATGATGTTCTATTGAGTATTTGACTATGATAATTTGGATAAAATATCACTAATTTTATATTTAAGGTCATGATAATAAATGAGATATCTTCTCTAGGAAAGAAGGTATCATTTATTATTGATCGTCTGAACATGTCAACAATGATTATCATTTTTTTATTTTCCTAAAGAAAATTAATTATGTTTTCAAAATTATATTTGAAAATTGATTTGGGTTCTAAATCTCCTATGGGTGCAAGTCCTCATAGTTAATTATATTATAAAAAAATTGGGTTTCCTATGAAAAATATTGATTAAAATAATGGTTGAAATTTTATTTTTGAGATTTTTTAAGAGTGATATCAAAGGAGGTGAGGTATGAATTTTAACTAGGATGGGGTCAATATTTGAACACTTATTTTTGGAGGTTAAAGGAAGAGAAGTATGAGGTGCTTTGGGATTATGAAACATTTTTGAGGGACCCTAGCTTACCCTATGTGTTGGGCTTTAAATTTTGGATTTAATAAGGTTTTACTTTAATTTAATAATTTGTTAGAATGGTGGGATTAGATTCTGGAAGGATGGGACTTAAAGATTTTGAGTCTACAATAGATCCTAAGTCTAATCTGGTCACTGAATAATAGTAGCCTAAACTTAGCTAATGTAATGTAAAATTTGGGCTAACCCCACCCTAGATTGGGGAGCCAGCTAACCACTTAAGCACTTTAAAATCATGTATCCGATCTTTAATAAAAGATTTTTAGGCTATTATTTAAGAGCAGATCTTGATTAGCTCTTAACTTATATAGGGTAATTAATGCTTGAGAGTAAAATTTAATTAAATTTTTTTTACTCTTTTTAATTTATTTCTAATGAAATGCATGATAATTGACTCAATAAATGTATAAAATTGATATGAAGCTAGTTTAAAATTAAAAATAAAAAAAAATTTATTCAAGAGATTACACAATATCCCCTTGACAGAGCTGCACCCTAATATGTTTGGTGGTCTACCAGAACATACTAGCAGGGAGGTGACTAATAAGGAGGAGAAGATTTAAAATGTATATACGAGAACTCTAGGTGATACCGAGATTACTTCTTAAAACATTAGAGTTTCTATGTGAGCTTTAAAATTTTATTTTAATTAGAGTAGAAGAATTTTATTCATACCTTCACGAGCCTCCGATCAATTGTAGGCTAAAACAAAATAGGCATGCAATAAAAAATGCTAGAAAAGTAGGCAAATTTTACTACATAATCAATATTAACAAATGAATTAAATCATCAAATTAAATATAATGCCCATGTGGAAAGTGCCACTTAATATTACAACATAGGGTATGTAGAAATTAAAAGTGGCCAGGTACCACTAACAACAAATTAGATTCTACTCCTAAGATTGACACAAATTTTTTTTTAAATCAAAAAGGAATTACAAGAGCAAAGATCAAATGCCAAAAAGTAATAGAAATTACAAAGTGAAATCAAAGAGAGGGCTCAGCAATTGTCCAGGGCTCCCAGCTTCCCCGAAGCCACGCACAGACCATCCAATTTTGCGAAGAAAGTGCTCCAATCGAACGAACCAAGCAAGAAAGCCTCACCAAAGGTTACCACCAGCTATAACGATGAGGAAACGAGCCCCAGCCACATCATAGCTTGATAATCCCACGACCCTCAACGATCAAATCTCCATAAAAAACCAGCAAAAGGGCAGAAATCATTGGAAAAAGGGACTATTTTCCTCTTCTGCCCCTCCCACAAAACTTTCCAAGTTAGGCAACAAAGACAACCGGTTTAGCACGAACCAATTTAAAATCTTGACTAGGATCAGATCCCCCACCAAACTCCAAGGAGGAGTTAGAATCAGATTCAAATTCAGATGTACATTGCAGCCAATCAATATGAGACCTCACATTCATCCAGGAATTATCTCCCACATGATAAAACAATGCTTGGGGCTCGATCAAGTTCACTGGCACATCGACACAATCATTAGAATTAACCATCATTTGTTTGCCAACATTAAAACCACCTCCACCCACATCCCCTCTTTCAAGAGACTGAGATAACTCCACAACACCATTAGCAACATTAGTAACAGGAGATACACGTATATTCCCCCCCCCCCCCCCCCCCCCAACAATCTCCAATATTACTAACACAATCGATTTGCAGTAATACAGGATCCCCTGCCCCTACAACAACAGGGATAGTAGGACTAGATGGACTGGACACCAAATTAGCATTAGCCTTATTCAACAATGGATCAGAAACACAAACCCATTGGGCATCAATGACCAGAGAACTCCCATCCAACGTATCAGCCGTTTCACAAAACAGAATATCACCAACAGCAACTAAATTAACCCCAGTCATAGCATTGTGGTGCTCATCGTTAGAATTATTATTTTGAGTGTTACCAACAACATCCACAGAATATAATACCGAATCAACAATGGGCAAAGGTTCCACAGGTAAAAAATAGATAGCATTATCTTTTAAAGTACCATCTAAATGAGTGGATCTCACAGAAACATCACCAACAGGGGAGGGACCCGCATCAGGATTAATTAAATTCGTAATGGGAGACTTGCCCAAAAATGGAATATCAGCCACTGGTCGACAGTTACCAGACAAATGCCCAAGTTTCTTACAAGAAGAATAAAAGGAAGGAAATTATTCAAAAACCACTTGTTGGACATACCCAGAAACCTCAGGGCCTAACCAAACCTTATCGAGATAAGATTTGGTAACGTCCAACTCAACTAATACATGAGCAAGTGACGGCTTGGAACCAATAGAAGTGGCAGTATCAACTTTAAGCAGTTTGCTAAGGATCAAATCGAGACCATGAAGAATCCTGGGAGAAAAAAGATGGGGATGAAGCTGAGGGAAAGAGACGCAGATAGGTACAATCGGTGATTCGACACTAATATCCACCAGAGGCGACCATTTTGAAAGTTTCATGTAATAGTTATAGACAAGGTAAGATCCATGGCAAAACACTCGATAGTAATCAAGGTCATTTTTAAGCTTGATGAGTACATGCGTCGGGTCCACCAAAGTTACCAAAAATTCCCCATTTAATTTCAGATTGAAGAAAAAATGCCTGATGGAATCCAGAGAAGGCCATTTTGAGGGGAAAAAACCAACTATGGAGAATTGAAAAGGAGCCGCTAAAGTCGAAATTTCATTTTCCGAAATCCTAATTGAAGGTAAACCTCAAAAAGAAGACACCCTTAGTTGGGGAAAAGTAGAAGTAGAAGACGATCTAGCTAGTACATCTAAAAACAAATGAGAAGAGGAAACCCCCTCTAAAAAACCTGGATCACAGAGTTTCAGCGGCATGCCGGCAAACGCCAGAAAAAACCCAGACCAAAACCAACACTAGGACCAGAGAACAACCAGAAGACTAGAATAGAAGAAGAAATATTGCCCTGAAGGAGGTAAGCCACCACAGAAAGCAGAACCAGAGCCGACGGAGAGAGCTAGGGCAAATCCCTAGCGGAGCGGGCAGAGCGAAAGGAAAACATAAGTGAATATTTCTCCACGAGTTTCACCTAAGATTGACACAATTGATTTTGAGAGTGGGATTTCTCTCTATCTTCACTTCTTTGTCTTTTTACAAGCTCCTTGGATTCGTTGAGTTCAGATTTCCAAATGAAAAGAAACTTCTCACTGAAGGAGTGTTTTCTTTTCTCTTTGGATATTTAAAATCATTCTAACTTGGATCACCAAATGAAAAGAAACTCTCCCCTAAGGAATGTTTCCTCCACTTTGGATTCCAAGTCGGATATAAAATATCTAATCTCAAATATCACTTTCACATTAGAACTCAAATGCAATTAAATTATATATACATGAAATTAAAAGTCTAGACTCAATTACAACTTGTAAGATTATGTTTGATTGAAAAAGTATAATTTGAAAAATTTTAATTATATTTGGGAAAGATTAATTTTTTGAAATTTTGAAATTGAACGCATCATTATGAATGATATATCACCTCGAAAGGTGAACATATCGTTCTTTAATGGGTTCAAATTTCAAAGTTTTAAATTCATCCCAATTACTATAATCAAACACAAGAGGAGACAACATATGATTCCATAGGATCAAAATGATGCTTGATTAAATGTTTAACTATAATGATTGGGATAGGGGATCATTAGTTTTGTAGTCAGAATAATAATAAAATGATATATCTTTTTGGAGAAAAAGGATATCATTTATTATTAATCTTTTGAAAATGATAATAATGATTGTAAAGTTTAAGTTTCCCAAAAATAATTAATTAAAGGTTTTGAAAAGTTTAATTTTGAAAATCTGGTATGGGTTTCTAAATCTCCTACGGGCACAAGCCCTTGTAGTTAATTACATCGTAGGAAACTAGAGTTTCCTATGAATACTCTCAATTAAAATAACAATAGAAAATTTATTTAAGATTTTAAAGATTGGTGTCATTGGAGATTAAGGGTTAGAAATTCAAGTGGGATTGGATCAAAATTGAAGACTTATTTCTGGAGTCAAAAGAAGAAGTGTAGAAGGCATTTGGAATTCTGAAAAAATTCAGAAGTGCCCCAATCTATCCTAAGTTTAGGCTTGAATTTGATTGAAAGAGGTTTAAATTTAAGTGGTCAATTTTATTAGAATGTTGGGAGTTAATTCCCGGAGGTTGAGGTCTTATAGCCCAAGCCTGCCTCAAAACCTAAGTCTAAAGTGGGTTCTAAAAATTTAGGAACCCGAACCTAGCTAGTGTAATGCAAATCTAGACTTACGCCGGCCTAGATTGGGGAGCCAGCTAAACCACCTAAGAGCTTTAAAACCATGAGTCTGGTCAATTAATGTAGAGTGGTAGGGACGTTGTATATAAAGGTTTTTGAGAATAGAGCCATTTAGAGCAGATCCTAATGGTCCCTTTGACTTATGTTGGGTATTTAATGTCTAAATAGATGAAATTAAAATTTTAGACTCAATTTAATTTGTTACTAATGCAATGCATGCTAGTCGACTCGATTAAATGCTTAAATCAAATATGAAGCAATTTTAAAAAGTCTTAAAAAATAAATTTTATCCTAAAGATGCACACATCCTCTTAGACAGATCTGCACCCTCAAAGGCCAGGTGGTTTGCCAAAACCCACAGGAGGGGAGGTGCCTAACAAAAGGAGAGAAAATGCATTAATTATGAAATGAGTACTCTCAACGGTCCCGGGCTTACTTCTTAAAGCATTAGAGTTTCTATGTTGACTTAAAATTTTTTATTTGATTTAAATAAAATTTTTTTATTTAATTTAAATAAAATTTTTTTATTAAGTCCTTAATCAGATTCCAGGCTAAATCAAATATGGCATGCAAGTAAAATGATTAGAAAAATAGGTAGTTCTACTACGCAATCAACTAAATAAATCAATCAAATTAAATTCTCAAATTGAATATTCATATGACAAGTGCCACTTATTATTACATCACAGAATTTGCAAAAAAGTAAGGTGGCCGGGCACCTCTGACAACAACCCGGATTCTACACCTAAGACTCAAGTGACTTCGAGAATGGGTCTTCTCGCTATCCACTTCTTCGTCCTTCTCCAACTCCTTGGATAGTCAAGTCTGGATATCCAAATGAAAAGAAACTCCCCCTTGGATGGGGTGTTATCTTTCCTCTTTGGATATTTTAAACTCATCCTAATTTGAATATCCAAATGGAGAGGGACTCTCCCCTAAGGCATGTCTCTTCCTTTTTGGTTTCCAAATTGGATGTTTTAACATCTCATTCTCAAGTCACTTTAAAATACAACTCAATTTGCATCAAATTACATTTAAAATTAAAAGAAAAATCTAGACTCGATCCTACAGGGTTATCGTACTAATCAGCTGTTATAATATCCCAAGAAGTTGATATATTTGAAATTTAAATGCTCAATTAATCACAACACAGAGTGTAGTAAGTAAATAAATAATCAATCAATTCTAAGCTAGCAACCAGCATGCAGTGAAAGCTCAGAAACCCGACACACAACTAATAAAAAAGTAAACACTGGCCTAGCCTAAAACAAGAGTTGATTGTCCTAGCAAACCATCTAAAGTATGTGAGGTAGGTCGTGTAGTTTGGATATGTCCTAAGGAGGGCAATTTGTTAAAATTATTTGAAGTTTGATTGGTTGGAAGGTTTAAGGAGAATATTTAATTAATGTTTAAGAATTAATGATCTAAAATTAATTTTAAGATTGATTTTAATTGTTTATTGAATACCACCTTTGTTACTCACCGAGACCGTGAAATTTATTTTGTCTTTCTTGGGGCTAAGCATATAGTATCGTAGGACTGAGTTACCAAGTGGTAGCCAGTATGATTAAGTGATTTGATTTGATTAATATTTAAATGTTAATAAATTTTAATTAAAGTTGGTTGATTACTAATTTTAAGAGTTGATTAAACTTTTTTGGAGTTTTAATGTGATTTTTGAGTTTTAAGAATTTTTGGATTATTTTAATCATTTAATTAAGGGGTCAAAAATTGACTTTTTAATTAAAGTTAAATTCTAGAAAGTTAGTATTTTTTTTAAAATACTATACCTTAGTACAATCAGTTAGACTGTAAGTACGCTGAAATTGGATTTTTCTATATTTAGTTATGAATGTTTGAAGCTTTAGCTTAATTTTGACTTAAGTTTGACCGAATTGTTGACTTTTTGACTTTGATAGAGTTTAAAATTTTTAATAAATACTAGACTTAATTTTGAGTTGAATACGTTTGAGTTTGTTCAATTTGGAGTTTTCTAGAATTAGTTATGATTTTTCAAAGTTTTTGTAATTATTAGAATTTTTAAAATTATTTAATTAAGGGGCATTTTATGATTTGAGTCCAAATGAACTCCAAACTCCTTGAAATCAACTCCAACAGTCAGGAATGACCTAAGGAGAGATTCCCAAGTGTTTAAAAATTTATTGGAATTTTTAATTATTTTTAATTAAATATTTAATTTCAATTAAAATTAAATTAGGTGCAAGTTTGCTATCAAATTAAGTTGGTTTTAATTTTCTTTGATTAAGAATTAAATTATGGTCAGTTTGAGGTATTATATGTATTTTTTGGATTTAAAATGAATTTATTAAATTTTTTGGAAGGTTTAAAGGCTTAATTATTGAATTAATTAATTAAATATTTTAATTAATCCTAAAATTAGAGAAAATGTTTCTAAGGGCTGAAAATGTCACTATATTTGAATTGTTTAAATTTCAAGTTCAAGTGAGGTATATCTTAATCACAATGAATTTTCTAAGTTTTCTAATCAAAGTCCTTAATTTTTCTCCTTAATGATGTCACTAAGTTTAATGGGTTTGAATCAATGTGTTAACTAACCCTTGGAAATCATGAATAAGCATACGCAATAATACAATCAAGTCCTTAAAACTAGGAGAGCCTAGGCTAAGTGGTGTGTGCTTCATAAGCATGCAAGGATTAACATTAATTAAGATGACTAATGATGTGATTAGTGAATAATTAGAATATAATTACTCACTAATCAATCCCCCATAAATTCTATTCATATATTTAATCTATGTTTAAGATTTCAAAAGGATCTCTAAAAATTTAAGGATTTAGACTACATATAATTTTAAAATAGATTTTAAAATGGATATATGTATAGGTAAATTGGTAGGTGTGTAGTCATTAAGATAATTCAAATTGCAACCCAAATTAGCTAACCAATCAGCACAAGAATTTCGTTTTCAATAAACATGAGAAATAATAAAGTTAACAAAATTTAGAGTCGATTAATTTCTCTAATAAGATAGAAAAAATCTGGGTTTTAAATACTATCCTTTTTCTTCATAAGGTAATGAATAATAGAAGTGTCATACACCTCAATCCAAATATTAGTAATACCAAGTGAAATACATAATTAAGACCTTTAAAAAGTAATAGAAAGCTTAGCCATCGTCACAAAACACTTATCCAACGGGCTAGCAAAAGCCATGATCATGTTCCCATGGTCATCCCTAATAATGCCACCACACCCAAAAGCACCATTTTTTATCACCCTATTAACATTCAATTTAAAAATATTACTGGGAGGTTTGATCCAATGAACCAATTTAGGATTGCCCAAATTGTTTATAGAATGCAGAGATATGCTAAAATTATGAGCAACAAAATCATAATTTTTAAAGTTTTTGGAGTTCAAAAGATTAGCACAGAAAAGTTTACACACTTTATCTTTAATGTTCTGAATAATATGATGGTAATCCATACGACGATTATTGAACACATAATTGTTTCTAGTAATCCACAAAAACCACAAAGTTAAAGAAAGAATGACATTTCTAATATCCCCCTTTAGAATTAATGTACCATGAATCAAGCAAAGTTTTAATAGATTAATGAACACTAAAATAATTTAACTTGAAAATATCATCAATGTAAGCCCAAATTTTAACAATAATTAGACCCGAAATAAACACATGATGCATATTCTCCCATGAAAGTAGCATTGACACTTAGAAGTTAAAATAAAACCTCTCTTTCTCGAATTATCTTTAGTAGGAATACATTTGTGCATGATTCTCCAAATATTTAGGATACATTAGATGAGGTTTTAGTGTTTGATTTGACTGGACCTTGTTAAAGTTTGAATGAAACTTCATTTTTCCCTTATGAGGCATTTTAGTAATTTGGGCCCCTAGAGAACTGTGGGTCAGCCTTGATCCAACAAAATGTTTTTTAATGATCAATGTGTCATAACAAAGGCTATAAATATGACTAAGGATCTTGGGAAAGGTCCCAAGGTCAAATTCTATAAGGTGGAATGTCTAGTGGCATAGACTATAAATATTATAGTCTTTTGAATTAAATTCAATTTTTTCTTGGTTGAATTTAAATTATACAAATCAATCACAATCAATTGAATGATTATTAATGATTTGATAGGTTGAATATTGATTAGAGATTGAATGAAAATTGATTAGATTTAGGATTGAATTGTTTAAAGTTTGGATTGATTGAAACTTGAATTGATTGAAGTATGAATATAAACCTAGATTGAAAGTCTGGGTTAAAGTCTGAGTTTGAAGTTTGGGTTAAAGCTGATTGGAGATTGAGTTAAAGATTTGATTAAGGTATGGAATTGAGGTTTGGATTGAGATTTAAATTGAACTCTAGATGCTTGACAAATGGCTGCTTGTCAACCATCAAATAAATAATTAGAAGTATGGATATGTCCTATATATGAGTTCAACAACTGCCAGTTATAATATAGAATATTTCTTGTGGTTTTTTTGTGGGACATCCAACAAAAATATTGTCGGTAATTACTGGCTGTTAAGCTGCTGGTAAATCTAACATAAATATTCAGCATCAATTCTCTGGAAGTCATCGTTCTGATTGTCGAGATGAAAAAATTGGAAAACCATAAAAAATTTGTTAGAAATTATTTCTAACAGACATAAAATCATCAAAAATAATTTCCTACATAGTTTATACCTGTGGAAAAAAATCTATCAAAAATTCACTGGAAAATTGAATTTTTGCCAAACAATTCGCTAGTAACGACCAATTTTCTTA